>OY856414.1:212300900-212900900 GCA_963693085.1 Alisma plantago-aquatica
GAGCAACATCTTCGTCAAGCGTTGACTCTTCTTCGTCAACATCAGTTGTATGCCAAGTTCAGTAAGTGCGAGTTCTGGTTGGAGGAAGTGACTTTCTTGGGTCATCTGATATCTGCTGAAGGAGTCAAAGTAGATCCGAAGAAGGTGGAATCCATTGCTGATTGGGAACAACCGAAGACGCTGACAGAAGTTCATAGTTTCCTTGGTTTGGCAGGATACTACCGGAGGTTTATCAAGGACTTCAGTGTGATCGCGTTGCCGATGACGAAGTTGACCAGGAAGGATGTACCTTTTGTTTGGGATGATCGATGTCAGCAAGATTTCTAGAGTTTGAAGGAGAAGCTGACCAGTGCTCCAGTGTTGATCTTGCCAGAGCCTGGGAAAGGCTATGTTGTTTTCTGTGATGCTTCCAAGAAAGGTTTAGGTTGTGTGTTGATGCAGGAAGATCATGTAGTTTCTTTTGCCTCGCGACAGCTCAAGAAGCATGAGGAGAACTATCCGACTCATGACTTGGAGTTGGAAGCAGTGGTTCATGCGTTAAAGATTTGGAGACACTATCTGTATGGGGAAGTGTGGCAGATCTTTACAGATCATAAGAATCTGAAGTATATCTTTACGCAGCAAGAGTTGAACATGCGACAGCGACGATGGATGGAGTTGATCAATGATTACGACTGCACTATCGAGTATCATCCTAGTAAGGAGAATGTGGTAGCTGATGCGCTTAGCAGAAAATCTTCTTCTCTTTCTTCAAAGAAGGCACAGTTGAGTTCTTTGGTATGCCATAGGCGAGACATGTTTGTTTCTCTGCGACAGATGAATGTGCAGATGGAAGTTTCTTTGTTATCTGGTCTTTTCGCACAGATGCAAGTTAAGCCTACATTGAGACAGTAGATCAAGGATGCACAACAGACAGATGATGCAGTAGAGTTGATCAAATCAGAGTTTGGCAGCGACAAGCGTGATGGGTTTTAGGAGTCCGAGGATGGACTAGTTTGCTATCGGGATAGGATGGTGGTTCCAGATGTTGATGATCTGAGGGAGTTGGTACTCGAGGAAGCACACACATCGATGTATGCTATGCATCCAGGTGTCACCAAGATGTATCATAGTATGAAGGACTTGTATTGGTGGCCCGGTTTGAAAAAAGATGTAGCTGAGTTCGTGGCCAGATGTGCGGTTTGTCAGCAAGTGAAGGCTGAGCATCAGAAGCCGGCATGTACGTTACAACCTTTGTCGATACTGCAGTGGAAATGGGATCATATAACCATGTATTTTGTAGTTGTTCTACCCAGGACAACTAGGAATCATGATTCCATTTGGGTGATAGTGGACAGATTGACTAAGTCTGCCCATTTTCTACCAGTAAGGATGACATATACAGCTGAGAAACTAGCTCGAGTGTATGTGGATGAGATAGTACGTCTGCATGGTGTGCCAGCAACAATAGTTTTTGACAGAGGTCCTTAGTTTACGAGTCATTTTTGGGAACAGTTGCACAGAGCGTTGGGGACACAGTTGAGGTTCAGTACAACTTTTCACCCGCAGACAGATGGACAATCTGAGAGGACTATTCAGATTTTAGAAGATCTTCTTCGAGCTTGTGTTTTATAGTTTCTAAGTAATTGGGATGTACATCTGAGTTTGATAGAGTTTGCCTACAATAACAGTTATCAGCGGAGCATCGACATGGCTCCATATGAGGCTTTGTATGGAAGGAAGTGCAGATCTCCTTTGTGTTGGTATGAGTCTGTTGAGTATCAGCTTTTGGGTCCTGAGTTAGTTCAGCAGACAACATATAAGATCAAGGTGATACAACAACAGTTGAAAGTGGCACAGGACAGGCAGAAGTCTTATGCAGACCATCGCCGATGACCTTTGGAGTTCTAGGTAGGAGACAAAGTGTATCTTAAAGTCTCGCCGTGGAAAGCTGTGTTAAGGTTTGGACGGAAGGGTAAGTTGGCAACCAGGTATATGGGGCCTTACTCAGTCATAGCACGTGCTGGCAAGGTAGCTTATGAGTTAGAGTTGCCTCCAGAGTTGCACAGGTTACATCTAGTATTTCGTGTCAGTATGCTGAAGAAAAGTCATCCAGATTCGGGAACAGTGATACAACCAGTTGAGGTTGAGCTTGATGAAGATGTGACCTACGAGGAAGGTCCTGTGGCGATTCTTGACAGAAGGATCAAGAAGATGAAGAGGAAGGACCTGGTTCTTGTGAAAGTTCTTTGGCAGTGTCGTGGTGTTGAGGAAGCCACGTGGGAGCTTGAGGAAGAGATGAGGAGGAAGTATCCCTCGCTTTTCTCTTCGGATCAAGGACGAAATCCCTTAAAGGGGGTTAGCTTGTAAGGACCCTGACCTTCGTTTAGGGTTTACCCTGTTTGTTTTGCTTAACCTTGGTGCTTTGGTGGACGATATCCCTTAGACCTTGGAGTGCTTCTTCTTCCTTGGATCTTGGAGCTTAAGGCAGGTTGCATAACTTCTAACCCTAACTTCTTAACCTCTTGTTATAATCTTGTTCATATGTTAGTAGTTTAGTTCCTTGCCTTAGTATCTTTGTGGCCGATCCTCCTTAGGGTTTAGGGTTTCCTTGTGGCTTAGTGTACCTTGCTATCTAGGGTTTGAGCTTCCTTGTGTTGGAGGTAGAAGATGATCTGTGTTGGGCGATATCCCCTTGTCTTGGTGTGTTGAGCGGTGGGGTTGTCCTTGTGATGGGCGATATAGTGGTTGTTCTTGTGCTGAGCGACATCCTTGTCCTTGTATGGCAAGTTTTCTTGGGTTGGACGATAGGCTAGTGTGAGTGTTGGCCGATATGGTTGTGTTGGGCAAGAAGGTTTGGTAGCGGGCGATACATCTTGGGTTGTGATGGCCGATAGGCTGGGCTTGTGACGGACGTCACACCCCTCTCTAGGGTGTGTATCGGCCGATATGCCTTGGTTGGTGGTTGCACGTTTTGAGGAAGTGTTCCTTCTCTCTCCCTCTCTCTCTTGGTTGTTGGAGATGGTGGTGACCTGGCCGTTTTGATAGCTGTATCGGGCGTTGTGGTTGGGGTGCTGTGACGGGCGTCACACCCCCATGAGTGTCGGCCGGCAGGGATGTGTGACGGGCGCTGCCCGATAGGCATGGGATGCCCGACACCCCGTTTCTCTCTGACGCGCGATACCCCTTGTGACGTTGTGTCGCGTGCTGGTTGCTCTTGTAGCAATACAGTGTTGCTGCACTCCCTTGTACTAGCCGTTGTTGCTGTGTTTGGGTGAGGGTTGTGATGAGTTTTAGTGACGGTTCTTTGTACCATGGAATTGTTTAGTTGTGCTCATATAACCTTGTTTCTAAACGATAGTGATGCCTTGCAACAATAACAATGTTAATGATAGTAATGATGCTGATAATAGTAGTGATGGTAATAATGGTAGTAGTGATGATGATAAGGAAGGTAGTGGTAATGATATACATGAAGGAATCCTTATGCTTATCTGTTAATGATAAGGAGAATGGTGGTAGTTACACTAGTAGTTTGCATGATGATAGTAGTAATGATAATGTTAAATGGTTTACATAATAGTGGATGGTGACAGTAATGATAATGATAATAACAGTGCTTGTTCTGTATTCTCAACATGACTGCTTGCATAAAGTGAACATCTTGATTATTCATATAATTCTGAGCTGAGGATAAGTATAGGTATGGTTTGTTAATGATGTGCTTTATATACTTGATCATCAGATAATGTAAGAATGATAAGTATAGTATCATGAATGACATCTTGTGATAGTAAGTATAGTCCTTATGTTGAAACTATGATCATCGTATATCCTAACCATGCAGGTGATGATTAGCCATGAAAAGGCTATGAGGCATATGTGATAATTATTCTGATTGACGAGATTGTATGTATGATGTGTTGTCCTATGATGTTGATGTGAGCCTTGAAGAGGCATTGGCAGCACATGATGAGGGATTGAGATCCCATGGTATGTGATGATCCTTGAGATGGATCTGGATGGTTGGAAAGAGGCCAAGTGGTAACATGTGATGTTGGATCCTTGATATGGATCAGGTTGATGTGTTTTCAATAATAATATAATGTTATTTACTTTCTGTTATATCTTGCATGTTATACAACTTGGTTGAATCTTACAATCCATCTAAAAGATACTAAATAATTACAGTGGAACCATATCATGTAGTTTGCCCTGGCCATAGATCCATCATCGTCAGGACTTGGTGATGGTGAAACAGGTTCTCCTACGGGTTAACCTGGAAGCGCATATTGTTGAATATGTGTAGGTTGCTCCTAGTCTGAAAATGAGGAGGTAAGAGTGTAACTTCGGTTACAGACTCAGATATGTATATAGAGCATGGTGAACAGGCCCATGGCTCAGGATATGTGATGTGTGGAGCATGAATGCATTCATGGCTCAGAGCACGGTGAACAGGCCCGTGGCTCAGTTATACTAGCGCCGAGACCTGTACCAAGGTGGGCTAGAGAGAGGGTAGCCTATGGAGCTGACCCTGTGGCTTAGACCACTTCAGCATGTGACTGCGGTCATGCTTGTGTTGTACTTGTGTACTGACCACGAGGCGGGAGGTCGTGGAGTCCGGCTCTTCCATTGACCTTGTATGGCACCGGCTTGGGTTTCGTAACCGAAGGTTGGGTTTGAACGGTACGGTTCAAATCCTCAGGGCATAATAATACGTAATACAACCATTTAGTATTTACTACGTATATAAAACACGAAACATTGGTTGAGGCCTTGTTTGTGTAATATCTCTATTATAGCTTGTAGGTTATGTGGCAATATATCTTGTTCTGATAATCATGTTACATAGTATATATGTTATATTGTCAATCATGTTCCATTGAGAGATATCTGGTTATATGCTTTTGTACAGCTAGTAAGCTTGTCGGTAAGAATAGCCTTGCTTTATATATATAGACTGCTCTTATTATATCTGTTAATAGTTATCTACTATTATAGTTTATCTTGCTGAGGTTCTGTAGTTGCGGTGGGGAGTTATGTTTCCCACTGGGACAATGTTCAATTGTCTCACCCCGTTGGTTTACACCCTTTTTAGGTGGTCGAGGTAGACGTGGTCGTGGTCGTGGTGTTGTGGACGAGCAGCTTGACGAGTAGTAGAAGGCAAGTGATGGACATGCTATTGTTTTGGATGTTTTGTAGTAGATTCTAGAGTCATCCCTGTACTCTCAGGTCCTTGGCAGTGTTTTGACGTTGTTTCACGGTGAACGATCGATGATGTTTGTATATCCTACTGTTGGCCGGAGGTGGGCCTTTATGTATATGAACAAGTGGTGAACTCATGTGATGGATGAACAGCTATTCCTGAGCTGTGGACACGTATCAGATCTCGTGTATGTATATATATATTACATGTTTCTGTGCAGGATGAGGACTGGAATGCAATTGTTTCACAGTTTATCTGGTTTCCAAAATTGGTTTTAATTAACCCGTGTTTTCATAATCTGTGGTTATGGTGATTTTCGCATGTTTTCATGTAACACCTCGTTATTTGTATGATAATGGGATGTGTTGCCACACTTATTATTCACAAAAAGGCATCAACACATCCCACATGAAAACTTCTCATTAGGGCAAATCCCTCATCTAATATATATTGTAATTGATTCCTCATATCCTCAAATCACTTGGAGCCATCATGTATGTCACTTTTGGTATAGGTCATATGTTTGGCACTTCATTGATTACAAAATTAAACTCTCTCAAAGGGGATAAACCAAACTTGTAAAAAACATATATGGGTACTCTGGTACCATAAACACCAACAATATTAGGGTTCTCAAGACTATAACATACTACATCTTCCAGATATGTCATACACCCCTAGAGTACCATTTTCTCTTACACTACATCATCACAGGACAAGTCAGAAGGATAATCATGTCTCCCTAAAAACACAATAAAATATTCGTTAAAGAATATACTTCCTTATACCAAACATTTAGGCATTTTATAATGCATGTATTTCTTCAATATTTGGTATTTTATGTTATATATAGTTATGAATGTTTTTCATATATATATTTTTAGGTAGCTAAAACACTTCTTAATGGAAAGGAGAGATGGAGGCTAATCCCAGGATATCCCTAAGCTTGGAGAATCTCAAAGTGATGCCATTATCACCCCAACCTATCCCAAGTGATCAAGACATGCATTGAATTAAATAGATACATAAATCACTGAGTTCAAGATTAAGCCCAAGATAAAACACTCAAACAACCATGTTACTTCACCTTGATCGTTCTACATACATGATGTGCACAAATCATATCACATTCTCATACCATTTTGGTTGCACATTTCACTCAATTTAACCACAATTCTACTCTCATTCATGCTAGAATGTTTGTTTCTTATTGTTTTGACTCATGACATGGTTTGAATTGCAGGTCCCCATATTCCACTCATATTGAAAGAAAAATGCCCAAAAATCCAATCCTATTCGGCATTTTCAAAGTTTCCCCAATTTTGGAGTTCATTATTTGATAGACAACAAGTCACACAGCATGTGGACCACTCCAAACAATGTGTGACTCTCAGACAACCAACTCCTCAGTCAAGCCAAGCTACAATGTGTTTCTCAGATACATGTCGTAGCTTAGGCAGATCAAAATTTGTCATATGGTCTTCCTTACATCGTGTGGCCACTTCACATGGCATGTCACTTGCGATCGTGGTCCAAACTGAAGCATAAACCAAATATCACACGTCGTGTTGACTTACGTAGACGACACATGTAACATATTTTCTGTACAATTTTGGAAAAAATGCTATTCGTAATATATAACTAAAGGCACCCCTTGGGGAGCAAATCATGTATCATTTGGAGTGTTTTGAGACTAGAGATGATCTTGGAGCTAAGGAGGGGAGATTTTGGAGAGAAAGCTAGGGTTTCTCGGGAGAGAACCCAATCTCAACTCCATTTCTCTTCTCCATTTCATTCATAAGCTTTGGAGTGGAAGCTACTGAAGAAAGGAGCATTACAGAGACGAATCTCCATCCCTAGACTGGATATTTCCATCTATTCTTCACTCCTACAGATTTATTTGTTATTCCTCTCTCTCTCTCCTCATGTTTCATACAATGACTTATTGCTCGTGCCTATATTTTCTCACCATGAGTGAGTAGAATGCCTTTTCTTCGGCATGGGAGAGTTGCATCCATGTCATGACTCATGTGAAACTAAATTTCATATTTGATATTAGTTAATCTTATATTTCAAAATGAGATATCATGTTTATCTTCTTGTTTGCATGGTTTTCCATCATGTTTACATGCTTTATGCTTCTTATTATTTTTTGGAAAGAGATATCACGAAGTAGGGAATTGTGGCAACCTGCCACACTAAATGAGATTACTCAAAACAAAACATATGATCAACCACTAAATAACCACATATCCAGGAAAAAAAGGGTAAATTAGAACTGATTTCAACATTAACTTTATGTTCAAAAAATTACATAAGTATCCAAGAACATGTATGTCCAATGACCCTTTCCCACAACCTGTATACAAAAGATCATGTTCCACATATACATCCATAAGCATACTGTCCAAACACACATCAATATACATAACATCTAAGAGACATCCCCTTCCTAGACTTGAGAGTACATGGATGACTCTAGGACTCTACAACCACTATCCAACCTTCTACTTCTACTGCTCCCCAGACTACACATCCTCAACACCATGATCTTGACCACATTGTTGACGACCACCTAGAAAGAGATGTGGTGACCCAAAAGGTGAGGCCAACGTCATAGCGAGAGATATAACTCTCAACATTTGTTATTTATTACACCTGATATACTACTAAGCTAGTTAAGCAGATTAAGTAGTTTTAACAAGTTAAACTGATAAGCATGGCAACATATATTATTAACAATATATATATATATATATATATATATAAGAATAGATAAATCAAATATTTAATCACAATTGATTTCTCTTACCACATTATATAACAACTAAGCAGTACAAGAGACAAGGCAAGGGTAAACATCCAATGTGAAGCATATTTAAACATTTGTAGATATACTACACGGCTGAATTATATCTTTTATTTAGCCATGAGGAGTTCAGGTATACCACTCAGACTCCAACTGACGACTGCTAAGTGAAAATCAGTGCCATATGAGATCTAAGAGAGCCAGACTCCTAAGATCTCATCCTCCCTTGATCAGTACAAGTCAGCCGCAACGACATATAAATCTAGCTACAAAATAGCCTAGTCTATCCTTGGTATATAGGTCACAACACTAGTAATCGGGGTATGCAAACCCTATCATCTAAGGCACAACTGTAGTAGTCGTCAATCACATCATAAACACACATCTCTAATATACGACCACCATTGTTATCCTATTAAGGTATGACCGCAACCATCCTCAAAACCTTGGGATTAGGATGTCAAGGACACATAATCTCTTGCACCTGCATACTCAACAATATGCACTCCAAGTTTCCATTAGAGGAATACTCATATCACCATCCTACAAGTTCTGACACTGGAATGGATCTATGGCACATGGCACTAAATGATTAGGGTTTCACTTAGTTAAATCCAATTGGGTATATTTTAGATGCATCAATCTAGTCACATACAAACCCTAAAAGAATTCTGAAAAAACATGGGTAAGTTGCAACATTAGAAGATATAAAACATATGAAACCTAAAGCTTATCACATCAATTCATTGCCTTACATGAGACTACATCATCATCATACCATCACATGATACAAATCCTTGTCACATCATACCAAGGATAACATCTCAATTAGGGATCAACCATGCCCAAAGGTCATAAGACCATTCATATTGGTCCTTGGAAGAACATCATTATCTTTCCATGCCTCATCAGGTCTCATCATCATCACCACACATATACATACAAACCCAAAAAGAATTCTAGAAAAACATGGGTTGTTACAACCTCATTTTTGCACGTGTTTTCATTTATTGAAATATAATAACTTTGTGAATTTGGGCTTAAATAAAAAAAAGATTGTAAGCTTTCCTTCAAAGGATGAATTTCCTTGTAAATATTCCTTTGGATAGGAATTTCGTGACACCCATTATTATATTAATCCAATAATGGATATAAAAGAGAAGAAAAGAAAAAAAGTCCAAATATTAAGAAAAAATACAAGATAATGAGTATCAAGCAAAGTATTTATAAGAAATACTTGGAAAGTGGCATTAATGGACACAATTGAATAAAATTCATTTGCATATGATTTCTAATAAAAGAAATATGAAAAGAGGAAAATGAAATGAAAGATAAAGGGAAATCCTTAAAAAGAATAAGGAAATAAGTAAGATAATAAGAAAATGGATAAGTAAAAGGCAAAGGAATATTTCCCCAAGATGGGATTTCGTGCCTCTTGGGTTCCTTAGGTTCCAAGGAGCCCAAAGTTGCATAAAGAGTGCAATAAAAAAAAGAGATCAATTAAATATTTTCTTTATTAAGAAAGAAATTGAAGACAATGATAAAATGTGGGAAATAAGTGGAAAGAGGTAAGATCGAGTTTCCTTGATGGATTTTCATATCCATAAGATTCCTAATGCTAAAAGGAAACAAAATAAAGAAAATAAAGATTAAGAGAGAGGAAATATGCATAAAATATGCCTTATAAGTCCTTGACTTGCATATGAGGAAAAAGGGTTTTTCCTTTCGAGTTTTGGTCTCAAATTTCATACAATGGTAGATTAAGTCATAATAGACTTTCTCCTAAAATTTTATTGAAAAAGGATAAACGAGGAAGGAGTTATTGATTTTATAAAAACAAAGGGATAATCAATTTATCATGTGATTTAAAATCGGAATGGGAAACAAGGCCCAGCCCAGGCAGGAGTCACGCTCAGTGATGGCCGTTGGATGGTGATCGAATGATCAAGGGATCATCTTCCAGCTCGAGTCAGAAAAGGAAAGATCAACAAAACTTGTAATCTTCTCGCACCCCTCTCTCTCTCCTCAGGCCACGTTTTGGAAAGATGAGATGCCCAATAGAATCGGGAGACTAAGTCGGTTTGAATCATCCATGGTTTCCCCTGGTTTCCAGGCGTGGGACAGTTTCCCCTAATTGGCGGATAGAGTCAGACTCCATGCTGACCTCCCTATATATATAGAGGGTTGCACGCCCTCTGCGGAATCCGAGATTACCCCATTGGGTCCGGACGGAAGGGGACAAGTCAGCACACAGATTGATTGCGAGTAAGATGACGACCTTCATCTCCAACCTGGAGCAGTTCCTCGCCAGAGATGGGGCTCCTCTGTCCCGTTGACTCGAGCCACTTCTAGAGAATCTGAGTGTTATAACCTCGATTTTTCCAAAATATGTAAAGAAATTATAAATGTTCTTTTAAAGATAAATGAAATCCATTGTTGATGTGATGGATTGTTTGAATGGATTGAATGGATTTTTGTGTTGTGTTCTTATTGGGCCTTTGTGGCCATTGAGCCCAATTAAAGGATTAAAAGAAAAACAAAAAGAAATGAAAAAGGAATTTCATTTAATAAAGGAATATATGAGGAAAATAAAAAGATATGATTTTAAGGCTAAGATTTCGAGTTAAAAGGGTTCCTTGGGAGTCAAGGAACTCAGGATAATTAGATAATGGCAAAAGAAACAAGGAATATGTGGAAAATACAATTAAAAAAGAGATAACTTGAAACTGAAGTAAAGGACTCGTTTCCTTTGGATAATGACTCCAATTTTTTCACAAGGAAAGATAAAAGTATAAACGAGTTTTCCTCAAAATTTGAGATAAAACGGAGTTAAGGATTGCGAGTTATTGAATTTTCAAGTTATCATCAAAATATCATTTTCCTTGCATATTTAGGAATTAATTTTCCTTTTGGTTTAAGCGCGGACGACGCTGACCATTGGATCTTAATCCAGTGGACCGCAGTCATCGTCCAGAGTCCCAAAGGGACTCAGACAGTAGCACTCATAGGGGATTTTCCCCTCACTTTCCCGACCAATTCAGTGCATGTGCACTTGAGATGGATGTCCCATTGAGTCCATGAGACCATGGTGAACAATCTAGACCTAGGTTTTGCCGGTTTTCGGGGTGTGTTCTAGAAATGCCCAATCGGGCTGAGGTCTGGGACGATGACAGGGTTGGGAAACCCTAGAGAGGCCCTCACGCCCTATATATATGGGTCCTTCGAGTCGGGAGCACCTTCACGATCTCAAATGGCTGCTTTCTAAGCCCAATTGCTCGCTCCCTCACCCAATTGCCCGCACTCCGGCGAGAAGGTATTCACGGCGCCGCCGCTGGTTCGGTTTAGAAAACAAAGGAGGACGACGAGTGGGGATCGTCTGATCCCGGACCATCATGCGCCCGTCCAAGATCTGACGCTGCTGGAGCAGCGCGCTGGTTTAAGTGGAGCGCTCTGACCAGGACCGTAGGATCAGAGTCCACCGTGAGTCGCGCGTCATCGACGGCTGATAAAGGAGGCACACCACCGGGGAAGGGAATCTGATGCAGAGCGTCAGATCAAGGCCGGGTACAGCGGCGCACCGATCCAACGGCCGAGGTATTTCCGGTAAAATCCCTCTCTGATAGAAATTATAGAAAAAGGTTTTATCTTGCAAAATTAATAGAAATTGCTAGGAAACTCGTATGAGAAAAAATTATATATGAAAGTTGTATAGAAAAATACGAGGAATCTGATAAAAATAAACTGAGAACCTAGTTCTGTCTTTTTTTACAAAAAGTACCTTAATTTGTTAATAAAGGGTATTAAGAATTGGTGAGAAACCCTAATTGCATTATTAAAGTGTATTTTGGTAAATCAATAGATCAAACTGATAAGTTTAACTTTGCTAATGATAAAGGTGATATGATTATCAGTTTGAATGCAAAAGTAGGAGATTTAGAGTTATAATGCCTAAAAAGGAAGTTAATTTACATGGAAACCCTAATTTGTGATAAAAGGAGATAAAAAGCATGTTTTTGCGGAATAAGATAATTGGATGCTTAATAAAGGAAATTTACTGAGAAATTAGGGGTTTTATGTAGTTTAATGAATTAAGAATGATAATAAGGAAAGAAGAAGTGAAAACCCTAATTTCTAGAGGAACCATAACATAGGAACTGAAACCCTAATTAAAATGATGAAAATTAGATAAATATTAATAAAAGGAAAATTGTCCTTTTATTTTAGGTTTTGCTTGTTGATTGGGTTTCTATTTCTATCTTGAAATCTTCTTTTAAAGGTATGTGGTTATTTATGGTTAACCGCTTATGTTTCCCGATGTTTCCCGAATGTTTAACCGCATTGAATGCAACTAAACAGTTTGGATGTTTATTTATTTTATGCAAATATATAAAGTGACTATGATTATCACCATAAGTATATATATAAATATAACTGGCTAGATCCGGGTCCACCTCTGCTACATTGAAAGGGCTAAAAAGGGGGTAATCCTAGAGCAAGGTCTAGGTTACCGTGAGTTAGAAACTGGGCTACCTAAGGGTAGTGCCATGAGACTCTTTAGCGTACTCCGAGTTAAGGAGTGGTCTACCTACGGGTAGTTCCATGTGACTCAGCCCTAGAAACTGGTTCACTTATGGGTGGATCATGAGGGGTTTAATGGGGACAATACAGAGGATAGGGTACCCTTGGATCGCGGATTTATATCTAAAATAAAATCATGATTGCTGAATGAATAATTGAATGGTTATAGTTGTTTCCCCCACATACCAGCTTCGGCTGATCGTCATTTTTGTTTGTCGGCGTTTTAGGTACCATCCTCAAAAGCACAAACAGTAAAGCGACATATTGTGAATTCAAGAATTAAAGAACAAGGAGGAATTAGATAGATTAGTTAAGTTGTGGTTAGAAGATAGTTCCCAACTTTTCAAGGTATGCAAAGAAAATTTTTATTACCATTTTTCAGTATAGTCTATTAGAATTTTATAATTGTTTATGGTTATATGTCAAACCTTTGATCCAGAATCAATGGGTGCGGCTTTATCCTCTTGGTCTCCCTTAATTGGGGGTTACTAAAAGGTGAGGTCGTAACATTTGGTATCAGAGCCTAGGTTCTCCATGTAACCATTAGTAATTATTAAATTTTACAAACTCCTTAGAACCCAAGGGAGTTATAAGAGGAGTATCCGAAAGACGGAGGTGTCTAGAAAGGGATCACGACCGGGGGCTGGCAAGATTTTGCTCCACACCGCTAGTCGGAATACGAGGACTCCCAGACCCGTGTGACCGCCTGGCCAAAGTCTTAGGGTATGAATTAAGATACCTTTAGGAATCCCTCATCTCATTCATCCCTTCTCATCACATACTCTTTTAGGGCTTTAAGAGTAGGATTCTCTCTCTCCTCCACACTCATGTGGTATGGGCAAATAAGTTAAGGGTTTAAGAGTCCTCCAACAAATTAATAAAAGATATGTAATGAGATATCACTAAACATAAGTATGACTAGTTTAAATGATAAACTAAAGGTTTGCTTGTTATGCTTATGTAGATGGCAAGGACCAAGACTGTGGCTATCCCTGAGGGCTCTGGGAATCCGGCTAGGAAAATTTTGGCCACCCCGGAAAGGAAAGGAGTCTTCTAGAAAGAGGAATAGGAACCATGAGGATGGATCCTCTAAGAAGAGGAAGAGGCATGAAGAAGTCACTAAAGAAGTCCCTAACCCTGACCCGGTACCATTTAGTAACCTGAACCAAGAAGAAGATCAAGGATATGAAGAGCAGCATGTGTATGAGGAAGAAGCCAAGATGGATGAGGACCCAGTCGATGATTCAAAACCCACCATGTTGATCCATACCCATGATGCCTTGTGGCTAGAGCAACAGAGGAAGTTGACAGAGGCTATCAATGCTTTGGCCCTTCGAGACATAGTTAGAGCCGAGAATGGTGAACCACACCCTGTTCGTCCATGTGTGGGAGCCACCATCCTAGACTTTGTCAAGTTGAACATAGAGAAGTTCTGGGGAGAGGATAAGATGGAAGTGGTTGATAAAGCAGAAGCCTGGATACTTGCAATAGAGAATGGTTTCCGTATGCTTGAAGTACAACCGAGCAAGAAGGTCCTTTTTGCTGCTCACCTCCTAGAAGGAGCAGCTAAGATATGGTGGGAGACTCACATTACAGGCCGAGATCTGACTGAAGAACCAATGGCTTGGGCTGATTTCAAGACAATCTTCACTTCCAGATTCGTCCCTATTGCAGCTAAGAAAGAAAAGGAAAGGGAATTCATTAACATGACTCAAGGAAATTCCTCCGTGGCAGACTTTGGGCGCAAGTTTCGAGTCCTGGAATGTTTTGGATACAAGATGGATGAGGAAAGGAGGGTGGATCACTTCATAGAGCATCTTCACCCTGCCCTGAAGCCTCATGTGATGGAAAGCAAACCAAAAACCTTCGCAGAAGCTTACAACACTGCCTTAGACATGGAAAGGAATGTGATGCCTACTCAGTTGCCACCCAAGGGGTTTTTGGGTTTCACTGAGGGAGTTCAAGGATAGAGCAACCACCACAAGAAGAGTCAAGGACGCCGTCAAGCCAAAGGAAAACATGGAGGAAGGCATGGAAGACCCCTCCAAGAGAACCACCGACCACCTTGCCGCACTTGTGGAAAAGGGCATGCTGGTGAGTGCCGCTACAAGAAGAAGACGTGTTTTCGGTGCCATCAAGAGGGACATATCCAAGCTGCTTGTCCTCTACTAGAGCCAAAAGGACCAGGTCTAGTAGCAGCACCACCAGTAGCAGCTCCACCGGTAGCTATGGCCCCACCTGTTGGAGAAAGAAGGCAAGCTCGAGTGTTCGCCATCGATAATGAAGAAGCTCAAGCTAATGCAAATCGGTTGATTGAGGGTAATAACCCTTAGAGTTTTTCTTTATGTTTTGAAAGTTAGCATGTAATAGTCTAATATATGGTGAACAATAATGTAGGCATGCTTGAAGTCATGGGACATAATGTAAAAGCATTATTTGATTCTGGTTCTACTAATACTTTCATTTCGAGGAATCTTGCAACTATGCTTTGTTTGATAATCAAGGATTTAGGATATGTCTTAGATGATACAACCCCAAGTGGTCGAATCTTTACCTCTCTTTTGAAAACTCCGGTGATACCTGTGAAATATCGAGATCATGAGTTTCCTACAGACTTTATCCTTCTTGACATGAATGATTTTGATGTGATCATTGGAATGGATTGGCTTTATACTTATAGGGCCCAAATCGACTGTAGGGAAAAGAAAGTGATCATTAGGGAACCAGGTCACCCACCCTTTGTCATTAGGGGTAGGAAAGACGCCACCACCAGTTTGTATGTGTCATCCCTGAAGGCAGAAAGAATGATGAGTAAAGGTTGTCAAGCTTTCCTAGCAGTTGTTACCGAGCCCGAACCCAAGGTGCAACCCTTAGAGGAAATAGAGGTAGTCAAGAGCTATGCATATGTTTTTCCAGATGATCTACCCGGGATTCCTCCCGAGAGAGAGGTGGATTTTTCCATAGAGCTAGCTCCAGGAACAAGCCCTATTTCACGTGCACCTTATAGAATGGCCCATGCAGAGTTTCTCACCTTACTTATGGTTAACCACTTATGTTTCCCGATGTTTCCCGAATGTTTAACCGCATTGAATGCAACTAAACAATTTGGATGTTTATTTATTTTATGCAAATATATAAAGTTACTATGATTATCACCATAAGTATATATATAAATATAACTGGCTAGATCCAGGTCCACCTCTGCTACATTGAAAGGGATAAAAGGGGGTAATCCTAGAGCAAGGTCTAGGTTACCGTGAGTTAGAAACTGGGATACCTAAGGGTAGTGCCATGAGACTCTTTAGCGTACCCCGAGTTAAGGAGTGGTCTACCTATGGGTAGTTCCATGTGACTCAGCCCTAGAAACTGGTTCACTTATGGGTGGATCATGAGGGGTTTAATGGGGACAATACAGAGGATAGGGTACCCTTGGATCGTGGAGTTATATCTAAAATAAAATCATGATTGCTGAATGAATAATTGAATGGTTATAGTTGTTTCCCCCACATACCAGCTTCTACTGATCGTCGTTTTTGTTTGTCGGCGTTTTAGGTACCATCCTCAAAAGCACAAACAGTAAAACAACATATTGTGAATTCAAGAATTAAAGAACAAGGAGGAATTAGATAGATTAGTTAAGTTGTGGTTAGAAGATAGTTCCCAACTTTTCAAGGTATGCAAAGAAAGTTTTTATTACCATTTTTTAGTATAGTCTGTTAGAATTTAATAATTGTTTATGGTTATATGTCGAACCTTTGATCCGGAATTAATGGGTGCGGCTTTATCCTCTTGGTCTCCCTTAATTGGGGGTTACTGAAAGATGAGGTCGTAACACTGAGGGCGCCGTTGAGTTTGGAGGGGACCAGAGGAGGTGCAGAGGAATCCACAACGGCTGAGGAAGCCTGATGCCCAGAGTCAACCCTGAGGTTGACCGCAGGAAAGCACCAATTTACAGACGGAGTTGGACTCACGAGGAAGAAGAAGGGAAGGGGGAGGGAAAGGACCTTGTTGCCCCCGATGTCTGAGAAGGAAGGTAAGGGAAGTTTTGTATTTCACTTTCTTTTAATCGCAAAGAACAGGCGCGCATATCCTTGACCATTGGATCCTGAGTGGACCAATGGACCTCGAATCAGACGACCATCGTTTTTCTGAAGTTAGTAATTAAATCGATAAAAAAGGGTTTTCTTACAAAAATCATAACTCTTGCTAGGAAACTCGGATGGGAAAAGTATATGCATGAAAAATGATTAGAAAAATACGAGGAATAAGTTAAAAATGTTTAAAATCCTAAATCTATCTCTTTTAACAAAAGTGTATTTGTTTTGATGAGAAGGGTGTTAATTTGTAGATAGAAACCCTAATTGTTAATCAAGGATAGATTTAATATTGCAATTAGATTAATTCAAGCGTGGTTAACTTGTTTAATGATGAAGTTAGATTTTAACATGTTTTGATGATGGAATTGCAAGAATGAGGGTTTTAAACCTAATGTTGTAATTAAAACCCTTAGAAACCCTAAAGTGAGGAAAAAGGGAAGAAAAGATATAGTAATATGGAAATTAGGGTTTTTGTGGTCCAAACCTGATCTTAAGGATCTTAATGGAAAATACGACAAGATAATTAGGGTATGATGGATATTTTGATAAAAGTAAAATAAAAGTGGTAAAAAGGAGATGAAACCCTAATTATGGTCGAAACCTTAAAAGGGGCTAGTAACCCTAGGGCACGATTAGGTCTATTAGACTTGGATACCATGATCCATGATAGAAAATATTGGATGTTTATTTCAGGACTGAATTGTTCTTGCTTGCTTGATTATGGATTACTTGATTTTTTGGATTAATTCTGCATTCAAGACAACTTGACAGGTACGCGGTTAATTATGAATAACTGCCTTAGTTTCCCGATGATTTTCCAGATGGTTAATCGCATTGAATGCAAATTATCTGTTGGATGTTCATACTTGCAAATCATAAAGTCACTATGATTATCACATTAAAAAAATAGAAGTATGGATTCTCACACCTACATGCCACCCTGATGGATGATGCCAAAGGTCAGACCCAAATGGGTAGACCAATGGACACCTTGAGTGGTGACCCCAGGCACCAAGAAGGTGGCCTATGATATTGCATGACTAGTGGGCACCATGAGTGGTGACCCCCAGGCACCAAGCTTGAGATTGAGAATGTGGCCTTAAGTCATTGGCAAAGGGAACCCTAAGGTGGGTATGCCAGGGTTAGGGCAAAAGCGGTGGAGAATGTCATACTGAAAAGTGTAATTTGGCTTGTTAATTAATTTGATTGTGATTATTAAATTGTTAGCCATATTTGCATGTTTTTGATTGTTCCCACATACCAGTATATTTCGATATACTGACCGATGTTTTGTTTGTCAGCGTTTTAGGAACAACATTTGAAAGAACAAACAGTAAGGTGACAAATTGTGGAAATAAGAAATAAAGTGCAAGGAGGATTAGATAGAATAATCCAAGCTCTGGATAGATAGATTTCCAAAGTTTTTAAAGGTAAGTAAAGTTTTAATTTTATACCAAATTCCAATTAGTTAGTAGAATTTCATAATTATTATTGATTATTTGTCGAACCTTTGATCCTGTTAATTGAATAACGGCTCTGACCTTCGGGTCTCCCTTAATTGGGGGTTACCGGGAGGCGGGGTCGTTACAATTGGTATCAGAGCATATGTTCCTCACTTAATCCTTAATAATTATTAAATTTTACAAATTATGTAGAACCCAAGGGAGTTACTAGAGGATTATCTGAAAGACAGAGGTGTCTAGAAAAGGATCATGACCGGGGGCTGGCAATATTTTCCTCCGCACCGCTAGTCAGAATACGAGGACTCCCGGATCCGTGTGACTGCCTGGCCAAAGTATTAGGGTATGATTCAAAATAAGATACCTTTAGGACTCTCTCATCTTGTTCATCCCTTCTCAACTCAAATTCTGTTAAGGACCTTAAGGATTAGGGTTTTCTCTCTTCTCCTCACCCTCTTGAGGTATGGGTAAGGTTAATAAGGTCTAAGGAATCCTCCACCAAATTAATGAAAAGCATGTAAATAATATGTCATGGACATAAGATTAATAGATTAAGCGTAAACTAAAGAATAGATACATGCTTAGGTCGTATGACACAAGTTGTCATTGCCCTCAGGAGAGACATGAGGATAGACCTCCTTGTCAGGAGGATGAGTAGAGAGAGTTAGTCTTGGAGGTAGAGACCTCCATTGAAGGTAGAGACCTAGCACATCCTCTGAGGATGATGTTAACCCTAACCCTAAGTGAAGGTTAGAGAGAGAGATAACATGATGAGTTAGATGTCATGGTAGACTAGGTGTTTGGATAGACGTGCCTTGGATGCCATACGAGCCACGAGAAGTTGATTGCTGAGTACCTTGGGCAACCCAACCCTGAGAAGGGTCGTGCATGTTTGAGCAAAGGATAGCTCCTTCATTGATGAGGTTAGTGAAGAACCTATAGAAACCCTATGGGCTTATGCAAGTAGGGGATAGAATGCACCTAGAATGCTTCAGTAGTATGAGCAGTAAGTTAAAACCGAGGCCAGAAGGACATGATGGATGGCTCATGAGATAAGCATAAGGGGCTATGGATAACCATGAGTAAACATAAGCTTGAGTATAGGCTTCACCCACGTAAAGGAATACCTATGAGCTTGATCCTTCATGGAGAGATGACCTCTAGCAGTATGCCTGGATGTGGAGTTAGCTTTAGAGAGAGAGTAAGAAGGAACCAAGTAAGAAGGTTGGAAACCTAAAACCTCGACATGTGAGGAACAGTGGGGAGTCGAGAATGATGCGACCTAAGTGGATGATAGTGGTTGCCTCATGCATGATCCCTGGAGGATGATGATATCTTGGTTGCCCTTAGAGGAACCAAACCCTAGAGAGAGGACGATGCTTCTAGTACCTATGTGCCTCTGGTATAGAAGTTTACCTTATGAGATAGGAAGAAGAGTTCCTTAGACCTGGAAAGGTTTGGTAGCAGGTTGTGAGGCCTTGTACCTTGTTGGTTGTCCTTGAGGAGGACTCGACCCTGATGTGTTGCTCGAGTAGAAGGATGACAGGGAGTGCATGTCATGCCTTATACATGCTTGATTCGTAGTTAAAAGATGGAGCATGCAGTTGGATACCCAAAGGCGAACCTAGGGTTCCTCGGCCTAAGAGGGGAAGCAGTGTACCCAATGCTCATGATGAGATTTGAGTCTCTATAGTTTCGAGCATGGTACTCCTCATGTGTAGAGGAAAGAGAACAAGTATGATCTAGCATGGTTTAATAGGTGGTCTCCCTGTTCCTTAGTAGCTGCTGGGTTAGGCATGCTCATGTGAATGCAGACCCTAAACATAAGGACGATTGTAACCTTGTTGTCAAGAGTGGTAGTTTCCTCCCATCCTAGGAGGGGGAACCTTTGATAGGGTGTATACCAGTTTTTCTGGTTTTGAGGTAACCTAAAGAAGTTTCATAGGATCTTGAGAAGCTAAGTGGAAAGTACATGGAATGAGAATGAACCTGTAGACCCACAGATAACCATCTCTAAGTGCATGTGGATGTGTTACCATGGAGGTAACCGGAATGGGGCCTGACCAAGGTAGGCAGGTTGCCATGACCCCTATGAAGGGATGAAAGTCAGTTGAGAATGCAGAGAGAGATGATGAAGGCTTGGGTAAGGTTCTAAGATTGACATGTACTATAATAGAATCCTAAGTCTGTCCTAGGGTCAGGTAGGGATAAGACCGATGGAAGGAGTTGCCTAATTCCCTAGTTGCACTTGACCATAGGGTCGGGAGGTAACAACTATCATTGTCTGAGGGCCATGGGTTAGGAGATTGATCACCTTCATGAACTCATGGGACCCAAAGGGTAGATGAGTAAGGCACTCTCTGATGCATGAGGGAAGAGGGATGACCCCAAAAGTGCCGGCTCCCTATAGACCTGGAGGAGATGACCAAGGATTGTGTTTAGACCAAGTAGGTTCGAGACCAGTTTTCCATGGAAGTAAGTGATATCGTGATGTTTGTAGAGACATATGTGGCTTGTTTCAACTTAGATGTAAAGGTGTACTGGCAAGGTGGGATGTACCATCTCTATTCTTGGAACAGGAAGAACTCTGTATTTGGACTGCAGCCAAATGCTTATTTCCTCTTGTTATGGGAGTGAGAGATAGGACAGTATGCATGCCATACACCAAGGATAAGATGTGAGTTGGAACGTTGCTACAAGGTATGAGAATGAAGATGATAACATACCCTTGTGGAGAAAAGGATACATGAATGGTTTACAAACACTAAGAGTAGTAAGAAGATCATCTTGCGAGGATGTGATACCATGAGCTATCTGGAATTTGCAAGATATGCAAGGTTGAGTTTCATCACCATGAAAAGGAGCTCAGAGTTTCTTGATGAAGATAAACTTAGAAATGAGATGATAAGTAGAATACATGGAGGTGTATGTCTTCAACATTACATAATACTTAAGGATGTGAAGTGGTAATGGATGCTCTGGTTGAGATATAGCTTCCTAGTTTAGTAGAAAGTTAGAAGAAGTTGAGGTTGTTAGGCTAACCTTAATATGAGGAAAGGAGATAAGTTTGACTATCATCCAGATATATCAATAGTGGTTAATCAAGTAAATGATTGTTTGGTTAGCCATCCCAATCTATGATATAATGAAAGGATAGTTGTAGAACCTCAGACGTACTTATTTATAAAGGAAAGTGATGAAACCCTGATGAGAATGGCTTAGGGTTTCTGAGGTATCAAGCTTCAGGTATCATGACATACAGGAGATCATGGTTTTAAGATCACCGAACACCGTGATACTACAAAGATAGTAAGTGATAGTAGTACTTGGGATGCTTAATATGGAGATGCATGTGACAGGTGACCATGCAAGCCAGGGGTGAAGGACGAACACCAGTAACCCAATGCTTTGACATTGAGGATAAAGAGTCCTCGAGAGGGAATGGGAGTTCACCTCTATGGATGTTGTGGTAAGTCTTCCCTTGAACAAGAAAGATAAAGATGCAATATGGGTTATGGTAGATCGCCTTACCTAGATAACATGTTAAAGAAAGAGTACTGTCACAGGACATATTCGGTTGAACTACTTATAAGAGAGAGATGGTTCAACTATGCCATGATGCGAGTTTAAAAGTTCTTGGGTATGACCAAGGTTCACTTCCATGAGGTGGAAGTGGATACATGAAGAACTCGATGATAGTACAGTTTATCACCTCATACTAATGGACAATATGATCTAGACTAGAGGGTCTTATGAGAGCGCATGAGCTCATCCAGGGTGATACATAGAAACAGTTCTTAAGATGTGATGTTAACCACCATAGCCTTTATCGGGATGAAAGAAGTTATAGAAGGAGGTTGTGTCGGTCACCACTTCATTTAGATGATGTTGGTGGAAGGGGCCTCACGAAGGTCAGAAACAAAACCACAGTGTGTGCAGATGAAGTCACTTTGATCATGCAATGGCTTAGAGAGAAAGCCCAGAGGCGAATGAGTCGTGAGCTGATGCAAGGCAGACTGACATGCAGTACATTGTAGGAAAGTATGAAAATCCGACCCCTCTAATCTTCAGCTGAGAAAGCTGAGTCCCCGATATATGGGTCCATTTAAGATGGTTTGGTGGAGAGGGTTGTGTTTAGCCTTACCCATCAGGATAACATGATGTATAATGTATTACATGAGTCCGATCTAGAGCACTATGTGAGGTACCCAAGCCATGTGCTGAGCCCCAAACCTATTCAACTTTTGAGAGGCTGAAATGTCTCGAGTCACCTATGAGGGTATGTTATACCAAGGTAAGAAAGAACTCAGATGGAAATATATGAGATGATGAAGGTTCTTGGGAGGCACCATGGAAAGGGTGAAGCCACATGGGAGCCCTGATGGACATACGAAAGGCTTATCCTTTTTGGTTGGTTGCTTGAGGGAATTTTGAGGGCAAAGTTCCTATAAAAGGGGAAGGATGTTACAACCTCATTTTTGCATGTGTTTTCATTTATTGAAATATAATAACTTTGTGAATTTGGGCTTAAAAAAAGATTGTAAGCTTTGCTCCAAAGGATGAATTTCCTTGTAAATATTCCTTTGGATAGGAATTTCGTGACACCCATTATTATATTAATCCAATAATGGATATAAAAGAGAAGAAAAGAAGAAAAGTCCAAATATTAAGAAAAAATACAAGATAATGAGTATTAAGCAAAGTATTTATAAGAAATACTTGGAAAGTGGCATTAATGGACACAATTGAATAAAATTCATGTGCATATGATTTCTAATAAAAGAAATATGAAAAGAGGAAAATGAAATGAAAGATAAAGGGAAATCCTTAAAAAGAATAAGGAAATAAGTAAGATAATAAGAAAATGGATAAGTAAAAGGCAAAGGAATATGTTACAACCCCAAATTTACATATGTTTTCATAATTGAAATGTAATAATTTTGTGAAATTGGACTTAACTGAAAAGGTTGCATACTTTGTTTTAAAAGAATGGATTTACTTTGCAAATATCCCTTTTGATGGGAATTTCGTAATCCCTATTAATATATTAATCCATTAATGGATACCAAAGAGAAGAAAAGGAGAAAAGCCCAAATAATGGAAAAAGATAAAAGATATTGGATAATAAGCAAAGTATTTTTATGAAATACTTGGAAATATCGAGAAACTGGCAATGATGGCCACTTTTGTTTAGATTTCGTTTACATAAAGGGAAATAGAAAAGAAAAGAAAAGAGAAATAAACAAATAATGTAGAGTTTACTACTCAATATGTTGCCACCCTTACACGGTTTGGTATACATAAAAGATGATTAATTAGTTAGATATATCGAGTGATGTGTTGGTTACATGTGCCTATAACAAAGGAGTAAGAGGGGAATATTTCTTTCCTTAATTGGTATTAGGATAAATGATCGTCTTTTACTGCCTAAGGAAAGATGGGAACATGGAGGTATATGGAAACATAACGATGCTTTTCCTTGTTGGATCATGATACTCTACGATAAAAGAGGAAAACCTAGTTGGCTGGGAGAAACCCGCATATGTATATATAGGATGACCGCCCTGGTAAGAGACTCACATCTCTCGTCTCCCTCCATCTTCTTCCTCTGCCGTTTCCTCCATAACCCTATGGTTGCCCAAGAACCCTTATTTCTAGCATGAAGAACACACCAGGGTTTCTTTTCCTGTCGGGCACTTGCCTGCAGATGGTTTTATGGCAACCTCTCTCCGTCTGGGTGTGATGCTCGGCGGCAACGTGTGGTCGACGGGGCAGACTGGGCTGCGACGGATCGATGCATCATGCCTCCCGAGAGTGCATGACTCTCTTCTCTTACCCTAACGACTCGTGCGATTTTGTTCGTGCCTTGGAGCGCTGATGGATGGACCACAGGAACGTCCTCCCCGCCTGCAGCACTTCCGTGGAAGCTGGGCGCTCTACGACACTAGCAGGCGGCTAGGGTTGGTCGAGGAGCGACCTTGGGCAGGGCCTCTGGGCGGCTGGAGGGACGTCGCCATGGCGTCTGGTGGCTGGACGTGCGAGCGGCAAAACTTGCCGAGGTGAGCACATGGTGCATGGCCGTCTGGTGGCACATCGATGCGGTAGCAAGAAACGGAGGCTCGCGTTCGCGAGGTAGGAGAAGAACCAGGGTACATTGGACCTATTTACCCTCCGTGTGATGATGAGCCAGCCACTCAAGTGAGGGGAAAAACCGTCTTTCAATTATAATTCTCAACAGCCTGCTTTGCATGGAATCGATGACGTGGCAACACGCCATTGGCTCAAATAGGTAATTCATATAAAATTCATATCTCAATATTTGTAACTCCAATTAGGACAAGTAATATATGAATTTTGATCAGGAGAACGAGAGGAATCCAATAAAAATAGTATTAAATCTAGATTCCGTTCCTAGTTGCAAATGTATTATAAGTTAATGAAAAATGCATTAAAGTTAAGTTAAAAACCCTATTTGTGATTAAAGGTTGAATCTAGAATGCTTAATGGGTTAATTGAAGCGTTAATAACCTTTTGAATGATACTGTTAGATTCGAACTTGATCTAGATGTAGAATTGCATGATTTAGGATTTTTGCCCCATATGAGAATGATTAAATAATTTAGAAACCCTAATTTAGGGTAAAAGAAGATAATATCATATTTATTTAGAAAAATGTGAAAATATGATTGTTAAATGTTGGTTCTAAGTTATTTGTATATGGAAGTCCTTAATTATGGATAAATACCCTAAATGTAGTAATTAGGGTCTTTTCATGAATAAAAGGTGGAAGTGATGGCAAAATGAGTTCATATGTTAATTAGACCCTAATGAACTTTGAATTAATGATAAATGTGTTTAATGATATTGTCATAGATTAAAGGGATAAAAATAGTAGCTTTAATGAAAAAGAAGCTTAATGGATGATTAATATGCCTTTAATATGGAAATAGGGTTATATGTTGTTAAGATAACCTTAATGTTGAAGAATAGACAAGATAATTAGGGTTTATGGGTAATGGCATAAAATTAGGATTTAATATGGTAAAATAAGAAGGGAAACCCTAATTGCAAAATGAAACCCTAATTCCCAAGGAAACCCTAAAATTGGAATAGAAATCCTAAGGATGATGATGATATTGAATAAATATTAATAAAAGGGAATTGGTATATTTATTTCAGGATTATCTGCATGATTGGTTGCTTGATTGGGATTTCTATGATTAATTCTGTATCTGAATCTGCAATACAGGTATGTGGTTAATTATGAATAACCACTTTAGTTTTCCGATGGATTCTCGGATGTTTAATCGCATTGATATGCAACTAAACTGTTTGGATGTTCATATTGCAAACTACAATGTGGCTATGACTATCACAAAGGATATATGCCTACAAACTCAGATCTTGGTTCTCTCTGTGGCATTATAGCTAACCTAGTACATGGATGCCTATGGGTAGGTCCATTAGGTTAGAGAAAGGCCTAGTACATGGCTACCTATTGGGTAGGTCCATCAGGTCTATGGATGACCTAGTACATGGCTACCTATTGGGTAGGTCCATCAGGTCTATGGTTGACTTAGTACATGGCTACCATTGAGGTAGGACCATCAAGTCACAATGAGTTAGATATTGGGCTATTTTCGGATAGTGCCATGCGACTCTATTACCTAAAAGAGAGGTGATATCCATGTCCACTGTAGGGACAGCCCAAAGTTCAAGAATATGTATGGATTGAGTTGAATGGCTTAAAATGTAATCTTGATTGTTAAATGATTAATTAAATGATTATATTGTTAACATAGTTGAACATTATCTGTTTCCTCCACATACCAGCTTCGGCTGACCGACATTTTGTTTGTCGGCATTTTAGGTACAATGAAAAGAACAAACAGTAAAGCTACACCTTGTGAATTCAAGAATTAAAGAATAAGGAGGAACTAGTTAGAATAGTTCAATTGAAGTTAGAAGTTTAGTTTGTTCCAAACTTTTCAAAGTAATGCAAAGAAAAATTTTATTACCATTTTCAGTATAGTCTGTTAGAATTTAATAATTGTTTATGGTTATATGTCGAACCTTTGATCCAGGATTAATGGGTGCGACTTCAACCTCTTGGTCTCCCTTAATTGGGGTTATCGAGAGGTGGGGTCGTAACATTTGGTATCAGAGCGTGGGTTCTTCATGTAACCATTAGTAATTATTAAATTTTACAAACACCATAGAACCCAAGGGAGTTATTAGAGGAGTATCCAAAAGACGGAGGTGTCTAGAAAGGGATCACGACCGGGGGCTGGCAAGATTTTCCTCCGCACCGCTAGTTGGAATACGAGGACTCCCGGACCCGTGTGACCGCCTGGCCAAAGTCTTAGGGTCTGAATCGAAATAAGATACCTTTAAGACTTCTCATCTTATTCATCCCTTCTCATCACAAAATTCTGATAAGGACCTAAAGGATTAGGGTTTTCTTTCTTCTCCTCACCCTCTTGAGGTATGGGTAAGGTTAATAAGGTTTAAGAAATCCTCCACCAAATTAATGAAAGGCATGTAAATAAGATGTCATGGACATAAGCTTAATAGATTAAGCGCAAACTAAAGAATAGATACATGCTTAGGTCGTATGACATAAGTTGTCATGTCCTCAGAAGAGATCTGAGGCTAGAGCTTTTTGTCAGGAGGATAAGTTAGTCTTGGAGATAGAGATCTCCATTTCAAGTAGAGACCTGGAATGTCCTCAGAGGATGATGCTAACCCTAACCCTAAGTGAAGGTTAGAGAGAGATGAGTTGGACCAGGTGTTTAAAAGGACATGCCTTTGGGATCCATGTGTGACCTAGCACCTTTGGCAACCCAACCCTGGGAAGGGTCGTGCATGCTAGGGTAAAGAATATCTCCTTAGATGATGATGATAGTGAAGGACCATAGAAACCCTATGGGCTTGTGCAAGTAGGGCATAGCTGGCACCTAGGGCACGTCATGGGGCTGATAGTAGGATGAAACCCTGGATAAGGAATCATGAGGGAGCACAAAGGGTTATGAATGATCTTGAACAAACATAAGTTCAAACTTAGGTTTCACCCACGTAGAGCATGTTTTTGAGGATGATCCTTCATGAAGAAAGGACCTCTAATGGTGAGGTTGGACGTAGGGTTAGCTCTAGAGAGAGCAAGAAACCCAGCAAGAAGGTTGGAAGCCTAAAACCCTGAACAATGGATGATAGTGGATGCCTCATGATCGATCCCTCAAAGTTGATGATACCTTGGTTGTCTTTATAGGGACCAAACCTAGAGGAAGGATGAGGTTTCTGGCACCTATGTGCCTAGGGTATAAGTGTTTACCTTCTAAGAAAGGAAGAAGATGTTCTGTATACCCTGAAGTGGATTTGTAACAGGTTATGAGGCCTTGTACCTTATGGTTTGTCCTTGAGGAAAATCCAACTCTAAGTGTTGCTTGAGTTGAAGGATGACAAGGAGTGCGTGTCATGCCTTTTTCATGCTTGGTTTGTAGTTAGGAGACAGAGCATGCAGTGAACCTAGGGTTCCTAGGCCTAAGAGGGGAGGTGGTGTACCTAAGGCTCATGATGAGAAGTTGAGTTCCTATAGAAACGAGCATGGTACTCCTCATGTATAGAGGAAAAGGGGAGCCCTTTAAGTTTAAGGTATGTTTGATGAACCCCTCACAAATAGGTTGATGATAAAGAAAGGTATGACCTTGATCTAATGTTGAAGAATGAGAACCCAGATGACCTAACATGGTACAGTAGGTGATCTGCTTGTGCCTTAATGGCTTGCTAGGGTTAAGTAGGCTCGTGTGGATGTAAACCCTAGACCTAAGAGCTTTTGTGACCTCAGAGATAGTTTTCCTCCCATCCTGGGAGAGGGACCCCCTTTGGAAGGGTGTATATCAGTTTTGTTGGTTTAAGTAACCTAAAGAGGTCTCATAGGATCTTGAGAAGCTAAGTGAAAAGTACATGGTATGAGAATGAACCTGTAGACCCATAGATATCCATCTCTAATTGCATATGAATGTGTTAACATGGAGGTAACCGATATGGGGCTTGACCAAGGTAGGAAGGTTGCCCTGATCCCTATGAAGGATGAGAGCCAGCTCATGAATGCAGAAAGAGAGATGATGAAGACTTGGGTAAGGTTCTAAGTGAACATATACTGTAATGGAGAATCCTAGATCTATCCTAGGGTCAGGTAGGGATAAGACCGATGGAAGTAGGAGTTGCCTAATTTCCCAATTGCACATGACCATAGGGTCGGGAGGTAACATCTATCATTGTCTGAGGGCCATGGGTTAGGAGATTGATCACCTTCAGGAACTCATGGGACCCAAAGGGCAGATGAGTAGGGCACTCTCTTGATGCATGAGGGAAGAGGGATGACCCCAAAGGAGTCAGTACCCTATAGACCTAGAGGAGATGACCAAGGATATAAACCTCAGGAGGTTCAAGACTAGTTTGATAATGAAATGGTTGTGATGTAGAGACATATGTCGCACGTTGCAACTTAGATGTAAATGTGTATTGGTAAGGTGGGATGTACCATCTCAGGAAGAACTCTGTATTTGGACTGCAGCCAAATGCTTATTTCCTCTTGTTATAGGAGTGAGAGATAGGACATTACGCATGCCATACACCAAGGATAAGAGATGATGTAGGTTGGAACGTTGCCATGAGATTTGGGGATAGAGAAGATAATCTACCCTGGTAAAGTGAATGATACATGGATGGTTTGTAAACACTAAGAGGAATGAGGGAGTTCCGTTATGAGGATGTTTTTATCATGAGCTATGTGGAATTTACAAGTTATACCAGGTTGAGTTTGATCACCATGATGATGGAATCAGAGAGTGTTCTTATGAAGATAAACATATAGTTTGAGGTGACATGATAAGTGAAATACATGGAAGTGTAATGTTACCTAATACCTAAGGATGTGAAGTGGTAATGGATGCTCTGGTCGAGATACATCTGACTTGTTTGACCAGAAGCTAGAAAGGGTTGATTGGCTAACCTTAAGTTTGAAAAGGAGAGGTGTTTGGATAACACTTAGATGTAACAAGATACATTGAAAAGTTATGGTTGTTTGGTTAGCCAGACTAGTCCTGGATGCAATGAAAGGATGGTGGTAAAACCTCAGATGTACTTCTTTGGAAGAGAAGGTGATGAAACCCCGACTAGAGTGGTTTAGGGTTTCAGAGGAATCGATCTTGAAAGAATCATGACATACAGGAAATAATGATTGAAGATCACCATACACCATGGAAAATGGCAATAGCACTTTGGATGCTTAAGATAAGGTTGCATGTGGTTTATGGCCATGCAAGCCAGGAGGTAAAGGACGAACCCCAGTGTATCGATATGGAGGACAAAAGAATACCTGAGAGGGAATGAGAGCTCAGCACTATGGATGTTGTGATAGGTCTTCCCTGGACCAAGGAAGGTCGAGATGCAATATGGGTTATGGTAGATCGCCTTACCTAGATGACATAAGAAAGAAAGAGTACTGTCAAGGGACATATCAGGTTGAACTACATATGAGAAAGATGGTTCAACTACACCATGATGCGAGTTCAAGGTTCACTTCCATAAAGTGGAAGTAGGTACATGAAGAACTCAATGTTAGTATAGTTTATCACCCCTAACCATGGTTAGTATGATCCAGACTAAAGGGTTTGGTGAGAGCATGTGTGCTCGTTCAGGGTGATATCTAGAGACAGTTCTTGTCCTATGAAAGATGTGACAATGACCACCATAGCCAGTATTGGGTTTTATAAGAAGCTCTGTAAGGGAGGTTGTGTCGGTCACCACTTCAGTAAGGTGATGTTGGTAAAAGGGCCACATGATGGTTAGAAAAGGACCACATGATGGTTAGAAAAGGGACCACAGTGTGTGTAGATGAAGTCACTTTGATTGTGCAAGGGCTGAAAGGAGCCTAGAGACGATGAGAGTCATGAACAGATGCAAAGTAGACTGACATACAAATTACTGTGGAAGAATATGTGAAAATCTGACCCCTCTAAGTTATAGCTAAGAGAGCTGAGTCCCCAATGCATGGGTTCTTTTGATATGGTTTGGTGGAGAAGGTTAAGATTGACCTTACCCCTCAGGATAAAGTAATGTGTGATGAGTTCCATGTGTCCATTTAGAGCACTATGTGAGGTACCTGACCATGTGCTGAGCAATGAACCTAGTGAGCCCCAAGGGAGGCTGACATGGCCTGAGTCACCTGTGCAATTTATAGACGCCAGGATGAAAGGACTCAGAGAAAAGAATATGTGAGGATAAAGGTTCTGTGGAGGCGCCATGAGTACGGTAAAGCCACATAAGGGCCAATGATGGACATGGAAAGTCTTATCCTGAATTGATTGTTTGTTTTCTTGATAGAATTTTGAGGACAAAATTCCTATAAGAGGGGAAGGATGTTACAACCCCAAATTTACATATGTTTTCATAATTGAAATGTAATAACTTTGTGAAATTGGACTTAACTGAAAAGGTTGCATACTTTGTTTCAAAAGAATGGATTTACTTTGAAAATATCCCTTTTGATGGGAATTTCATAATCCCTATTAATATATTAATCCATTAATGGATACTAAAGAGAAGAAAAGGAGAAAAGCCCAAATAATGGAAAAAGATAAAAGATATTGGATAATAAGCAAAGTATTTTTAAGAAATACTTGGAAAGGAAGACACCTAAGTCCTAATCCTATTGGTCTCTTATCGTCCCCTGACCTTGACTTAGAGTATTCATATACTCAACCTATGCTCTGATACCAAGTTGTCGCACCCCAATCTCACACTAACCACTAATCACGAGATTAGGGCGCAAAGAGGGATTATCACATAAACAAATCACTGAGAACTTTTACTTTTTAAAACCTCGTAATGATATCCAGATTATTGCTGTAAACTATAACATAAATAACTATTGCGGAAGCATTTCAATTAAACTGGCTAGAGAACATAAACAGAGTTTACAACATGTAACATTGTTTAACAGAAAATAAAGCATAACAGTTAATTTACATCTTATACACATTCGCCATACATACTCTCTCTCTCTCCCACACCATGTCCCAAGGACCGAGGGGAAAGGACTAAGAGACCACAATCTAACTAAACTAACTACATATACCTTCTACAGATTAAGCGTTAGGATGAAAAGATCCTTCTGATTCCTGCTGCTGATGATGACCTGAAAATGTTTTGAGTAGAGGTATGAGCCTACTCGCTCAGTGAATAGCATTTCATTTAGCTATCACTAAACAACTCCGTATTTTACTTTTAACAGGAATATGTGAATAAAATAACAAACTGAGCAGTTCTAATTAAACAGTGCAATTATCGCAGAAAAGTATAATGAAAATTTAAAGAACAAGTATTATAAATTCTAAATCTGAACATACACAAGTTTCATATTAATCTACCTTAATTCTGAGTGATCATCTTTTTAACTTATGCCCTGATCATATGCAGTGTACTCTGCATATAAAGTCTCGTAGCGAACTACGAACCCACCGTACAAGACTTAGCGACACACCCGGGAAATGCCAAGTCTGACTGCCGTCCTGGTCTGCGTCAGGACTCTCAGGCTCACACGGCCTCACTGCACTCTCAAAGAGTGTACTCTAGACTCCTCCTCTAACCTGAGCACACAGGCGGAGAGTCTGGGTTACCACTGTGACACACGCACAGATTATTGTTGAATAACCCCTATTTACTCTAGTGCCACCGTGACACACGCACGGATTATTGTTGAACACTGCCTCTCTGTCCTCGTGCCACCGTGACACACGTACGGATTATTGTTAAACACGAGCCACCGACCATCTAGACACACGCTAGGTAGGTCGTTTCACCCCTAAGGCACAGACCTCCAAAAGGGGTTCTACGGTGTCAGGGCATCTAAGTCTATTAACTGGTTAACATATAAACACTTAAACAGGAATATCACATTTACTGATTTCATATCAGATCACAATACACTGTCATTCTAAACTGACAGAGCAATATATTTCAAATCATAGTAATTTCTGAGAAATTCTCATACCATACATTCAGGCAAATTAGAAATGCATAAATAACCCAACTTATTTCAATTTGGCACATACATAGCGAATTTACGCAATTGAACATCTTATTGCACAAATTAAAGAAATTTACTTCACATACGAGAATCATACTCAACATTTGTCAATTCTCTAAATTTCTCGAAAAACGTGCACATTAACCCTAATCTTGGTTTGCGCACCACTTAACTCAATTAAAAGTTAATTACCTATCACAACACAATTTAATAACAATACTTGAGAATTTCTGGTAATAATTAAGAGAAATGTGTCATTTCATGTAAATATCAATTTACACATATTAACGTCAACAGATATATGCAATTTAGGGTTTTATTGCATATTTTATTTATTCATATCAATTTTAAAATTGTACATCTGATAATTTATCAGAAATCCTTATTGTCTGGGTTCATACCCAATCCATACCATTTTTAGACATGAATTTCTAATTTCAACATTCAAATAAGCAATTTAGGTTCCAATGAACCATATAAATCTACCGACTCAATCCACACTGATCAATTGCTAAATTTAATCATATAACAGCGTCTAGAAGCAATTTATGAAATAAAAAGTCGGGCGACGCCAAACGCTGCCCGACGCCTGATAACGCCTGTTATCAGTGAAATTCGCGCACATAACTGGAAATATTCAAACGCCTGAGTTTATTAATGATAAATAAATGAAACCCCACTCACAGCGATTTGGACTGTCCGGATTCGTCCGGAGATGCGTTCAGGATCTAATTCAGGCGATTTCAGATCGTCTTCAACCTTTGAATTAATTAGCTTACTGTTTACTGTTCCAGCAACCCGACAGAACTTGACAGAACTGCTCCTTCATGAATAGATTGGAAACAACTCGATCTTTGACTGATTTGTGGGTAGCAGCTACGGAATCTCGCCTGGATCTCAAATTTGGAGCTGTGAGAGGCTATCCCTACTGCTGGGCGCCAGAAGATGCCCCCTCCTGGCCATGCACAACAGCTGCAATTGCTGCTGCCTGCCGCCGACCAAGTCTTCTAGGCGGCTGGCTAGGCTAGGCGGGTGGAATAGTGGAGGAAGTAGAGGAAGGGGAGAAAAGAAAGAAAGGAACAAGGTGCCTGCTGCTTAGAGCCGAAGAGCTCGAAGAAAAGAATCGCTCGCCGTTTGCCTCCGCGGGTCACTGCTACAGTACACCGACTAAGGAAACGCTCACTCAAAGAAGATAAAGAAAATGGGAAAAGAAAAGGGTTATAAAGCTGAGATTTTGGGAAAATTGCAAAAATCGACCCTGAAAATTGAAAACGTCATAAATATTGACTCGAAGGTCCAAATCAGGTGATTTCTTTTGCATATTTTCACGAAAAATGCCCACTACAATCCAAAGGCATGAAAAAAGCTAATTACACTGTTTTAATGATTCAAAATTCTAATTGCATCCAATTATCACTTTACCCAAATTAATCATCTTAATTAAGCACTAATTGATTTTATGTGCTTGATTCAACTAAATCAAGTTAATGATGCATTAACCATCACATGAGCAAGTAAGTTAGCTCAAATGACTTTAATTAGGCTCAAATCATAATGCTTACCAATAAACTTTGGAACGGGTCATAACAGTTAGAGTGGAATGTTACTGAAACAACTCCGTTCCAGGCACTCTCGTACTCCAGAATCGGACCAAACACTAGAGCCACAACACAACTCTCGAAGTTGTTGCGACGGGAAAACACGATTTGGTAGCTAGGCGAAACGTGATCCAAACATGCAAGCTAGAGTTCAGATATCAAACATAGCAACCATCCAACATTTTGCACCAAGCATAGAGCAGCAAGTAATTAAGCTTTTCTATTTCGATAAACGTTAAGGGTCTTAATACATTGCATAAGAAAGGAATTAAACAACAGAATTAAAGATAGAGGTCGCCTTCTTGATGTAGAAGGGCGACAGACTACGGCGACTCTCCCGCCCGATACCGGATAGGGGCCTAGCCCAATACAGCGGTGTCGGGTGACACACTCTCTCGAGCGGCACACCGCGATGGCCGACTGTATCATTCAAGGACCTGGCCGATATGCTCAAGTCGGGCGACACACCCTCTCGGGCGGCACGCATGACGGGCAAAGCGTATCGATTTCGATATCGTGTCGGGCATGGAGTGACGCGTTCTACTATCGGGCACTTGTGTCACTCATCATCGACGGCCGATATCGGCCCGCAGTGCCGCCCGGGACGGTTCTAAGTGAACCATCCCCTCCCTCTCGGGATGAGGAAGGGCTCACCTAGTGTTGCCCGGCACGAGCACTGGGGCGCGATACTCCTGCTCTCGCAGTCTCCTTCGAAGATCACTCAAAGCTCCTAACTATCCAAAATCCGAACTAATTCCAAACTGTCTGAACTGTCTTTTCGGCTCCCTGTAGTTGCTATTTATAGGCAGCGGTTGGGGGAAGTTATGGTGCTTGAAGCGCCACGTGTCCTCCGTATTCGCGAGTTTTGTGGATGGCCGATACACATATTGCCCGGCACAGGGATCTCAGATATCGGTCACATGACGGGCGGCGCCTGCCGGTGGGTGATCTGTGTCGGGCGACAAGCCATGGCTGTCGGGCGAGCTTGGGTCCCTGTCGGGTAAAGGGTGTGTCATCCGTCAGCTTCTTCTTGCGCGGTATCCCCGTGTCGCGCGTCGTTGCGTCGCACTACCCTGTCGGGCAGTGCTTGTATCGGGCCATTAGAAGGCCGATGCAGGTTGGACTTATTGCTTGTGGGCCGGGACGACCTTATTAGGCCAAAATGGGAGGAAAATTCTGCAAAAGGTGGAAGTATTGGATTAAGAGCGTTGCTCGGCCAATTATTGCGAAAGTGCATATAAAAGAGAGGAAAATAGCTAAAAATGACAGTTTTGATAACAGAAAAACAGTCTAAAACATCACAAAAGTTGGTGTTATCACACGGATCAAGGTTTGAAGTTTCCTAGGCTTGGCATGTTACCATAGGAGATTCATAAAGAATTTTAGTGATATAGTGTTACCCCTAACCAAGTTGACTAGGAAAGGTATACCTTTTTTTTGGGATGACAAATGTCTGTGTTCTTTCCAGCTACTAAAACAAAAGTTGACCAGCGCACTGGTGTTAGTTCCGCTAGAATAAGTGAAGGCTACATTATCTTATGTGATGCATCGAATAATGGTTTGGGATGTGTGTTGATGTAGGACAAGAATGTGATTTCTTATGCTTCACGAGATCTTAAGAAACACGAGGAGAACTACCCAACACATGATATGGATCTTGTAGTTGGGGTTCATGCCTTGAGGATTTAGAGACACTACCTGTATGGAGAGAATCGTTAAATCTTCAGTGACCACAAGAACCTTCAATATATATTCTCAAAGTAGGAACTGAACATGAGGCAGAGAAGATGGATCGAGTTGATCAAGGATTATGATTGCACGATAGAATAATATTCAAGGAAGGTGAATGTGGTGGTTGATATGTTGAGCAGGAAGCAATCTTCATCGTCGTTTACAGACAAGGCATAATTGCACTCTATGGGGTGCCATAAGTGAGACATGTTGGTTTTGCTTCACCAGATGAATGTACAGTTAGAGGTTTATATGTTGGAAGGCTTGTTAGCACAGCTGCAAGTGAAGCCTACGTTGATGTTGCAGATCATAAAGGCATAAGGGAATGATATCACAATACAAAACATCCAGATAGAGTTTGGAAACAAGAAGTATGATGACTTTCATGAGTCATAGGATGGGACAGTTTGCTTTCACAATAGGACAATGGTTCCCGATGTAGAGGGCCTAAGGAATTTGGTTCTCGAGGAGGATCGTTCCTCAATGTACACAATTCATCATAGCAGTACCAAGATGTACCATAACATGAAGGATATGTATTAGTGTCCTGGTTTGAAGCATGATGTGGTAGAGTTTATTACTAAATGTCTAGTTTGTTAGAACATTAAGGTTGAGCATCAAATTTTACATGAACTTTGCAACCTTTATCGATACCGCATTAGAAATGGGATCATATTACTATGGAGTTTGTGGTTGGTATTCCTCATATAGAAAAAGGTCATGATTCTATTTGGGTGATAGTTGACGGGTTGAGCTCACTTCCTTCCAGTAAAAATGATGTATATAGAAGACAAGTTGGCACAAATATATGTTAATGAAATAGTTCATCTGCATGGAATCTCAGCTACCACAGTATTATATAGATGGCCATTCGGAAAGGACCATTCGTATGCTAGAAGATCTATTCATAGCTTGTGTCTGGCAGTTCCTTGGTAGTTTAGATGTGCATCTGAGTTTGATAGAGTTCACCTACCATAGGTGTAAGAACTCATTACACTAAATGAGATTACTCAAAACATAAAACACAATCGATCACCAATTAACCACACACCCAAAAATATGGGTAAATTAAAACTGATTTCAACATCAACACCCACTCAGAAACATTTGTATAAGAGCCCAATATCTTTCTTGTATCCATTCTATGACAAGAATTTGATACAAATTAGTCTATCACCTTAGCCACAACATATATACACAGGAGAACAATATTTGTATATGCCACACAAACAAGCATTAACATGCTAACAAAATTCTGATTCGTTTGAAACTCCATATACAAACATTTCCTATCTGGACCTGAGAGTACATGGACGATTTTAGGACACACTAGACATCTAATCAACTTTCTCAAAGATTTATTACTATAGCTCCTCTTTGCTTCCACAACATTGTTTTCGTCACTTCCAATTACCTAAAAAGATGTGGCAAACCACAAGGGTGAGACCCATGTTCCAACAAGAGATATAATCTCCAACAATGTTTATTGATTTAAACATTTTTAGGTAATGAGATAGTTTAAGTAGTTTAATCATATATAACAAATAAGCTCAACAGCATTAATGATTAGCAAAATGCATAAAGGAACAGATAATAACTATCTTCATTAGCCAGAATATTCTCATATCCCTATTAACGATATGAGGAGCCTAGCAGCATGAGCATCTCTAACATCATGAATACGTCTAGTATCATAAGCATAGCTAACAACATCAGCATGTCTATCAAGTTGAACATATCAACATCATAAGTCGAGCTAACAATATAAGCACAACTATCTACATAACCATGATTAGCAGTATAGGAATCTCCAGTGATAAAGGCATAGCTAGCAATATAAGCATAGCTAACAACATGTGATAATGAATGTCATAATCATAGCCAACAGTATTAATATCTCTATCAACTTAAACATGACTATTGTATGTACACATTTATCACATGATCATATCTGCAACATAAGAATATCTACTATCTTTTAATGCATTAAACATCATCTCTATGTATAGAGAACAATAAGGGTTATCATCCAATATGAAGCATTGTGTATAACCCTAAATAGATTTGCTAGACAATTGTATTACATCTTTTAATATAACCTGGGGAGTTTGAGTTGTACCACCCTTAGTCCAACCAACCCCTGTGAAGTGCTATTCAGTTCCGTACAAGATCTAGGAGTGTCGGTATCTTAAGATCTCTTCCCGTCGATTAGTACGAGTAAAAAGGCAGTGACAAATCAGTCAAAGCTGCCACTATAGTAACATATAGTCAAGCTGCTAACCACTAGTCTACCCTTGGTACATGTCACGGCACTACAAACTAGGGTATACAAAACCCTCTAATCTGAGGTACAACCGCAGTTGTCCTCAATCACATCAAATGTCTGAGGCATGACCATAGCCATCCTCCATAAACTACATTTTGGATGACAAGGATATATCCTCAACTTGCCACCCCCACATACTCAACATTATGCACTCCTAGTTTCCCTTAGGAATACTCGTTTCACCATCCAACAAGTTCTAACATTGAAGATGGCTCTATGGCACATGGCACTATATGATTAGAGTTGCACTTGATTAGATATGCCAATTGGGTGAATTAAGGTTTCATCAAACAAGTGGACATACAAACCCTAATTCACTTCTTGAAATCACATAAATATCACAACTTCAAAAGATATAAAATGTGTGAAATATAATTAATCATCTCATCATCACATGGTACTATTCACTTGCCATTTATGAGACTACACTAGTCATTATACTATCACCAGATATAAATCCTTTTCACAATATCATAGGGTATCAACCCTTATAAACACAAGAGGATTACACCTCATTCAAGGATCTCATGTCCAAAGGTCATTAAGACCATCATACTATTCCTTGCAAGATCATCATTATATTTGCATGCCTTATAATAAGGCTCAACAACATCACTTACATATAATACACCAGATCAGCACAATATTGCATTAATGAGCTAGGAGATATTCATAAACAATCATAGCAGTGTTATATTAACATTAAGAACATTTCTTTATTACATCAACATGCAAGGAATTTAGATATGATTAATCCTCATCATATTCATAATGCACATGTTTAGCATAAGAAAATATCAACGATGTGGTTATGAGAACCACCAATTAACATATTAAGGTTATGATCATATTAAGGAGGTTATTTCACCATCATTCCATCATATAAGAATGTTAAACATGAATACTCATCTTTATCTATTTGCATTAGAGTTAGGTTCAATAAGATAAATTATATTAATGTTACTAATTAGCACTTATACCCAAACCCTAACTCACGACATCCCCATTGGATCGTGGATGCATAAGGTGAACCATCACCATCACATTCCATACTATTCTTGTAACACTCGGGCCCACTGCCCAAGGCTCTAGTAGGGTTTTAAGAATGATGATTGGCCCCACAGACCACCACTAGCCTTAACTACACACTTTTTCATCACTCACGTGCAAGCCAAGATCAACTTCTCGACTCACCCATCCTAGTACTACTCCAAGCTGAGCATGCTTAACTATGGAGTTCTTTAGTGATGGGCTCCTGGAAAAGGAGGTGCACCTTGGTGATATGAGTAGTCCAATCATTTCTTATAAGATCATTTTATCTGAGGCCTCAAACCCTAGAATGTTACAATCTCACCCACTTAGACTCTTGACTTCCTCATCAAGGCTCAACTATAGTTCCTCATAATATTTCCCCATTTCAGTGTAGACCCAGAATGGCCCATGGGCACCCAGCTCCCGATCATGAAATACCAGTGCAAGGGTGGCTACATCACCATGGACAGTCCTTTCCAACATGCCTGGACCACACGGCTAAAGACTGACATACCACATGCCCATGTGGGCCCCACCTACTAGAGGGGTTAGGCTCTGATACCATTTGTAATGCCCGAGCCCACTGCCCAAGGCTCTAGCAGGGTTTTAGGAATGACGACTGACCCCACATACCACCACTAGCCTTAACTATGCGCTTTATCCTCACTCATGTGCAAGATGGGGTTAATTTTCTGACTGGTCACCCATCCTAGTACCACTCCAAGTTGAGCACGCTTAACTATGGATTTCTTTAGTGATGGGCTCCCGAAAAAGGAGGTGCACCTTGGTGATATGGGTAGTCCAATCATTCCTTATAAGATCATTTTATCTGAGGCCTCAAATCTTGGGAAGTTACAATTCTCAAGTATGAATCCACACATAAATCAAGGTGTAATCATTGGGTTATAGCATACTAAGGTTTCAACAACAATAAGAGAGTACTCCATGATTGTATTAATCATTCAAGGACTATTCATACATGATTACCATCATTTACTTATATTAAAGCTAGGTATAACAAGCTATACCTCATTAGGGTTACCCATTAATTCATTATGGTGATTATCAATCATAATCACACAAGGGTAAGGGTAAGACTACAAGTTTAAGGCATTGAACTATCAAATTCTCATCATTAGAATGATAACATTACACTATAGGCTTCACCCAAAACAATGCGAATATTGAGGCATCAACTTCTAACCATTAAATGTTGAAAAGGTAAAGCCATTGGTCATTTATGTAAGTAAACATCTTGAACAAACCACCTATGAAGTCATTGAGTTGTGCTCTAGAAAGAGTCACCATCTAACCCTAGACATCCCTTGATTAACAACATAAAAAGTTCCATTGAGAGTAGGGTAAAATCCACAAGCGATTGTTTATTTAAAACAAGTCGTTAGTAAATGAGCTTCTTAAGTTGATATCATAAAGGAAACCATTTAAATCACTTTATTAGTACCAACATATTACATTTAAGTATCATTACAATTTATTGGATAAAGAAACATTTGATCTTAACCATTAGGTCAAGTTCATATATCAAAACCATCAATTGGAGTATAGGTCCGACCATTGCATCAAATGACCTAAGAAACCATTGGTTTAAGGCTTAATTGATGCTACAACTACATGCTTAACTCACTATAATCTTTGTGGAGACCTGATCTGTAACATCCTAAGATTTGAGGCCTCGGATAAAACACTCTTAAAAGGAATGATTGGACTACCCATATCACCAAGGTGCACCTCCTTTTCCGGGAGCCCATCACTAAAGAACTCCATAGTTAAGCATGCTCAGCTTGGAGTAGTACTAGGATGGGTGACCAGTCGGGAAGTTGACCCTGGCTTACGTGTGAGTGAGGACAAAGTGCGTAGTTAAGGCTAGTAGTGGTCTATGGGGCCAGTCGTCATTCTTGAAACTCTACTTGAGCCTTAGGCAGTGGGCTCGAGCATTACAAATGGTATCAAACCCAATTCCCCTCCAATAGGTGGGGCCAACATGGACATGGCATGCCAGTCTTGAGTTGTGCGGTCCAGGTATGTAGGAAAGGGTTGTCCATGGTTGACGTAGCCACCCTTGTGCTGGTATTCCGTGATTGGGAGTTGGGTGTCCCTGAGCCATTGTGGGTCTGCACTGAAATAGGGAAGAGATTATGAAGCCTTATAGTTGAGCCTTGATGAGGACGTCAAGAGTCTAAGTGGGGGAGATTGTAACATCCTAGGATTTGAGGCCTCGGATAAAACACTCTTAAAAGGAATGATTGGACTACCCATATCACCAAGGTGCACCTCCTTTTCTGGGAGCCCATCACTAAAGAACTCCATAGTTAAGCGTGCTCAGCTTGGAGTAGTACTAGGATGGGTGACCAGTCGGGAAGTTGACCCCGACTTGCGCGTGAGTGAGGAAAAAGCACACAGTTAAGGCTAGTGGTGGTATGTGGGGCCAGTCGTCATTCCTGAAACTCTACTTGAGCCTTGGGCAGTGGGTTCAGGCGTTACATGATCCATCATCAATAGTGACCATTAAGTCACTATAGGTTGTTAGATCAAGCACTATATTCATTAATCACCATCGAATATCAAACTAATATCACCATTGATTGATAGCATCATTAGGGTACTTAGTTGTTAATCATTAAGCTTCTAATTAGGCCAACACCTGACCTAAGGGGTGAATGTCAGTTGACACCCTTGGTCACCACCATCAGTTGTCATGAAGACAACACCATTAGCTGTTGCAATGGTACCACCATTGAGTATTGTGTTTATAGAAGAAATCATCTTTAAACCCTAAAATTGACCATTGGTTGATAGGTGTTTATCACCATAGGTTGTCAAACCAACCTGATCCAAGTCATATTATACCTTAGGAATAACGTACACATAATCACAGGTTCATCTAGAACTGAAATGAGAATAGGGAACAATATAAAAATTGAAATCCAAGTCAAGCATAGATTTTTAGTGCATGGATCATCATTTAAAAGAAAGAACATGAGATAGCAAGCTTATGTCAAGAAATAAACATGGAGCAAGTTATAAAACTTTCCTCTAATTAGAAGATAAAATCCCAAATAGAAGAAAACATGAATACTTAGGGTAGAAAATCCAAGCATAAGTTGTGAACTCATCCATCTAGCACCTTTCTTCATCAAATGAGCAAACCCTAAGCATAATGAGCAAGAAAGGTAGGGTTTAAAAACTTTAGAGAAATTTCTACCATGGAACAACAAGGTTCCGACCTGCAAAAAGGTAGTAGGAAGGATAAATAACAAATAAATGGAGGAAAGAAGGGGATTCTTATTCTTCTAGGTCAAGATCACTAGAAGGAAGCTTTTTAAACCCTAAAAGAGAGAAAAACTAAACCCTAGGAGCTTCCACTAATAAATTCACCTTCTTCTTCTACCTTGGATAGGTCCTCCATAGATAAATAGATAGGGAACGAGGTTCATGGAGAGAAGAAGCACGAGGTGTCTAAAAAGCTCTCCGTGCATCCATGGCCTTAAGATATTAAGGATATACAAGCAAACACACAAGAATGTCCCCCCAAAATCCATAGAGACCTTCGTATTTCTCCTTTATCGAATTTTCAAGCCAATCAAATAAATCATTGGTTGATAGCTCCTAAAGGTAGCTCATCAATAAATAGGGTAAACCCTAAAATACCCTTAAGGAAAATACATCCAAACCAAGGTTCAAATAGGTGACCCATGGAACAAAAATCTCAAGAATGATGATAGAACATACAAATAACATAATTCAAGTGATAATTTTCAAAGAAAACTTCTCAATTGGGTAAATTGCAGAAAAGTCTAAAATGTGCATAAAATTGCATAACTTGCGCAAACAGTGTCCAAATTAGACCAAACTTGAAACTTAAGCTTTTATTATGATTACAAAGCATATAACAAGGTTATATTAAGGTTATAAACATCAAATTATGATATTTAAGTATTCTCAATACTTTAAGCAAGGTTAGGGTCTCTTAACCATAAACCCCTAATAGGGATTTTTCCACCGAAATCCAAGGTAAACAAAGATGGATACTTCTCATGCACCTCATCCCCAATCTTCCACATGGTAACTTTCATCTCATGATGATGTCACATTATTATCATAGAAGTCATATTCCTCTCCCTCAACTTCTGCATGTGTAACATTGGTTCATCATAGGAACTGTTGTACCACATGTACAGGTCTGGTAGTACCTTTCAACTTTGAGACTCGATTTTCCTCTTGAACTATTCTATCGGTTGTATCACATATCACTCAGAGGCCATACTTTGTGGATCTTATCAAACATAGAACATCATGTATCTCTTATCATATGTAACTTTAGAAGGTTTCATCTCTATGCCCCTTTAATGGTTGTTGTAATTAACAACTCAATTAACCAGGTACACATCTCCTAATTTTCAAGAACTATGAAGCATGCATTTTATATAGGATTCTCTAATCATCTTAATGGTGAATTGACCATCTGTTTGGTTGAAGAATCATACATTTGTCTATAACCGTTAACAAATATAACTTCCTGATTGACCTTTTTAGGAGTAGAATAATGACATTGTCTTCATCTTATCAAGATTCACATAACATACTTAACAAAGGCATCATAACTCCAAGAAGACACTTTAGTCAACTCCCAACTCATTCTTTCTAGACTTGTCACACATAAGTACAGTTACTTCAACATTCTTAATGTTTAGCAAAGATGTTGACCATGTTACTGACCATCTTTGAAATACCTTGAGATGTCATCATTCAAAGCTTGCTATAACTTGTAAGACATGACTTGAACACTATGTTCCTCCTATTCATAAATTCTATCAGTACATTGGTTAGTCTAAAGGACATAACCCTAAACTCATTCTAACTCTTATGTCTAAAGGATATTTTATCTGAAAGGAACACAGTAGAACATGTCTACTGATCAACAAACCATCTATCATTGATAGTGGTCTAGCCCAGCTATCCCTAAACCATACACAACATTATAGAATAACTTTTGTTTTTCCTTCCAAACAACATTTAGAGGGTCATCATTAACTCTCTCTCTCTAAGGGAGAGGAACACTTGGAATGTTTATTTAATAAACATCTCCAACCTTCACATACTTCCCGTATTATTGATACATCTTTGATACTAGGATTCATAACCTTGGTATCTACCTCATGTGTTATATGGAACTCACATCCTTATCTCATCTATTTTTACCAATATAACAAATCTCAAGACATATAAGAGGAGTCTTCCTAATTATTAGAAGGCTCAAAAGCAAACTCGACACAAACTTTATGATCTTGGAACCATAGTCCAAGCAACCTTATGCTATAATAAGGTATCCACCCTCATTTCTACAGTGAATCCACACATACCAAGTGGCAATGATCCACTTGAAAACTATTCCCTAGAAAGGAAAGACATAAAGGGAAACACACTTCCCACATCATAGCAACATTGTTCAAGGGTCACTAGCAAAAAGGTAACCAATTCTATTTTCATTATGCAAGTTACAACTTCTTATGTATCATTTTACCTTTTTCATTTTGGATTCCTTGCCATTAGCATAGGAATAATCTTAATTAACATATCTCATTACTCCTTCCTTGATGACTATTTATCACACTTGGGTATGTTCTCTTATTTTATTATGTTTTTCAAGAACTTATCAATATGTAAATCGTCATATTCCACATTTTCTTCATTAAACATGGATCATCTCCCTTAATTGTTTTTAAATGCCATGTTTCTTTCACATTAACACTTTTTACTCACATAGGTTGGTCTGAGATTAACTCAGGTCCACCTTATTCCTTTGTCATTGTTCTCATTTATCTTCTCATTTTGTAATTATAGGATTTCTCTTGATCTTATGTAAATTTCATACTTTGAATCACTTTATAAGCACAAACTTATCTGTGTTTTACTTTATTATCTTCTTTAATTTCATCTTAAAGAACTCCTCTTTTGATTATTTAGATTCGGATTTAAATTTCATGGTGTTGTATCTTTCTTATATTACCAACAATTCAAGTTTTTATAGATAATGATGAAATCCTCATCTTCTCTGGAGGTAATATTGAGTTACATGCACCATGATTTCTGATTGATTATTCTCTTTGGATTGTTTTAAAATGACTACTTTATCATAGTAATAAAAAGATAACAATCTAAGAGTTCCATGCTTACCTTTTCTTCAATAATTGAATACCTGGCCAGGGCACCCAAGTATTGATATTAGGTAGTATGCACCATGTTTTAGTGTCATGTTCCTAACTTAGACATCATCATAGTCCTAAGTCCTAGTGTCCTTGTAGACTCAGCGAACCTAAAGCTCTGATACCAACTTTATACAATAGTCATGTTTAAGTTGATAGAGATATTATTGTTGTTGGCTATGATTATGACATTCATTATCACATGTTGTTAGCTATGCTTATATTGCTAGCTATGCCTTTGTAAATGAATATGCCTATACTTCTAATCATTCTTATGCAAATAGTTGTGCTTATATTGTTAGCTCTACTTATGATATTGATATGTTCAACTTGATAGACATGTTGATGTTGTTAGCTATGCTTATGATACTAGACTTATTCATGATGTTAGAGTCGCTCATGCTGCTAGACTCCTTATACAGTTAATAGGGATATGAGAATATTCTAACTAATGAAGATAGTTATTATTTGCTCCTTAATGTATTTTGTTAATAATCAATTTTGTTGAGCTTATTTGTTATATATTATTAAACTGTTTAAACCATCTCATTACTTAAATATGTTGGAATCAATAAACATTGTTGGAGGTTATATCTCTTGCTGGGACATGAGTCTCACCATTGTGGTTTGCCACATATTTTTAGGTAATCGGAAGTGATGAAAACAAAGTTTCAAAAGCAAAGAGGAGCTATAGTAATGAATCTTTGAGAAAGTTGATTAGTTGTCTGGTGTGTCTTAAAGTCATCATTGTACTCTCAGGTCTAGGCATGAAAACTTTGTATATGGTGCTTCAAATGAATCAAAATTTTGTTAGCATGTTAATGCTTATTTATGTAGCATATACAAATATTGTTCTCTTATGTATATATGTTATGGCTAAGGTGATAGAACAATTTGTATCAAATTCTTGTCATAGTATGGATATAATAAATATATTGGGCTCTTATGCAAATGTTTCTAAGCGGGTGTTGATGTTGAAATCGGTTTTAATTTACCCATATTTTTGGGTGTGTGGTTAATTGGTGTTTTATTGTGTTTTATGTTTTGAGTAATCTCGTTTAGTGTAACGGGTTCTTACACCTCTGGTAGGTGAACTCTATCAAACTTAAATGCACATCTCAACTGCCAAAGAACTACCAAACACAAGCTCTAAATAGATCTTCTAGAGTATGAATGGTCCTTTCGGAATGACCATCTATCAGATACTATGGTAGTTGAGATTCCATGCAAACAAACTATTTCATCAACATATATTTGTGCCAACTTCTCTTCGATATACATCATCTTAAATGGAAGGAAGTGAGCTCAACCCGTCAATTATCACCCAAATAGAACCATGAACTTTTTCTATCTGAGGAAGACCAACCACAAACTCTATAGTAATATGATCCCATTTCTAATGTGGTATCGATAAAGGTTGCAAAGTTCTTGTAGGATTTTGATACTCAGCCTTGATGTGCTAACAAACTGGATGTTTAGTAATAAACTCTGCCACATCATGCTTCAAACCAGGACACCAATACATATCCTTCATGTTATGGTACATCTTGGTATTGCTATGATGCATTGTGTACATTGAGGAATGAGCCTCCTCGAGAACCATCTTCCTTAGGCCCTCTACATCTAGAACCACTATCCTATTGTGAAAGCAAACTATCCCATCATATGACTCATGAAAGCCATCATACTTCTTGTTGCCAAACTCTATCTGGATTTTTTGTATCATGGTATCATTCCATTGTGCATCTCTGATCTGCAACATCAACGTAGGCTTCACTTGAAACTATGCTAACAAGCCTTCCAACATAGAAACATCTAGCCATACATTCATCTGGTGAAGCAACACCAACATGCCTCACTTATGGCACCCCATAGAATGCAATTGTGCCTTGTCTATAAATGATGATGAAGATAGCTTCCTGCTCAACACATCAACCACCATGTTCTCCTTACTTGAATATTATTCTATCATGCAATCATAATCCTTGATCAACTCGATCCATCTTCTCTGCCTCATGTTCAATTCCTACTTTGAGAAGATATATTAAAGGTTCTTGTGGTCAGTGAAGATTTAACACTTCTCTCCATATAGGTAGTGTCTCCGAATCCTCAAGGCACGGACCCCAACTACATGGAGCTCATCCCCCTTGTTGGAAGTAGGAGCCAAGGTTGTAGGAGAACTTGGCCAATCTTCCTTGCATGTTGATCTAGGGTTTGGATCTAGCCTTTCTTTGTGCTTGTGGATCTTCTTTACATTCCTTCTTGGTCTTGGTAAGTGATAGATCCCTCTTTACCTACGTTCATTTCTGTTCTTCCCTTCCTATTTCTCTTCTTGGCCAAACCCATGGTATTCCATGGTGGTTCTTGAGTTAGAGCTTGAAGAGCATCTCTTTCTTACCTCTCCAACCTAATGTTTTTCTTGTTCTTGGTGGAGGATTAGCTTGGCCAAAGAGGAGTGCTCAAGCTAGAGTTTCTTCCCCTTTTCTTCGAGCTATATTTCTATTTTGAGTTGCTCCATCTTCTTTGAGGTGAGTTATATAACTTTCTCCATGATTATTTTTACTTTTACTTGCATTCCCCTAATATTACCGTAAAAATGCTGTTATAAGTAGAAAGATAATATCTTTAATCTAGGGTTTGTGTTTACATGATATTTCTTCACTAAAGTATCCTCTTGGATTAACCCTAATCCCTTATGCATGAATCCTTCTTTGGTGATGGATTTTTTGGTCCTTCCATTCTTGTAGAAATGTTGGTTTTTGTTCTCTCAAATGATGGTTGCTAATTAGGGTTTTGAACTGATCTTCTTCCTTGTGATGTAGCTTGATGACCTTTCACATTCTTGGTGATAACCAACCTATTTGGACTCTTAGTGGTCGATGAGCTTTTGGAATCTTCATGGTCGCCAAAGATTTTGCATATTGATGGTCACTAAGTTTTCACCCCTTATATGATTGATGAGGTTTTGAGCTATAGTGGCTGCTAAGATTTGAAACCATTATGGTCGCCAAGTCTTTTTACTATGACGGTCATTGAGTTTTTGTACCATATGTTGTCAACGAAGTTTTTGGGATTTTGATGGTCGATGAGGTTGTAGCTCTCTATGTTCTCTATGTGTTTTTATTCATGTAGTCGTTACATACTTATTTACCTAAAGATTGATGAAGTTGTTTATAGCTAGCAGTTGATGAAGTTTCTAGACAGTAGCGGTCGCCAACCTTTTTGATCTTATATGGTCGTCAACTATCTTGTTTCTCAACAGTCGATGGCACTTCTAACCTAAGTGTCCGATGAAGATTCCTAATCTATATGGTTGTCACATTTGTTGACTCTGTGATGTGGATGTTTGACCTATTTGTTTTCATGATTGATGGAGATGATGAGAATTAGGGTTTTCCCTTCAATTATTGGCTTGAAACTCTAATTCAACTTTCCTTGTTGAACCTAGCCCTAATACAAGTAAGTGATGATGATATATAGCTTCTTGTGCGGTTAGTATGATGATGGAGTACTTTCTCTCTCTATATCATTATAACCCTAATTTGTTGTCACATGAACATCATAGTTGTTATATGCAAGGTTATGTTGAACTTATGTATCACATTCGTGCTGATAATGATGAGCCTTGATGAGGAATGGAAAGATAATGATGTTCTTTTAAGGAACAATGTGAATGGTATTATGACCTTTGGGCATGTTTGTTCCCTAATTGAGATGTTATCCTTAGTATGGTGTGACAAGGATTTGTATCTTGTGATGTTATGATGATCAGTATAGTCTCATGTATGGCAGTGAATTGATGTGATAAGCTTTAGGTTTGTACATTTTATATCTTCTGATGTTGCAATCTACCCATGTAATGACCCCGCCTCCCGGCAACCCCCAATTAAGGGAGACCCGAAGGTCAAAGCCATTATTGAATTAACAGGATCAAAGGTTTGACAAATAATTAATAATAATTATGAAATTCTACTAACTAACTGGAATTCGGTATAAAGTTAAAACTTTACTTACCTTTGAAAACTTTGGAAATCTATCTATCCAGAACTTGAATTATTCTATCTAATCCTCCTTGCACTTTATTTCTTATTTCCACAATGTGTCACCTTACTGTTTGTTCTTTCAAATGTTGTTCCTAAAACGCCGACAAACAAAATGTTGGTTAGTTTATCGAAATATACTGGTATGTGGGAACAATAAAAAACATGCAAATATGGCTAACAATTTAATAATCACAATCAAATTAATTAACAAGCCAAATTACACTTTTCAGTATGACATTCTCCACCGCTTTTGCCCTAACCATGGCATACCCACCTTAGGGTTCCCTTTGCCAATGACTTAAGGCCACTTCTCAATCCTGAGCTTGGTGCCTGGGGGTCACCACTCATGGTGCCCACTAGTCATGCAATATCATAGGCCACCTTCTTGGTGTCTGGGGTCACCACTCAAGGTGTCCATTGGTCTACCCATCTGGGCCTGACCTTTGGCATCATCCATCAGGGTGGCATGTAGGAGTGAGAATCCATACTTCTATTTTCTTAATGTGATAATCATAGTGACTTTATGATTTGCAAGTATGAACATCCAACGGATAATTTGCATTCAATGCGATTAACCATCCGGAAAATCATCAGGAAACTAAGGCGGTTATTCATAATTAACCACATACCTGTCAAGTTGTCTTGAATGCAGAATTAATCCAAACAATCAAGTAATCTAGAATCAAGCAAGCAAGCACAATTGAGTCCTGAAATAAAAATCCAATATTTTCTATCATGGATCATGGTATCCAAGTCTAATAGACCTAATCGTGCCCTAGGGTTACTAGCCCCTTTTAAGGTTTCGACCATAATTAGGGTTTCATCTCCTTTTTACCACTTCTATTTTACTTTTATCAAAATATCCATCATACCCTAATTATCTTGTCGTATTTTCCATTAAGATCCTTAAGATCAGGTTTGGACCACAAAAACCCTAATTTCCAGATTACTATATCTTTTCTTCCCTTTTTCCTCACTTTAGGGTTTCTAAGGGTTTTAATTACAACATTAGGTTTAAAACCCTAATTCTTGCAATTCCATCATCAAAATAGGTTAAAATCTAACTTTATCATTAAACAAGTTAACCACACTTGAATTAATCTAATTGCAATATTAAATCTATCCTTGATTAACAATTAGGGTTTCTATCTACAAATTAACACCCTTTTCATCAAAACAAATATACTTTTGTTAAAAGAGATAGATTTAGGCTTTTAAACCATTTTTAACTTATTCCTCATATTTTTCTGATCATTTTTCATGTATATACTTTTCCCATCCGAGTTTCCTAGCAAGAGTTATGATTTTTATAAGAAAACCCTTTTTTTATCGATTTAATTACTAACTTCAGAAAAACGATGGCCGTCTGATTCGAGGTCCATTGGTCCACTCAGGATCCAATGGTCAAGGATATGCGTGCCTGTTCTTTGTGATTAAAAGAAAGTGAAATACAAAATAGCCCTTACCTTCCTTCTCAGACATCGGGGGCAACAAGGTCCTTTCCCTCCCCCTTCCCTTCTTCTTCCTCGTGAGTCCAACTCCGTCTGTGAACTGGTGCTTGCCATCGGGGGCACCTCCTCTGGTCCCCTCCGAACTCAACGGCGCCCTCAAATTCTCTAGAAGTGGCGCGAGTCAACGGGACGGAGGATCCCCATCTCCAGCGAGGAACTGCTCCAAGTTGGAGATGAAGGTCGTCATCTTACTCGCAATCGATCCACGTGCTGACTTGTCCCCTTCTGTCCGGACCCAATGGGGTGATATCAGATTCCGCAGAGGGCGTGCAACCCTCTATATATATAGGTAGGTCGGCATGGAGTCTGACTCTATCCACCAATTAGGGGAAACTGTCCCACGCCTGGAAACCAGGGGAAACCATGGATGATTCAAACTGACTCAGTCTCCCGATTCTATTGGGCATCTCATCTTTCCAAAACGTTGCCTGAGGAGAGAGAGGGGTGTGAGAAGATTAAAGGTTTTGTTGATCTTTCCTTTTCTGACTCGAGCTGGAAGATGATCCCTTGATCATCCGATCACCATCCAACGACCATCACTAAGCGTGACTCCTGCCTGGGCTGGGCCTTGTTTCCCATTCCGATTTTAAATCACATGATAAATTGATTATCCTTTTGTTTTTATAAAATCAATAACTCCTTCCTCATTTATCCTTTTTCAATAAAATTTTAGGAGAAAGTCTATTATGACTTAATCTACCATTGTATGAAATTTGAGACCAAAAATCGAAAGTTAAAACCCTTTTTCATCATATGCAAGTCAAGGACTTATAAGGCATATTTTATGCATATTTCCTCTCTCTTAATCTTTATTTTCTTTATTTTGTTTACTTTTAGCATTAGGAATCTTATGGATACAAAAATCCATCAAGGATAACTCGATCTTACCTCTTTCCACTTATTTCCCACATTTTATCATTGTCTTCAATTTCTTTCTTAATAAAGAAAATATTTAATTGATCTCTTTTTTTTATTGCACTCTTTATGCAACTTTGGGCTCCTTGGAACCCAAGGAACCCAAGAGGCATGAAATCCCATCTTGGGGAAATATTCTGTTACGACCCCACCTCCTGATAACCCCCAATTAAGGGAGACCAAGAGGTTGAAGCCGCACCCATTAATCCCGGATCAAAGGTTCGACATATAACCATAAACAATTATTAAATTCTAACAGACTATACTGAAAATGGTAATAAAATTTTTCTTTGCATACCTTTGAAAAGTTTGGAACAAACTAAACTTCTAACTTCAGCTGAACTATTCTAACTAGTTCCTCCTTATTCTTTAATTCTTGAATTCACAAGGTGTAGCTTTACTGTTTGTTCTTTTCATTGTACCTAAAATGCCGACAAACAAAACGTCGGTCAGCCAAAGCTGGTATGTGGAGGAAACAGATAATGTTCAACTATGTTAACAATATAATCATTTAATTAATCAATTAACAATCAAGATTACATTTTAAGCCATTCAACTCAATCCATACATATTCTCGAACTCTGGGCTGTCCCTGCAGTGGACATGGATATCACCTCTCTTTTAGGTAATAGAGTTGCATGGCACTATCCGAAAATAGCCCAATATCTAACTCATTGTGACTTGATGGTCCTACCTCAATGGTATCCATGTACTAAGTCAACCATAGACCTGATGGACCTACCCAATAGGTAGCCATGTACTAGGTCATCCATAGACCTGATGGACCTACCCAATAGGTAGCCATGTACTAGGCCTTTCTCTAACCTGATGGACCTACCCATAGGCAGCCATGTACTAGGTTAGCTATAATGCCACAGAGAGAACCAGGATCTGAGTTTGTAGGCATATATCCTTTGTGATAGTCATAGCCACATTATAGTTTGCAATATGAACATCCAAACAGTTTAGTTGCATATCAATGCGATTAAACATCTGAGAATCCATCGGAAAACTAAAGTGGTTATTCATAATTAACAACATACCTATATTGCATATTCAGATATAGAATTAATCATAGAAATCCCAATCAAGCAACCAATCATGCAGATAATCCTGAAATAAATATACCAATTTCCTTTTATTAATATTTATTCAATATCATCATCATCCTTAGGATTTCTATTCCAATTTTAGGGTTTCCTTGGGAATTAGGGTTTCATTTTGCAATTAGGGTTTCCCTTCTTATTTTACCATATTAAATCCTAATTTTATGCCATTACCCATAAACCCTAATGATCTTGTCTATTCTTCAACATTAAGGTTATCTTAACAACATATAACCCTATTTCCATATTAAAGGCATATTAATCATCCATTAAGCTTCTTTTTCATTAAAGCTACTATTTTTATCCCTTTAATCTATGACAATATCATTAAACACATTTATCATTAATTCAAAGTTCATTAGGGTCTAATTAACATATGAACTCATTTTGCCATCACTTCCACCTTTTATTCATGAAAAGACCCTAATTACTACATTTAGGGTATTTATCCAGAATTTAGGACTTCCATATACAAATAACTTAGAACCAACATTTAACAATCATATTTTCACATTTTTCTAAATAAATATGATATTATCTTCTTTTACCCTAAATTAGGGTTTCTAAATTATTTAATCATTCTCATATGGGGCAAAAATCCTAAATCATGCAATTCTACATCTAGATCAGGTTCGAATCTAACAGTATCATTCAACAGGTTATTAATGCTTCAATTAACCTATTAAGAATTCTAGATTCAACCTTTAATCACAAATAAGGTTTTTAACTTAACTTTAATGCATTTTTCATTAACTTATAATACATTTGCAACTAGGAACGGAATCTATCTTTAATACTATTTTTATTGGATTCCTCTCATTCTCCTAATCAAAATTCATATATTACTTGTCCTAATTGGAGTTACGAATATTGAGATATGAATTTTATATGAATTACCTGTTTGAGCCAATGGCGTGTTGCCACGTCATCGATTCCATGCAAAGCAGGCTGTTGAGAATTATAATTGAAAGACGGTTTTGCCCCTCACTTGAGTGGCTGGCTCATCAGCACACGGAGGGTAAAGAGGTCCAATGTACCCTGGTTCTTCTCCTACCTCGCAAACGCGAGCCTCCGTTTCTTGCTGCCGCATCGCTGCGCCGCCAGACGGCCATGCACCATGTGCTCACCTCGGCAAGTTTTGTCGCTCGCACGTCCAGCCACCAGACGCCATGGCGACGTCCCTCCAGCCGCCCAGAGGCCCTGCCCAAGGTCGCTCCTCGACCAACCCTAGCCTCCTGCTGGTGCCGTAGAGCGCCCAGCTTCCACGAAAGTGCTGCAGGCAGGTAGGACGCTCCTGTGGTCCATCCATCAGTGCTCCAAGGCACGAACAAACTCGCACGAGTCGTTAGGGTAAGAGAAGAGAGTCATGCACTCTCAGGAGGCATGCTGCGTCGATTCGTCTCAGCCCAGTCCGCCCCGTCGACCACACGTTGCCACTGAGCATCACACCCAGATGGAGAGAGGTCGCCATAAAACCATCTGCAGGCAAGTGCCCGACAGGAAAAGCAACCCTGGTGTGTTCTTCGTGCTAGAAACAAGGGTTCTTGGGCAACCATAGGGTTATGGAGGAAACGGCAGAGGAAGAAGATGGAGGGAGACGAGAGATGTGAGTCTCGTACCAGGGCGGTCATCCTATATATACATATGTGGGTTTCTCCCAGCCAACTAGGTTTTCCTCTTTTATCGTAGAGTATCAAGATCCAACAAGGAAAAGCATCGTTATGTTTCCATATACCTCCACGTTCCCATCTTTCCTTAGGCAGTAAAAGATGATCATTTATCCTAATACCAATTAAGGAAAGAAATATTCCCCTCTTACTCCTTTGTTATAGGCACATGTAATCAACACATCACTCGATATAACTGCACTTTTATAACAGGAAGTGTTCTGTTATATTATTGCAGATGGTAGGAAGATGATGTGGTCACGAGAATCAAGTTGAGAGTTAAGCTGAGTCATCTGAGATCATTAGAATCGAAAGATAGAATCGAAAGATAGAATCGTAAGTGAGATAAATATGAAATGATGTGTCTTTAGCTCTAGAAGATCTGAGTGTTTAGATACCCTGGCCAGGTGTCTAAGTACTTAGATTGACCAGTATCAAGCTACTCTGTCTGTTCTTCTCTGGATGCCCTGGCCAGGTATGCAGAGGAAGGATAGGCTAGAGAGAAACCCTAGAAATCTTAGGGTTAAGAAATCGGAAATTACTACATGAGTAAGAGATTAAACATAGGATGCGATGCAACTCTTGCTTTATATTGCTTATTTGATTGGAGACCATTAGAAATGCTCTTATATGCATGAATTTAGATTTTTAGTTTGTACAATAAATATGATTCTTTTATATTGTTGTGTAATGAAGTGATTTATTTAGTGTTTGTATTCTTTGTATTAAAGTAGACTCGAAATTATGTTTAAATGAGTTTGCCCTGAGTGGATATTCTTTCCACATGTTTGCGATTAATAGGAGTAGGTTAATCCCGAGTAGCTCTTGGCTTCAGGATTACAGGTTCGGCCTGGTCCGGCTGGCAGGATGCGTTACTGGGATCTAATGACTCCTATTAACAGTATAATTAGAATAGACTCTGGATGATTTAGACCTGAATCATAGTAAGAATGTACATACGATAAGATGTAAGAGAAAGATTAGAACAGCTAAGAAGTAACTGGAAATGATATCAGAAGCCCAATGTTGGAGTCTTATTTGAGCAATCCTTAATTGGAAATAAAAGAAAATGATATAAGGTTCAAATTAAATTCAATGATTTGTATTATATGAACTCTAAATATAAGAGTATGGAAAGGATATGAAAAAAATTATGTAAGGGCTAGGACGTAAGAATAAAATTTGGGTTGGATCATGGAATGGACTAAAATACTTTTATGTACTTCTAAGCAAAGGGAAAATAGAAGAAAGGAGTTGAATATACAATAAGTACATAGAAATAAAGAGTCTTATGAAAATCATAATACCAAGACAAGGAACTTAGTTGGATTAAAGGAAATGTTAGAAATGATGACTTTGATTAAGGAACGAGAATTACATGACATAATTGAGAGTATGGAATGCATATCTTTGTTATAAAGTTTAATACATTCATACATACTACCTCTGGATTTTGAGTCTCTATAGACTAACTAATTAGTTTTTAAAATAAAGAACAAACACATAACTTAGAAAATGAATGCATGATATAAGGATTTCTCAGTATTTACAATTTTTTTAAGTACACTGTTCTGACAGTTCTAGAATGATATCATATTGTGATTTGAACTGCAATCAAATGAATGAGGTAACTGAAACCCTAAGGATAGGGTGTTGCCATGTAATAAGTGAATGAGGTAATTGAAACCCTAAGGGTAGGGTGTTCAATGAATCAAGTATTTTGATATCAAAATTCTCAGTATAAGATGTGTGATGCTTAATAGTTCAATTGCACAATTTTAGTGTATAAAGTGCCAAATTGACATGCATTCTATTTATTTGAGAATTCCAGTCTGCCTGCATGCATATTGATATTGATTTCTCAGTAAATTACAAGTGGACATGTAATTAGATTATTTAAGAATTTGAAATCTGCATGCATGCTTATTATGTTGAATCTCTTGATATTTGCAATACCTGAATATATGGCTTGTCCAGTTTGAAATGATATTCATGTTACGTTATAAGCTTCCAATAAATTGAAGAGATAACATGGAAATACCAAAGTCCAGAACAAATAAGAGAAAGGAAATTCCAGTGATAAGATAAGGAAGAATTTAGTAAAACTTATGAGATCTAAAGTTTGAATTTCAAACTGAGGGAACATAGTCACATCACAATAACGCTATGTTATTGATAAGGACCAAACCCTAGAATGTTTAGAGTCGTAGTAGTTTAAAGGAATATCACTAGTGATTTAACCTTGAGTACTAGCATCTCTATAAAACAAAATCATGAGATTTGCTTTATGAAAGTAAGCTAGCACTGATGGTGATCCATGGTTTAAATGTAGCTAATATGAAAGGTAGATAAACAATAAGAAAATGACTTGGATAAAAGAGTAAGATATAAATTTGAAATGTAATAAGTGTGTTTGAAACAAAAGGAGAAATACAAAATAAGTGAAGTGCATTATGAAATAAATTCTTACAAGTAATAACAAGAAGTAAGTAACATAGAATGAGGAGTATTACCCGATACATGATCTGAAATTAGTTGTTGTAGTTCATGCTCTTAAGACATGGTGTCACTATCTTTATGATGTGACAATAGATTATCACCCTGGAAAGACGAATGAAGTAGCAGATGCCCTCAGCAGGAAGTCAAGTTCAACACTTGATGCATTCTCTATGGCATGTTACAAGGGAGACCTGCTAGTAGAAATGTGAAAGTTGAACTTAGACTTAGAGGTGACAAAGTAGAGTGGTTTGATTGCACAGATGCAAGTCAAGCCTACTTCTTATGATCAAATCAAGGAACTACAATAGGGTGATAGTGAGTTAAACCAGATCATGCATAGCATGACATGGGGTAAAGACCAGAATTCAGGTTTCCAGATAATGGTGTGTTGTATCAGCATGATATGTTGCATGTACCTCGAGACAGTGATTTGAAAGAACAAACTCTTGAGGAAGCACATGCATCGATGTATGCCATGCATCTAGGCAACACTAAGATGTATATGAATCTCAAGGAGTTGTACTGGTGACCTGGTATGAAGAGGGATGTAGCTGAGTATGTGGTTAAGTGCAGAGTGTGTCAGCAGGTTAAGGCTGAGCACCAGAAACTTATAGTTACCTTGCAATCATTTTCTATGCCTGAGTGGGAGTGGGAACTTATTACAATGGATGTTGTGGTAGGGTTACCCAGGACACCTAGAGGTTATGACTTGATATGAATGATTGTGGATAGACTAATTTAGTCTGCTCACTATCTTCAGATTAAGTCAACCTTTGATGTCTCGAAGTTGGCTAAGATATTCGTGAATGAGATAGTCAGGTTGCACGATATCCTAAGTTCACATTCAAGTTTGGAATCAGTTGCATTGTGCTTTGGGCACAAAATTAAGATTCAGCACAGCTTTCCACGCACAGACGAATGATCAGTCCGGGAGGACCATTCAGACTCTGAAGGACATGCTGAGAGCATGTCTCATGCATTTCAGTGGAAGTTGGGAAGAACACTTGAGCCTTATAGAGTTTGCATACAATAATAGTCACCATTCTAGTCTTGCTATGGCTCAGTATGAAGCTCTGTTTGGTAGAAAGTGTAGATCATCCATATGTTGATATGAGGTAGGTGAAAGGCAGATTCATGGATTAGAGATAGTGGATTTGACCACTGAAAAGATTACTGTGATCAAAGTACAGTTGAAAGTTGCACATGATAGACATAAGAGTCATGCCGAGAAGAGGTGTTGACCACTTGAGATTCAGGTTGGTGATGAAGTGTATCTGAGGGTTTCACCGTGGAAAGGAGTGTTGAGGTTTGGTAAGAGAGACAAACTGACTCCTAGGTTTATGGGCCCATATCCCATCATTGAGAGGATTAGACCTGTAGCCCATAAGTTGGATTTGCCATTCGAGTTGCTTAATTCACATGACGTGTTCCATGTATCGATGTTGAAGAAGTGTTACCCTGGTCCAGAGGAGATAGTGGACCCAGAACCTGCTCAGCTCAGAACAGATATGTCCTATGTTGAGGGACCAATACAGATAATTGATCGGAGGATCAAGAAACTTAAGAATCGTGAGATACCTTTAGTAAAAGTTTTGTGGAGGAATCATAACCTAGAGGAAGCTACGTGGGAGCCTGAATCTGAGATGCGTAACAAGTTTCCGTTTCTCTTTTAGGAATTTCGGGACGAAATTCTTATAAGGGAGGGAGATTGTTATGACCCGTTCCAAAGTTTATTGGTAAGCATTATGATTTGAGCCTAATTAAAGTTATTTGAGCTAACTTACTTGCTCATGTGATGGTTAATGCATCATTAACTTGATTTAGTTGAATCAAGCACATAAAATCAATTAGTGCTTAATTAAGATGATTAATTTGGGTAAAGTGATAATTGGATGCAATTAGAATTTTGAATCAGTAAAACAGTGTAATTAGCTTGTTTTCATGCCTTTGGATTGTAGTGGGCATTTTTCGTGAAAATATGCAAAAGAAATCACCTGATTTGGACCTTCGAGTTAATATTTATGACATTTTCAATTTTCAGGGTCGATTTTTGCAATTTTCCCAAAATCTCAGCTTTATAACCCTTTTCTTTTCCCGTTTTCTTTATCTTCTTTGAGCGAGCGTTTCCTTAGTCGGTGTACTGTAGCAGCGACCCGCGGAGGCAAACGGCGAGCGATTCTTTTCTTCGAGCTCTTCGGCTCTAAGCAGCAGGCACCTTGTTCCTTTCTTTCTTTTCTCCCCTTCCTCTACTTCCTCCACTATTCCACCCGCCTAGCCTAGCCAGCCGCCTAGAAGACTTGGTCGGCGGCAGGCAGCAGCAATTGCAGCTGCTGTGCATGGCCAGGAGGGGGCATCTTCTGGCGCCCAGCAGTAGGGATAGCCTCTCACAGCTCCAAATTTGAGATCCAGGCGAGATTCCGTAGCTGCTACCCACAAATCAGTCGAAGATCGAGTTGTTTCCAATCTATTCATGAAGGAGCAGTTCTGTCAAGTTTTGTCGGGTTGCTGGAACAGTAAACAGTAAGCTAATTAATTCAAAGGTTGAAGATGATCTGAAATCGCCTGAATTAGATCCTGAACGCATCTCCGGACGAATCCGGACAGTCCAAATCGCTGTGAGTGGGGTTTCATTTATTTATCATTAATAAACTCAGGCGTTTGAATATTTCCAGTTATGTGCGCGAATTTCGCTGATAACAGGCGTTATCAGGCGTCGGGCAGCGTTTGGCGTCGCCCGACTTTTTATTTCATAAATTGCTTCTAGACGTTGTTATATGATTAAATTTAGCAATTGATCAGTGTGGATTGAGTCGGTAGATTTATATGGTTCATTGGAACCTAAATTGCTTATTTGAATGTTGAAATTAGAAATTCATGTCTAAAAATGGTATGGATTGGGTATGAACCCAGACAATAAGGATTTCTGATAAATTATCAGATGTACGATTTTAAAATTGATATGAATAAATAAAATATGCAATAAAACCCTAAATTGCATATATCTTTTGACGTTAATATGTGTAAATTGATATTTACATGAAATGGCACATTTCTCTGAATTATTACCAGAAATTCTCAAGTATTGTTATTAAATTGTGTTGTGATAGGTAATTAACTTTTAATTGAGTTAAGTGGTGCGCAAACCAAGATTAGGGTTAATGTGCACGTTTTTCGAGAAATTTAGAGAATTGACAAATGTTGAGTATGATTCTCGTATGTGAAGTAAATTTCTTTAATTTGTGCAATAAGATGTTCAATTGCGTAAATTCGCTATGTATGTGCCAAATTGAAATAAGTTGGGTTATTTATGCATTTCTAATTTGCCTGAATGTATGGTATGATAATTTCTCAGAAATTACTATGATTTGAAATATATTGCTCTGTCAGTTTAGAATGACAGTGTATTGTGATCTGATATGAAATCAGTAAATGTGATATTCCTGTTTAAGTGTTTATATGTTAACCAGTTAATAGACTTAGATGCCCTGACACCGTAGAACCCCTTTTGGAGGTCTGTGCCTTAGGGGTGAAACGACCTACCTAGCGTGTGTCTAGATGGTCGGTGGCTCGTATTTAACAATAATCCGTGCGTGTGTCACGGTGGCACGAGGACAGAGAGGCAGTGTTCAACAATAATCCGTGCGTGTGTCACGGTGGTACTGGAGTAAATAGGGGTTATTCAACAATAATCTGTGCGTGTGTCACAGTGGTAACCCAGACTCTCCGCCTGTGTGCTCAGGTTAGAGGAGGAGTCTAGAGTACACTCTTTGAGAGTGCAGTGAGGCCGTGTGAGCCTGAGAGTCCTGACGCAGACCAGGACGGCAGTCAGACTTAGCATTTCCTGGGTGTGTCGCTAAGTCTTGTACGGTGGGTTCGTAGTTCGCTACGAGACTTTATATGCAGAGTACACTGCATATGATCAGGGCATAAGTTAAAAAGATGATCACTCAGAATTAAGGTAGATTAATATGAAACTTGTGTATGTTCAGATTTAGAATTTATAATACTTGTTCTTTAAATGTTCATTATACTTTTCTGCGATAATTGCACTGTTTAATTAGAACTGCTCAGTTTGTTATTTTATTCACATATTCCTGTTAAAAGTAAAATACGGAGTTGTTTAGTGATAGCTAAATGAAATGCTATTCACTGAGCGAGTAGGCTCATACCTCTACTCAAAACATTTTTAGGTCATCATCAGCAGCAGGAATCAGAAGGATCTTTTCATCCTAACGCTTAATCTGTAGAAGGTATATGTAGTTAGTTTAGTTAGATTGTGGTCTCTTAATCCTTTCCCCTCGGTCCTTGGGACATGGTGTGGGAGAGAGAGAGAGTATGTATGGCGAATGTGTATAAGATGTAAATTAACTGTTATGCTTTATTTTCTGTTAAACAATGTTACATGTTGTAAACTCTGTTTATGTTCTCTAGCCAGTTTAATTGAAATGCTTCCGCAATAGTTATTTATGTTATAGTTTACAGCAATAATCCGGATATCATTACGAGGTTTTAAAAAGAAAAAGTTCTCAGTGATTTGTTTATGTGATAATCCCTCCGTTGCGCCCTAATCTCGTGATTAGTGGTTAGTGTGAGATCGGGGTGCGACACTAACTTAAGTCCAGCAACCTCGAGAGGGGTATTGATGCTTGGTTAAAGGTACCCGCTCTGAGAGGAGGGGTGCAGGATGTTACTGCTACCGCTTGTTTTACTAAAGTCTTATCCTTCATACCTTGCTCTAGCTCTAGTTTTATCTTTCTATTTCTGTTGCATGAAAACCCCTAAAAATTGCTAATTGACTAAAACCTTAAATCTTTCTTGTAGCTCCAGTTGGAGATAGTTTTCTTTGTTAAATTTGTGACAACTTGCTGTTTCCCTTTTGGGAATTTGTTCTCTTTATATCTGCAGGAGTGTAGCGTGTCGATTCCGGATTCCCAACACTACTACCCTTGTCCCTGTGTTCGACCCCGTATATCTACTTCGACCCCGTAAACAAAGTTGCGGGGGCCTAGAAGGATTCAGGTTATAAATATGGAAGCTCGACTACCTCCAATCCGCCTCCAAATTTAGGACGCGCGATTTCGGCTGGTCAACTTTCTGGCGCCGTTGCCGGGGACAAGGCAAAAGAGGCACTGTTGACGAATCTGAATCCACTAACTACACTCCCGTGCCTCAAGCTTGGAAACGAGCTTGACAACACTCTTTTCTTTCTTTTGTTATTTTACTATCATTATTCTTTGCACAAAATAATAATCCTATTTCTAAACTTGATTTTTCGTACTATTCCAGGAACTCTGTAGAACGACGATCTGTTCCACTGAGATCTGACACCATGTCTCGCGGCGAGCAATCTCTGTCTGATGGTGAACGTCAAAATCGAGATGGGTTTTCGCACACACCCAGCTTGGTTGGTCAGTTGTTCGCTTACATAAAAAGACAAGACACTATCATCAACCAGCTGGCACAGGGAGCGCTAGCCAGTCCGGGAGCTCTGAATTCCATGCAACACCAGATGGCTTGTCTACATATGCGCCAGCATAAGGTCGATCAACGATTGGCCTGGATGACAACTCTGAGAAAGGACCCTGCAGGAAAGACACTCTCCCACCCTAAAACTGCCAGAATGGAAGTACTAAGGTCTGGGAAGACGGTGGAGCACACTGATAAAACCAGACCAGAGCCTGAGCCAAGACCTGAGAGTGCGATTCCAGCTGAGGACGAAGGTAGACAAGCAGAAGCTCGAGAGTCTGCACAGAAGCCTTCCGATGAGGTATCTGGTGGGAGGAATCCTTATGCTCCCAGGCTGCCGTTTCCTTACAAGTTGATGTGATGCATGCATAAGGTGGGGCTGAGGCCTTTGATGTCCTCTACAGAATATCCTATAGCCCCCCTGTGGAGTCTTAACTCCTCAAGGAGTCAGTCCAGCTAGTATCTCGGAAGAGTGGCGTTTACGATGACATGGTTTCTCTCTTCTTCATCTAAGAATTCATATTTCAGACCTTCGGGCAACAGTTTCAACTCAGGCTTTAATCTGGGTTCCCTCTCTGGAGGCTCCTCCTCGAGAGAGGCATATTTCACAGACTCCACCACCCCGTCCTCTTCGTGCATGTCTTCGTCAGACAGGTCAAAAGGTCGTGATATTCCGCAATTTCAGGATCTTCGAAGTCAGAATCCTGACAACTTATAGCCCTCGCAAGGGGGTCCACTATCCAGACGTCCTCCTCTATCTCCTCGCAGAATTTATCATAGTTGCTAGCGAAACACGCAGATTCTGACAGGGAAGGACCTTTCATGATCTCCTTCAACTTGAAGTCTAGGTGGTCGTTTCTGACCCTCAACGTGATAATACCCTCAGAGACATCAATCAACACCCTTCCTGTTGCCAAGAAAGGTCATCCAAAGATGATCGGGCAGCGGGGGTCTTCTGCTGTGTCGACGACTACTATGTCACAGGGAATGAAGAAATTACCTACCCTGATTGGCACATCCTCAACGACACCAACTGGTCTCTTGAAGGTATGGTCCGCAAGTTCAATCCTCATATTGGTATGAACCATGTCGGTTAAACCCAAGCTTTTCGCGAAGCTCAGGGGCATGAGGCTGATGCTTGCCCCTAAGTCGGAAAGTCCGTGTCTTAGGCTATTCTCATTCCAGCATTGTCTCAACCTTCTTTAGATCTACACAAACACCTTTAGCAGATATGATATGTCCCAGAAAATACACCTCGGTCAACTAGAACTCACACTTATTGATCTTGACATACAACTTTTGCTGCCTCAACAACATCAATGCCAAGTGAAGGTGTTGCTCATGCTGCTAACTATCCTTGGAGTATATCAAGATATCGTCGATGAATACTACCATGAACCGGTCCATATACGGTCTGACCACTATGTTTATCAGATCCATGAAAGCTTCTGGCATATTGGTTATACTAAATGGTATAACCATGAACTCAAAGTGACCATGCCTAGTCCTAAAAGAAAACTTAGGTATGCCATCCTCCTTTATCCTCAACTGGTGATATCTTGACCTTAGATATATCTTTGAGAACATTTTAACAACTCTCAACTGATTAAATAGATCATCTATACTCAGAAAATGATACTTGTTCTTTATCGTGACCTTGTTCAATTATTAGTAGTCTTTACAAAGCCTCATGGAACCATCCATCTTCTTGACAAACAACATGGGAGCACCCCAAGGGGAAGTGCTCAGTCTAATAAAACCCTTCTCCAACAACTCACCTGCTTCTTCAACTCTTGCATCTCTACTGGTGCCATAATGTAGGGTGACTGCACTATGAGTTGTGTTTCAAGAACAAGATTGATCTCAAAATTAATATCTCTAGGAGGAAAAAAACTAAGAAACTCTTCAGGAAAGACATCCTCAAACTCTCACACTATAGGAACCTCCTAGATACTAGGACTTCTCCTGTTGGTATCCACTGGATGTGCCAAGAAGGCCTCACACCCCTATCTCATCAACCTCTTTGTTGTCATAGCTGGCACCAAACACGTAGGAAGAATCTTCCTATATCCTTGGAAAAACCACAAAACATCTCCGTAAGAGAACGTCGCCACCTTGGAACGATAGTCCAAGACTACCTTATACTTTTCTAGGGTATCCATCCCTAGTATCACATCGAATCCATGCATATCAAGTGGCATAATATCCACTTGAATGTTATGTCCTGAAAAAGAAAAAAATACAAGGTGTACACATCTCCCACAACTCAACAGAACCAATAAGAGGGTTTTCAAGCCGAAGACAATCAAATCTCCTACAAATAGGCAAATCGCAACTACTTATCTCCTCTCTAGTTCTAAAAGAGTGTGACACACCCAGGTCAACCAAAATAGATACAAAAGAAGAAGAAGACAAATCAGAGTGAAAATGTTCCATCTGACCTGTCACGACCCATGGATTAACCACTCCTTCATACTGGCTCATTGCATAGAATCTACACATCTTCTGTTTTCATCCATGTTCTCTTTTAGATGGTCCAGAAGACCTAGCCTATGATGCCTAACTGCATCCTGTACCACCACCACCATAGCTGAATTGTTTTTGCTAGGAACCTTGATGACTATGCCTCAGCTGCTATGTCACTTCTTCATCCTTTATAGGACAAACCCACCTAGTACACTCTACTTTCCCACAATTGTGACAAGCCCTCGAATCATACTGTAGACTAGATGACCATCTCACTGACACAAACACTGCATTGTGTGAACCTGCCCGCAGAAAACTACGGCCTCTGCCCTTACTCAAGGACCACTTTTATGGAACTCCTGATCTCAAATAAGAGAACCTCTGTTGTGTAATATGTGAATAAAACCTTGTCTTCTTAAATCCACTAGATGACTATCCATGAAACTTAATCAACCTCTTCTTAGCATTGGATTTACTCTTCTTAATAGCAGACCTATAAATCCTCCTCACTGACTCCACAAAGGTAGAGAACCTCTCTCTATTCTCCAGATACTAACGGTTGTAGAAAACTCCATACTCAGGAACTTATCAAACCTCCAAATCCTCTCTTTATCTATCACTACCATATGAGGATAGAACCTCAAAAGCTCCATAAACTTTGCTTAATACTCATTGATGGTCATGGAACCTTGATGTATCTTCTCAAATTGGACTATCTTCTCATCCAAATACATCTCCCGGAAGTAATAGCTCATAAACTCCTATCAAAATACTTCTCAACCAACCACATATCCGAGTCTCTTCTCTTCTTCTATAGCCCACCAATGGCCAACACTGCCCTTCAGTAGATAAACCACATGCTTCACCTTATCCTCTTCCTAGATATTAAGGATCTTGAAAGCCTTCTTGATCTCCATCAGCCACATATCAACATCGGTCAGGTCAGCTATATCCGCATACTTTATTTCTCCAACACATCTCAACCTCTCAAATGTATTCCCAAAAACTTGGGATTCTGCATTAGGCACAACTTCCCTAGCTTGAGGTATTGGCGTTCTATCTGCTATATGCGTAATTGTTTCCATGAGATGTCTAAACATGGGCTGAAAGGTTGGATTTTCCATGGCTGTAGGGTTAAACTGAGGCACTAATACTACTCTGGCCCCGTCTCAGGTTCTCTATCCTCACATGCCTACCTCTTAGTGCCACATCCTGGCATGGCATAATTAATCTCATCATGTTCCTCACATTCTCTAGGCATATCTGCATAAGCATAAGCTATAATCAGATATGTAAGAACAAATACAAACCCTAGTCCTATGTCCCTATAGACTCAACAAACCTAAAGCCCTGATACCAACTTAAACTGTGCCAACCCGCCACACTAAACAAGATTACTCAAAACAAAACATATGGTCAACTACTAAATAACCACATAGCCAGGAAAAGAAATGGGTAAATTAAAACCGATTTCAACATTACTTTTATGTTAAAAAACATTACATAAGTATTCAAAAATCTGTATATCAACAAACAATATCAGATATTACATGTATGTCCAGTTCCCTCCACCACAACTTGTATACAAAAGATCACGTTACACATATGCATGCCATATAAACACAGGATTATTGCCAAAACATGTGTCGATATACATAACATCTACAAAACATCCCCTTCCTAGACCTGAGAGTACAAGGACAACTCTAGGACTCTACAAATACTATCCAACCTTCTACTTCTACTTCTCTCTAGACCACTCTTCCCCAATACCACAATCTTGCCCACATCGTTGACGACCACCTAAAGAAAGATGTGGTGACTCATGAGGTGAGACCAACGTCCTAGTGAGAGATATAACTCTCAATAACAATTATTGATAATAACAAATATATTACTAAGCAGGTTAAGAATATTCAACTATTTTAACAAGTTGAACTGATAATCGTGACAACATGTATTATTAACAATATATATATATATATATATATATATATATATATATATATATATATATATGTGTGTGTGTGTGTGTGTGTGTTTGTGTGTGTAAGAGAATAGATAAATCTACTATTTAATCACAACTAATTTCTCTTACCACATTACATAGCAACTAAGTAGTACAAGAGACAATGAAAAGGTAAACATCCAATGTGAAGCTATATAAGGTGCCCCAAATCGCAAATACAGTACACAAAGATATATTATACAACTGAATTACATCCTTTATTAAGGCCTGAGGAGTTGAGGTATACTACTCAAACTCAAACTGACCACTTCTAAGTCCAAATATGTGTCATACAAAATCTAGGAGAGACAGACTCCTAAGATCTCATCCGCCCTTGGACTGTACGAGTCAGCTACAATGACATATAAGTCTAGCTATAAAACAACCTAGTTCGTCCTTGGTATATAGGTCACAACACTAGTAACCAGGGTATTCAAATTCTATCACCTGAGTCACAACCTCACCTATCCTCAATCACATCATATACATAAATCTATGAGATACAACGAAATCCATTCTCCTTCCGAGGTATGACCACAAGCCTCCTAAAAAACTTGGGATCACGATGTCAAGGACACATAGTCTCTTGTACTCCACATACTCAATAGTATGTTCTCTAAGTTTCCCTTAGAGGGATACCCATTTCACCTTCCAACAAGTTTTGACACTAGAACAGATCTATGGCACATGAGATTACATGAATAGGTTTTCACTTTATTAGTTAAAGTGAATTGGGTATATTTTAATTGCATCAATCAAGTTACATACAAACTCTATAAGAATTCTATAAAAACATGGGTAGATTGCAACTTTAGAAGATATAAAATGTATGAAACCTAAAGCTTATCACATCATCACATGGCACTATTCATTTCCATACATGAGACTATACTCATCATCATACCATCACATGATACAAATCCTTGTCATGTCCTATCGGGGATAACATCTCAATTAGGGATAAACCATACCCAAAGGTCATAAGACCATTACCATTATTCCTTACAAGAACATCATTATCTTTCCATGCCTCATCAATGCTCTCATGATCACACACATGTGATACATAAGTTCAACATAACCTTGCATATAATAACTATGATGTTCATGTGACAACAAATTAAGGTTATAATGACATAGAGAGAGAGAAAGTATTCCATCATCATACTAATCAAACAAGGCGTCATTTACTTGTATTAGGGATAGGTTCAACAAGGAAAGTGGAATTAGAGTTTCAAAATAGAAATTAAAGGTAAACCCTAATTCTTATCATCTCCATCAATCATGAAAGCAAATAGGTCAAACATCATCATCATCATAGAGTCAGCAAATGTGACAACCATATAGACCAGGAATCTTCATCATGGGCCACATAGGTTAGAAGTGTCATCAATCATGGAGAAATAAGAAGGTTGTATTCATATAATATCAAAATGGTTGGTGACTGCTAAGGTTAGGAAACTTTCTCAACCGCTAGGGATAAACAACATTATCGTCCACTAGATATAGAAGTCCTTGGTGACTACATGAGTCATAAAACATAGTGACTGCAGAGAGGCACAACCTCATCAACCATCAAGAGCCACACAAACTTCACTGACATCATAAGGTACAAAAACTTAGCAACCATCAGAGTACAAAGACTTGGCGACCATAGTGGGTTCAAATTTTGACGACCACTATAGCTTAAAACCTCATCGACCACATAAGGGATGAAAACTTAGTGACAATAAAGATGCAAAATTGTTGGTGACCATGGAGAGTCTAAAAGTTCATCAGCCACTAAGATTCCAAATAGGTTGGTTATCACCAAGAATCTCAAAGGTCATCAAGTTGCATCACAAGGAAGAAGATCAGTTTAAAACCAATGTTTCCACAAGAATGCAAGGACGAAAACTTCCATAACCAAAGAAGTATTCATGCACAAGGGTATAGGGTAATGAAAGAGGATGATATACTCAAGAAATATCATGTAAACACAAACCCTATATAAAAGATATTAGCTTTCTACTTGTAACAACATTTTTAGGGTAAGATTAGGAGCGTGCAAGTAAAAGTAAGCAATAATCATGGAGAAAGTTATATAACTTTCCTCAAAGAGAATGGAGCAACTCGAAATGCAAAGATAGCTCAAAGAACAGGGGAAGAAACCCAAGCTTGAGCACTCCTCTTTGGCCTAGATATTCCTCCACCAAGAACAAACAAACCCTAGGTTGGAGAGGCAAGAAAGAGATGTTCTTCAAGCTCTAACTCAAGCACCACCATGGAATACTATGGGTTTGGGAAAAAAGAGAAATAGGAAGGGAAGAATAGAAAGGAAAACATAGGTAAAAAGGGATATCTCACTTACCAAGACCAAGAAGCAAATCAAAGAAGCTCCACAAGCACAAGGAGGGGGTAGATCCAAAACCTAGATCAACATGCAAGGAAAATCAACCAAGTTCTCCTTCAACCTTGGCTACTCCTTTCACACCAACAAGGGGGACAAGATCCAAGCAACAAAGGAGGAAGAGAGAGGAAGCTAGGAGTGTAAAAAGATTATTTTCATGCAAAGAGAGAGGTTTATATAGCATTGGGTTGGAGAGAGAGAAAGAGGGTTAGATGTCATGCTAAGCATGCCATGTATCCAAGAGATCTCATCCATGAAAGAAACTCACTCATTGATGTAACTAAGGCAACCTAAAAAGAAAACCAAATGACCCAACTTTTCTAGAAAAGAAAATGACTGCTGAGAATCTTTGGCGACCAAGTCTATCAAAAAAGCAAATGGTCGCTAACCCTAGGTGATATCAGCGACCGAGATGAATTCAAATCTCATCGACCGCCAACCCTAGGTATCATAAGAGATCTTGGATACCACTATAACAAGAGATCACACACAAAACATCATCATCCTCTAAGGCTTGGGATCATATAAAAACTTGGCGATCACCAAAAACATGGTTCAACACCAAGGTCAAACATCAACTTTGGGCATCCATGCAACCCCTAATCTCAACATTAGATGTCACCACTCAAACCAAGGTGTGACAAGGCACCCCAAATCTCAAATACATCAAAAATGATGTCAAACATGTGAGGCACAATAAGAATGTGACAAATTGCAAGAAAAACTGTAGAAGTGGGTAGATTTCAATTACATCCAAAATAAGCACATATATACATAACTAGCTCAAACAACATCCAAATTGGACCAAAATTGAAACATAAGCTTGTCACATGATATCAAGGCACATCACTAGGTTTAATTAAGGTATTTAAGAATATAATTATGATAAGAAAATATTTTTAACCAAAAAGGAAAGGTCAGGGGTCTTATAGGATAGTTGTTTTGACAGCATATCCTTGACCATGGTAATGGCTAGGATTATGTTGAGGATTCTAGGTTGTAGTTTGAAACTACATATATTTGTGGAAATTCTATATAGTGTTTGGACTATGTTTTACCATGGATATGTATTTAGATGACAACCTACCTTTGTGGAATTGACTCATACAAATGTAATTCATAATTCTTTAATGGGTTATAATGTGGAATTGAAATCCCACATCCCAGATTCTTTTCATCAGATTTTAATTATTTTTCAAACGATTAGTGCTTTTATTTTCTTTGTTTTATATTCACAATTTATTTTGATCCAAATCCAACCTTTTTATTGTAACTTATCTAGATTGTAGAAAGTAAACCGTTTTGAACCTAGCTAGCCTAGCTCCATGTGGATTGACCTTGACTACAATTGATCTTGTATACTTGCTGGTTATTGATGATTTAAGACATTTAATTATTTAAAACTCACTTGCCATTAGAAATCAATAATATACCCCAATCATAGGGCTTGAATAGAGTTTACAAGAATAGATCAAGTTGGCCACCATGATTGTGCTACTCACGATGGCCATCTACCTTCATGCCACCACAACCATGGTACCCACCACGGCTGTGCCACTGACCTAAATTTTCTATTTGCAAGCCTAACTATGGATGATATATTTTTTTTATCAATCCAAAGTGACTTTGTTTATTCAAGTTGCAGTCTATTACATGCTTCATTACTCTCACTGCATGTCATAGGATGAAGCACATGAACACAATTATTCGACATATTATTGGAATGCCCTTCTGAAAGGTATACACTCATCACACAGTTGGGTGGTGTGCCATAGAACTCATGACATAATTACTTGAATACAATATGCTGTTAGAGAAAGCAACTCTGTTGCAGACAAGCATGGGTGAGAAAAAAATGATTAATAACCAATGAACCAAATGATTAATTTGTAATGCTTATTTTTAGGACAATTTAGTTAATTTGATTAATTTGGTCAATTTATTTTGGTTAGTCGATTAAATGATTATTTTCATGTACATGTTGACCTAGAGGTTATACATTGCCTATATTTTGATAATGACTTAACCATTCCATTCATATGTATCTGATATGTGTGTTTAAGATTGTTTGCCAACATTAGGTACATGAAAAGGATCCAAAATCCAAATCCCTAAAATGGCTCAAGTTCAAGTCAAAATAGCTACAAGTGTGCATTTTGGGATTTCTATGTAAATGACCTTAGAACATATTTGTAATCACTTGTAATGATGAATTGACTTGTAACTAAGGTGAGAAAATTGATTGGGACATAAATCACCAAGTTTTAATCACTCTAGATGCAATTTAAAAAATTGATTTCAAGCACTTGGTCGGTCGAGTTTCCCAGCCTTAAAACTCGACCGATCATCCTTAGTCAATTTTCTGAAGATAGCATTGGTCGAGTTGTGTTTACACAGAACTCGACCGATCAAGTGGTTGACCGAACGATCTTCAAGGATCAGTCGAGTTTCCCCAGGAAAAACTCGACCGACCATTTGAATATCGGTTTTGTCTTTTACTTGATCGGTCGAGTTACCTTTATTGAAACTCGACCGATTGTACTGTACGAAATTTGCAAAAACAAGTGATGTGATCGTTGGTGGGTTATTTGATCACAAATAGAGACATTTTCTTGAAGGAAAACAGCTATATTTCGGCCCAAGAGTTCACCTAACTCAAAGCAACACCCTCAACTATTTATATAACACTTGGAGTTCATTCCAAGGCTGCTCTTTCATTGTAGACTTAGTTCTACCATAGTTGAGAGTGTTCTAAGCCTTTGAGCCCCTTTCTCTCTCTACCTTCAAGTCAAATTCGTGAGTATGAGTGAGATAGGTTCCTGTGTAAGAGAGATACTCCCTGTATTATTGTAAAGATCTCCTCCTCCATCTTCCAACCTCAATTCCCATTGAAGATAGTTGAAGATCCCTTTCCAAGTGAAGGATAAGGAGGTGCTGTTCTTCAAGGTTGAAGAAGGCAAGCTGCTCCAGGTCTCCAACTGAAGGAGATAGGTGCTCCAGATCTCCAAGTGAAGGAGAGAAGCAAGGCAATGCTCAAGGAATATAGATAATCCATTGAAGGAAGAAGACTTGAAGAAAGGAGTGGGTAATTCCATGTTGATGGCTGAAGACTCCATGCTTCAAGTGGGTAAGCTCCTTCTATAGGTTGAAGATCTTTGCTTGAGGTACTAAGCCCTTGGATGTGTGGTTGTTGTATCTTGTAATCTTATTGTGGAATATAAGAGTACCAAGATTGCAAATCCTAGAGACTAACCCACTCTAGGTAGTGGACTGACATTGCTCCTAAGTTTAGGACATGGAACCACTCTAAACCACCTATCCAAGTGCTTGCTCTTCCTTTTCTCTCATCATTGCTGTGCATGTTAGATTAAGTCATTAAATTGCTGCTTGTTTAAGTTTCTGCAATCAATATAATTTGGTGGTCTAATCAATTTTGTGAGAATTGTGAAGCTCTATTCAACCCTCCTTCTAGAGCCCATTGATCCAACAAGTGGTATCAGAGCACTCTACCAAGTTAAGATCTTCTTTGCAAAAGTTTCTCTTGGGAAAGAAATCCCTCAATGATGTCCTAGAACACTCTACCAAATATGTTGGCACTAGCGGTTTGGGATATGATGAGACTGCTCCCAAAGGTAAGAAAAAGAGCAAGAATAAGGGTAAGAAGAAGAGTGTGGAACCTCCTATCTTCCATGGAGAGACTTCTGGCTCTAAGAACCCTATGGTTTGTGTTCATTGTAAATGTGATGACCATTACTCCACTTATTGTCCTTAAAAGCCCAAGGGGACCAACCCAAAGATGAAATGGGTCCCCAAGATAACCCCAGATCCCAAAGTCTAAGTTGGGTTCCGACATCCTTCTTTCTTACAGGTTAAAAAGAGATGGATTATTGATAGTGGTTGCTCTAAGAACATGATTGGAGAAATCATCCATTTCAACAAGTTTGTGAAAAAGAAAGGAGGATCGGTAACCTTCAGGGACAACAAGAAGGGTAAGGTCATAGGTGAGGGTGATGTGGGCAATGAGCTATGTATTAAAAATGTGTTGCTTATTGATGGCCTACATCACAATTTTATTAGTGTTAGTGAACTTTGTGACTATGGATATCTTGTGTTGTTTACTTCTTTAGAATGCTTGCTTCTAGATTCCCTCTCCTACAATGTTATATATAAGGGAACTAGAAATGGTAATCTTTATGTTATTGTTCTTGATGCTCTTAAGCCCATACTAAATAGATGCTTGGTAGTGGATAAAATGATATTTCTCTTTGGAATCGCCGTTTGGGTCATGTGAATATGCATCAAATGAAGAAATTGAGCAAAAAGGACTTGGTTAAAGGACTTCCCAAATTGGATTTTGAAAAGGATGAGGAATGCAAACCTTGTACACAAGGGAAACAAACCAAATCCTCCTTCAATTCCAAAGGAGTCATGAGTACCAAGAGAGTTCTTGAACTTGTTCATATTGATCTATTCAGACCAATGAAAATGCAAACACTTCGTGGTTCAAAGTATTGTCTTGTTATTGTTGATGATTTCTCTCGATATAATTGGACCTTCTTTCTTGTTTCTAAAAGCAATACTCTTGATGTTTTCTTGATCTTTTGTAAACGGGCTAAAAATGAAGCTTCTTGCCGAATTGTTTCTATCCGTAGTGATCATGGGGGAGAATTTGAAAATGATCTTTTTGAGCATTTTTGTGAAAAATCTGGTTATTCACACAATTTCTCTTCTCCTCGTACGCCTCAACAAAATGAGGTTGTAGAGAGAAAGAACAGGTCACTACAAGAGATGACTAGGACCATGTTTCTTGAGTATGACACTCCTAAGAAGTTTTGGGCTGAAGTCATTAGCACCTCATGCTTTGTGCAAAACCGAGTTTTTACACATCTTTCTTTAAAGAAAACCCCCTATGAACTATGGTGTGGTAGAAAGCCGTCTATTGTTTTCTTTCATGTTTTCGTATGTCCTTGTTTTGTTTTAAACATGAAGGATTCTCTTGACAAGTTTGATCCGAAATCTTATAAGGCTTTCTTCCTAGGCTATAGCACTACTAGCAGGGCATATAGAGTATTCAACATTCAATTGTCTAAAATTGAAGAATATATCAATGTTAAGTTTATTGAAACTAACCCTGTTGTTGGAAAGCATGTTGTTGATAATGATGTTGCAGATGATTTGATTTCTATCTTAAAAGACCTTAACATAAAAAATAAAGGTAAGCAGGTGATAGAAGAAGAAGAAGAAAAGAAGGATCTCACTCCCCGCTTTGCAAAGAATCATCCTAAGGAGCTGATCATTGGCAACCCATTTGACAGAGTGAGATCACGAGCTGCTCACAACAAAGAACAAGCAGACAGTGCCTTCATCTCCCAACTAGAGCCAAAGAACATCAAAGAAGCCCTCGGTGATGATGAATGGATCCTAGCCATGCAAGAAGAGTTAGAGAAATTCAAGAAGAATCGTGTGTGGACTCTAGTGCCAAGACCAAGTGATAGAAAAATCATTGGCACCAAATGGGTCTACTGCAACAAGCTAGATGAGTAAGGAAAAGTGGTAAGAAACAAAGAAAGGTTAGTAGCATAAGGTTACAACCAACAGGAAGGTATTGACTTTGATGAAACTTATGCTCCTGTTGCTAGATTAGAATCTATTCGTATGTTACTTGCCTTTGCTAGTTACAAAAATTTCTTGTTATATCAAATGGACGTTAAAAGTGCGTTTTTGAATGGTACAATCGAGGATGAAGTATTTGTTGCTCAACCTCTGGGCTTTAAAAATGACAAGTTACCCAATCATGTTTATTTGTTGCAAAAAGCTCTCTATGGACTCAAACAAGCACCTCGAGCTTGGTATGAGAAATTAAAGAACTTTTTGTTAGATAATGGGTATGTCATGGGCAAAGTTGATTCTTCCTTGTTCCTAAAACACACTTCTAACCATTTTCTTATAATTCAAATTTCTGTTGATGACATCATTTTTTGCGGGACTGATCTTGATCTTTGCAAGAGTTTAGTTCTCTTATGCAGAGTGAGTTTGAAATGAGCATGATGGGTGAGTTGACTTTCTTCCTCGGCTTTCAAATCAAGCAAACAAAAGAAGGAAACTTCATCAACCAAGGCAAGTACACAAATGAACTACTCAAGTGCTTTGGGATGGAGAACATGAAGCCGATGAATACACCCATGTCCAACACCGCCAAACTTGACAAAGATGAAGAAGGAGAGAAGGTTGATGAGAAGTTCTATAGAGGTATGATTGGAAATTTACTCTATTTAACTACCTCTAGACCTGATATTATGTTTAGTGTTGGCTTGCATGCTCGCTTTCAATCTAGCCCTAAGAAGTCGCATCTTATTGCTGTTAAGAGGATTTTGAGGTACTTAGCCAAAACCTAAAATTTTGGACTATGATATCCTAAATCAAGGGATTATATTCTTAGAGCATACAGTGATGCGGATTACGCAGGGTGTTTGGTTGATAGAAAGTGCACAAGTGACACTTACTTCATTCTAGGACCATGCTTAGTGTCTTGGTTCTCCAAGAAACAAAGTACAATGGCATTATCAACTACCGAGGCTGAATATATTGCATCCGGGAGATGTTGTGCACAAGTCCTATGGATGAAGCAAATGCTCCAAGACTTCAACATATTTTTTGATGCTTCTCCTATCTTTTGTGACAATACTAGTGCAATTAATCTATCTTACAATCCTATATTGCATAGTAGAGCCAAGCATATATAGGTTCACCATCACTTTCTTTGTGATCACATTGCCAAGAAGGATATTTATATCACACATGTGGACACATAAAATCAATTGGCAAATATCTTTACAAAACCTCTAGCTAGAGATCAATTTAACTTTATTCGAACTAAACTACTTATTGTTGATTTGAATGATATTGCCATGTAATCTAGCTAGTTGTCTCTTTCTTATATGTTTTCTCATGTCTTTCTTCACCTCATTTTTGCTTATACATGTTTAAATGTGCCTAACTTGCTTGTAAACATGCTTAGTTTTTGCTTGTTTTTGGGTTTTTATTGAATTCCATGTTTTATCGCAAAATAGTGCCCTATGATGAGCTAAATGTACCTAAGTATGTTAATGATACATAATAGAATGGAATAATGAATTTAATTGGCATGTATATGTCTAGAAACTAAGAATGTGACTTTTAGGTCAGGTTGACCTTCGGTCGAGTTTTCACCCTAAAAAACTCGACCGATCAGGAACCGAGAGCAAGTCTTCAATGGACCGTTCGGTCGAGTTTTCCATACACAGAACTCGACTGATCCGCAGGCTGAGCCAACTTAAAAGTTAGGATCGGCCATATTTTTTCCCTCTCAACTAGAAAATAGATGACCGATTCCTCACCTCTTAGCCCTAAGCTCTCAAACCCTACCCTAAACCTCCCGCTTCTAGCCCTAGATCGACCTAGAAACCTTGATCTTGACCTCCTCAGGTGTCATTGGTGGTTTCTGTTCGACGTTTGAGGTTTTCCATTTCTTGTTTGCACATTTTTCATCTCATTTTCATTTCCATGGCTTCTCATAGATGAAAATGTCCTGCTCCAAGCAATGCTCCAGCTTCCTCATCTAATAATCATTTTATTCCATTTGATAATACCTCTTTTGTGTTGGCTGAAGCTGTAAATAGGTACAAGGACCTTCTTTCCCGAAGCCCTTTTCCTTTTCGTGCTTTGATCGAGCCTTCCCCTAGGTATCAAGTGATTATTGCCTCTGTTTCTCGGCTTCTCCCACCATTTGTCCGCCCTAGCGATCGAACGTGACTGCTTTCACAACTCCATGTCAAACACTAAAGTTGTTCACGAGTTATACACCAACTTGCGTTGGAACTACGATTTGCTCATCCTACTGCCGAATAATCAAGTAATTCTTACTTCTATGATCGCCGATCGTCGTTTCCAACTCTTTGAGGATACCTTAAACGTTTTTTTTGCTGGAGACGAGGAAAATGACACATGGCATAAGGATTATGGTGAGTATTTCGATCTTCTTGACCCAGAAGGTTTTGACAAACACCATGAATTGACATTGCCGGATGTTCATCAGTTTTTGAAGAAACCTGACGTGGCCTATAAGAAGAAGTCCACCCTTCCCTCCTCCTCTCTTGACCTAAAGAGGCACATATTGGCTCTGGTGATTAACTGTAATGTCCATCCAAAGAGAAATTAAATGGACATTGCCGCAAACACTACAGTCATTATGTATTGTTTGTTAAACAATATCGGTGTCAAGTGGGCCAGGTATATCTTACATCACATGACCTACTTTGACACTGACAAGAACACCAAAGGCACCCACCCACCCTACCCGGCTTTGATCAGTGGTTTTTTCAAGTTCGCCACTGACAAATGTCTCTTTTCTGACTTCCATTATTCGGTCACCAGGAAAGGTATTTGTATTAGTGAAACCACTCTTCAAAAGTCCATTCCTGTGTTTTCCTCTGCCTCTGGTGTTTCCGCCTTTGCAGCCGCTTCAGCTACCCCATCCTCCTCCACCCGAGCTCCACCACCGCAGCCTCCTCCTAGACCCAACCGTGCGTCTTTTCATGTGTCAAATGAAACCCTTATGGGTCATATGATGCATCAATAGACGTACAATCAACAGGTTCAGGACCACATGCACCAGGATCTATGTTCCATAATGTCTCACATTAACCTATCTTGTGCATCACCCTACCCCACCTACCAGCCATACCTCGGTAGTGCCTATGCTTCATATGCATATGAGCATTACTATCCTGCTCCCGAGCCTTCCGCTGCTGCTCTGCCACCTTTTTCTACTGGTAGCTCTGCTCCTGCCATCCTCCCATTACCTGCTAGCCCCCTGGCCACCCTACTAGCCTCTCTAGGTGACTCTACTCCGACCTTCCCACATGCTAATGAGCTTCACACTCTTGGTATGTCTTGGGCTGAGCAGAATGCCTGTTGGCCCAGTCGTTCTTTTGAATCTCTTGCTAATGAGGAGATGCCAGACCAGGTTGAGGATGAGGATGCTGATGCTGATGATGGTGACGACAAGGATGCTTCCGATGATGGTGACAGTGAAGGGGAGCAATTCACATTGTTCGTATCATGAATCCCCCAATTTCACAAGGAAAAGGTATAAATTTCACATCCTTTTCAATATGCTTGAGGAATGGTTTGTCATTGTCAAAAAGGGGGAGAATGTTGACCTACATGTTATACATTGCCTATATTTTGATAATGACTTAACCATTCCATTCATATGTATCTGATATGTGTGTTTAAGATTGTTTACATGCATTAGGTACATGAAAAGGATCCAAAATCCAAAGCCCTAAAATGGCTCAAGTTCAAGTCAAAATAGCTACAAGTGTGCATTTTGGGATTTCTATGTAAATGACCTTAGAACATATTTGTAATCACTTGTAACGATGAATTGACTTGTAACTAATGTGAGAAAATTGATTGGGACATAAATCACCAAGTTTTAATCACTTTAGATGCAATTTAGAAAATTGATTTCAGGCACTTGGTCGGTCGAGTTTCCCAGCCTTAAAACTCGATCGATCATCCTTAGTCAATTTTCTGAAGATAGCATCGGTCGAGTTGTGTTTACACAGAACTCGACCGATCAAGTGGCTGACCAAAATGATCTTCAGGGATCGGTCGAGTTTCCCCAGGACAAACCCGACCGACTATTTGAATATCGATTTTGTCTTCTACTTGATTAACCGAGTTAACTTTATTGAAACTCGACCGATTGCACTATACAAAATTTGTAAAAAAAGTGATGTGACCATTGGTGGGTTATTTGATCGCAAATAGAGACATTTTCTTGAAGGAAAATGGCTATATTTCGGCCCAAGAATTCACCTAACTCAAAGCAACACCCTCAGCTATATATAGAACACTTGGAGTTCATTCCAAGGCTGCTCTTTCATTGCAAACTTAGTTCTACCATAGCTGGGAGTGTTCTAAGCCTTTGAGCCCCTTTCTGTCTCTACCTTCAAGTCAAATTCGTGAGTATGAGTGAGATAGGTTCCTGTGTAAGAGAGTTACTCCCTGTATTGTTGTAAAGCTCTCCTCCTCCATCTTCCAACCTCAATTCCCATTGAAGATTGTTGAAGATCCCTCTCCAAGTGAAGGAGAAGGAGGTGTTGTTCTTCAAGGTTGAAGAAGGAAAGCTGCTCGAGGTCTCCAAGTGAAGGAGATAGGTGCTCCAGATCTCCAAGTGAAGGAGAGAAGCAAGGCAATGCTCAAGGAAGATAGGTAATCCCTTGAAGGCAGAAGACTTGAAGAAAGGAGTGGGTAAGTCCATGTTGATGGCTGAAGACTCCATTCTTAAAGTGGGTAAGCTCCTTATATAGGTTGAAGATCTTTGCTTGAGGTACTAAGCCCTTGGATGTGTGGTTGTTGTATCTTGTAATCTTATTGTGGAATATAAGAGTACCAAGATTGCAAATCCTAGAGACTAACCCACTCTAGGTAGTGGACTGACATTGCTCCTAAGTTTAGGACATGGAACCACTCTAAACCACCTGTCCAAGTGCTTGTCTTCCTTGTCTCTCATCCTTGCTGTGCATGTTAGATTAAGTCATCAAATTGCTGCTTGTTTAAGTTTCTCTAATTAATATAATTTGGTGGTCTAATCAATTTTGTGAGAATTGTGAAGCTCTATTCACCCCCCCCTTCTAGAGCCCATTGATCCAACCGTACGTCCACATCCTTTTTGTGTCGATTCTCATTTTTTACATGACAATAATAATTTATGTGCCTTTGTAACCAGGAAGATTTTAGAATTGGAAATGTGGACAAAAAAACAATGGTTTTAGGGTATGGTTTAGGGTTGGCTTATGATTATAATATTGGTTTGAGGATGTAGGTGAGGCTTAGAACAACTATATGGATTGGGTTTTTAGCCATGAAGATTCATTCCACAACCTTATTATAGCACAAAACACTAAGAGTTAATCCAAAATGAGGTGTTAGTATGGATGATAATACAAATATGATCAATTTATAGTAAAGTAAGTAGGGTTTGATCTTTTGCATAGTATTTCATGTGTGGTTTCATGTTCAACTATATAATTATGGTTGAATCAAATGTTTTCTAACACCCTACTCCAATCTTACAATTAACCACAATCACGTCTCAAGATCATGTGATAAACATGTTGCTTCAACTAATAAACATTCATATTCATTGATATTCAATACATGTGATGCTGACTTAGAAGCTATAGAGTCAATCTTAGTTGATTCCCCTGGTATCATCCTTATAAATAATACTACAACATATCATATGTAAGCAACATTAAGAACTAATATAAGAACTTCCTAAACACCCCACTCATTGAGTTTATATGTTTTATTGGCATTCAATTAGCCCTAACTTCATAAACAAGAACTTATATTGCCCATATTGTATCTAAAAGACATCTTAGAAAATAGTTCTTATTTATATATAGTTTTTTATCTTGACCTTTGGTATTTATTCAAGATCAATGTATCTTCAATCAACTAATTAAATAAAATACCTAATGATCACTTCCTCTTAATTGTCACTTTTTTCAATGGTCAGTAATATATGTCTGGATGCATTGATCCATCCTTATTCTTCACAAAGAGAACCAAAGCATCACACATTAAAATTTCTCATTAGAGTAAATCCCTTCTACAATATATCTTGTAATTGCTTCCTCATGTCCCTCAACTCAATTGGAGCCATCATGTATGGCATTTTTGGTATAGTCTATATATTTGGGACTACATTGATTACAAAATTAAGCTCTCTCAGAGGAGGTACTCCTAACTCGTAAACAATATATGGGTACTCCTGTGCCACAAACACCAACAATATTAATTCAACACTACAATATACCTAATCTTCCAAATATGTCATGCACCCTTAGAGCACCACTTTCTATTTCACTACACCATCACAAGACAAGTAGGAAGAATCTTCCTGTCTCCCTAAAAATTCCTTATACATGTCACCCATTATTCACATATAGGTATTTAATAATCTGTGTATTTCCTCTATAAATGGTATTTTATGTCAAATACACTTATGAATGTTTTCTACATATTTGAAGGTACCTAGACCACTACTTAATGAAAGGGAGAGATGGAGGATGATCCTAGGACATCCCTAAGTCTGGAGAAGCTGAAAATCATGCCAAGATCACCCCAACCTACCCCAAATTATCAAGGCATGCATTTCATCAAATAGCTCCATAGATCACCAAGTTCAAGATCAAGTGCAAGAAAAAAATACTCAAACGACCATTGTACTTCACCTTAACCATGCCACATAGAACCCAATCACAAGGATTTTATAGAGTTCACCAGAATAGATCAAGTTGGTCACCATGATTGTGCTACCCACCATAGCCATATACCTTCATGCCACCACAACTATGGTATGCACCACGGCTGTGCTACCGGCCTAAATTTTCCACTTACAAGAATGACTAGGGGTGAGTAGAATTTGATTAATAACCGATTAACCAAGTGGTTAATTCAGAATGGTTATTTTTAGTACAATTTTTTAACCTGATTATTTTGGTCGATGTATTTTGGTTAATCAATTAAATGGTTAATTTGTCAGTTAAAATTATTTATTGTTTGGTTGATCAAATTAACCAAATAGCCAAAATTTATGTAAAGTTATCCTACACATATATACCTATATAGTTGTACTTTGATTTAAAAAAACCCTCCACAATTATATACTAATCAAGTTTTCATGAACTATATAGATCTAAATTTTTATACAATACTACTATAATATAATAATTATTAAATTTTTTTATGACTAATTATGGACTAATATTACAAGAGTGTTAGTTGGTTAACTAGATTAACTGACCGATTTAACCACTAATTGATTGACCATAACTGAATTAAACAACACTAATTCATATAAGTTATTGCTTAAAATTTGAACCACAAATTAGCCATTTAACTGAACCAAATTAACCATAAGAAATCGAATTAATAAGTCTGACATCCACAAAAAAAAATCCCCAAGATCATTATAAATTACCATGGACATTCCACCACCTTTCCATCATGGCCATGATGAGTACCATGATTGTTCTTCCCTCATACCCTATCCCACTTTTTTACCGATCCTCCCATTTCCCTCCACTTAATTATAGACACTCTAGACCCCTATAAATGCCTTAGTGGTGACTAGAAGCTGATATTTATCTTTCCCTAGCATTTATGATTGTTTTCCACTGTTACCTACCCCATGTTTTCCATTTTCCTTCCATGTTTCACGCTAAAACCCTAATTTTTAGGGTTTTGTCCATTCCTTTCCACATTTCCATGCCATTCCACCTTCGAGGAGGAAAGAGATATCCATTGTTGCTACCAAAGAATGAAAAGAGACATCTACTTCAAATCCATAGTCATTTCTATATCTTTCTTCTCTCTTTTTGTATTTTCTTCTACTATGAGTAGCCAGGACCCTTTGGTGGGTTGTTTGGAAGAAAATTTTACTTTGATACTATGTTGGGAAACTATTATCAAAATACACTTTAATTTTGTTCTAAGTACTATGTTTTTGTTTCATTCTCATTTTATATCTCTTTATGTGGTGGTTGATGTAGGAAAACACCTACAATATAGAGAGAAAGGAAAATAGGAGACTAGGAAGGGAAAAACTTGTAAGTCCAACTAGTGGATCCTTATCTAATACCCTCTCTTCCCCACCTATGCTTCTACTCAACTAACCCTAGGCATGCAATATAAGTATCTAATTGTGAATTCCTTGATGTACTTAGCAAAGGGCATGTTTAGAGGAAAAATGAAGGGAAATAGGAGGTGAAACACCCTTCTCCTGCATTCCATACCACCCCTTTCCACTAAGTGCATTAGGAGAGTCACTCCTTGAAACTTACAGTAAGGTAATGTTGATTTGAGCTTATTTGTTCCTTATTTAATTAAGCCTCGTAAGGTTGGATAGGAGGTGATAGGGACTAGTGCTCCTATACACACCCTATTTCACCCAAGTCCAACTAGTAGAAAGGACTCTTCATCCTCATCACCATTGCTTGTTTGATTTGATATCATGCATTTTGGATGTGTTTTCATTTGTATGACCCCTAGGCATGATTAATAATTACATACCCCCACATGGCCCACTATTATTAATTACTTGTTAGGACCCTAACCTACTTTAGTATTATCCAATTTATCTTGCTTTGTTATTTTCTTTCTTTCTAATGCTAGTTAGTCTTTGGTAGATACTTTGTTCTTGGGCATGAATTACCTTTTTCATGTTTAGTTAGTTGATTAATTAATTATTTTAGTTTGCCTTGCTTATCTAATTGCTTCTCTTAGTTTCTAAATAGGTTTCTCTGGTTAATGTAGTGTTAATTTCTTATCTCTACTTGCTTACTTTTTTGTAATTTCTCACTTGGATTGTTAGTTAGTCTTACTTATGTAGGAATAATTTAGTTTTAGTTATTGATCCCTTTAATTGCATGCACCTTTAGTATAATCAAAACATTAAATCTAAACCTAGAGAATCTGACTCTCCCCATTAGGAACATTGTACAAACAAGCTTAGCTCTAATGCCCCCATATCTCCTTGTGGATTCAACCCCAACTTGACACATTCCTAAACGACATTCCAAGCCTTTGTACTTACATATAATTTTATATAGAGTGTGTCAATCGGGGTTCGTTTTGTGACACCCAACGTCACAAGAGAGATTACTCAAAAGAAAAACTCAAACTAAAAACTTAACCACAACAAAAGACACATCCCTCGCATAAAAAATTCACAAAATGTCACAACCCATTTTCCATTGTATATTTAGGTCAATATAGCACGAGACAATGCATCACCATTGTAGTTTACATGCCATTCATTGACAAAATTGACGAACACGATACCCAAAAAATCTCATCAAAATGAAAGGAATTTGAACTTTGTAGATAAGGTGGTGTATTGTAGAGCATTCATGTAATATATTACATCATTCATAACTCTATCCAAGGAGAACAAATGATACAACAAAAACACAACTCACGATGACATGAGTGTACATGGAATCTATGAATCTATATCTACATGCTTTATCTCTGGAGGAGGTCACACAAATGTCACGTACTCCAAAATTCCTTCACACAAACATCACCCACCTCTTGATCTTAAAGCATCCTCCCTCCTTGTGGATCTACTCTGCCACTTCGGGAATAATTGGTCCGCGCACCTAAAAAGTGTGGAAAGCCACATGGGTTAGCCCCAATTCCCAATGATATGATTTAGTTCCTAAAATGCATATTACTTGCCAGGAAGATTATTATAAAGAAAACTCATAAGGTGGTAAACATAATGTCTAGTAGTATACCCATAGGTACACCCTTACCCATCTTTTATAACACCCTATCAATTTAAAACTTTTTATGTAGCATTGATAACCCATACATACTAAAGATTTAACCATCAAAGGAGAAACCATAAACCTAAAAATTTGTACTATAAACTTGTTGTATATTTTAGTGCCTTTGGATGTGTGGGTGTACCATCCAAATAGTATGCTATACGGCCATCCCCAACCATACATTAAGATCTAAGGGAAATTTGGATTCCCTAGATCTCTCTTCATAGCCTCAAGTTGAATTACGACATCTTAAAACGTAGAATGTACACCGACTAACCCACCATGGATATATGCATTCAAGTTGATTTGCCACAACATTCCTACCCTTGGCACATAGGTGACATCCCCACATAAACTAGATAACCATCTTCAATAAAACATCACGATACACACACCCCTCCCCCCAAAGCAAAATTGTTTAAAGAAAATAGGATAATGTCTCTTGAATTTCTTCATTATTCACTAATATATGGCTTTGAGCATTTTCTTACAGTTTCATGATGCTACAAAAATAACTCAATTCTCCATCCTCCCTAACAATCCAAGAGGATGGATCTAAGAACTTAGGGTTCTACTTAGATTTCTATATTTAGTTAGGTCCATTTCCCTATGATTACATCAACCAATGCACAAGAAACCTGTCAATAGATCGATAAGAAACAAGCAATAAATAAGTCTAGAAGATGCAAGACGCCCAACAATCATGACCAAACTTCAAACTTTCACAAATATAGTAATTTATCAAAAACTGTCACTTTTCACACCTTTGGTACTTCCAGTCCTAACCAAGTGGAGAACATGCATACACCCTCCCCTTTCCCTAAAGGAGTCATCTCTTCATATTCTTACATCATAGCATTGTGGAAATGATTTAGTGCATGCATAATAACTGAACAATAATTGCAACTAAGAAATAAGTAAAATCTTTTAACATGCATGTTATATGACTTCTAGGGAAGAAAACCTACACAAAACAAACACTATAGGCAAATTGTGGATGGTGGTTGTTGGTTGATGAGGGTAAGTTTGGATGATACCCAGAGACAAGGTGACCCTCTTGAGGCCATAGACTATGGCTACAGATCGAGGGTGTGAGGCTTTTCTCTCCTCAAGAAAGGTTTCTTGAGAGAAACAATCATAAGAAATAGGGTATCCAGGGACAAGGTAATCCATTTGGGGCCGGAGACTATGGTTGAATACATGCATGAAGGCACGATGATGGCCCAGGTTTAGGCCATGGTTCAAGACCATCAAGAGATGTGAGTGTGAAAGCCAAGATGATGGCCCAATTTTAGGTCGTGGTATGAGACCTTATGGATGTGAAAGTGAATCTACAATGATAATCTAGTTTTAGTTCAGGGTCTAGGACCGTATAGATGTAAGTGCATAAGTAAGGTGATGGCCTAGTTTAAGGTCTTGGTCTAAGATCGTATGGATATGACGGTATACATGCACCAATGGTCCAATTTTAGGAGGATTGTAGAAATATGAGCATGGAAGCCTGACAATGGACTAATTCTAGGTCATTATTTTGGACCGTCAAAAGATGTGAGCTTGAAAGCCAATGTGATGGTCCAGTTTTAGGTCGTGGTCTGAGATCTTATGTATCTGAAAGTGAAGGTGCACTAATGGTCAAGTTTTATTCATGGTTGAGGATCGTATAGATGTGAGTGTAGATGCAAAGTGATGGCCCAAGTTAAGGTCTTCCTCTGAAACCATATGCATATGAAGGTGAACACACAATGATGGTCTAGTTTTAGGTCATGGTCTGTGACTATAGAGATGTGAGCGTGGAAGCAAGGTGATGGCCCAATATAAGGTCTTGGTCTAGGACCGTGGTGTGGTAGGCAAAGATGGGCGAGCCACGTGCTACTAGGTTACATCTCAATTAAGTTGGAAATCCTTTGGATCAATTATATTTGGCTTACTTGGGCATGAGTTGATATTTTAGTCAAGATTTGGCAGTTGTATCCAAGATTTGAAGATTGGGTAGCCTTACTATGGATGTCAGAGGTTTCACAAATGAGTGGTGGCTCATGAGAATAGACCACAATTGGGGGAAGCCTTTCAGCATGGATTAAATTGGAAGCTCTTTGAAAAGGGGTTTTCAAGATTGAAAAGACTTTTCCTTTATTTTGTTTGACTCTTGAGAACAATTTCCATTTTTAAATAGATTGTTCAACTTTGTTGAGTCTTGAAAGATGTTTCAACTTTTTTGAATTTTGAAAGATGGCTCAACTTTTGTTGGATTTTCTTGAAATGATTTGAAATTATTATTTTTTAAAGATTTTTTATTTGAAAGGTCTTTTTTTGTAAAGATTGTTCTTTTTGAAAAGATTTGTCTTTTTACTTAAAAAAATATTTTTTAAAGATTTTTTTTGTTTTGAAAAGACTTTTCTTTTGGAAATCATTTTGTTATGAAAGATTTTTTTTGCTTTCTTAAAAGGAATTTTCTTTTATTTTGTGTTTTGAAAAGATTTTGTTTTTCATAAAAAGAGTTTTATTTTTGTTTTTGTTTAAAAAAGAATGTTGATTTTTTTAGAAAGTTATCCTTTATTATTAAAGGAAAAAAGAGTCTCTTTTTGTGGAATGATTATTCAAACAAGATTATTGAATGAAGATTGTTGGATGAGAGATTATTTAAGATTGTTGAAGATCACTGGAATATTTTCAAGTTTGTAAATATCATGGATCAAATATTATTGAGAATTGAGATTGTTGGAATCATGTAGGATCCTTTTAGATCATTGGACATTATTAGCTTGAGATTGATTGAGATCATGTCAATACTTTCAAGTTTGAAAATATCATAGATACAAGATTATTGATGATTGAGATCATTAGAATCATTTGGGATCCTTTTAGATCATTGGAGTTTGTTTGAGATCATAAGCTTGTTGATTGGCGATTGTTGTTTTGATAAGAATGTTTAAATATGAGGATGTTAGGAAGTAATGAACAATTCGGCATGATGATTACAATCTTAAAGCATACATGTTTCAAAATTTTGAGAATTATCAAAGCACATCACAATCTTAAAGGTTGTAAAACAATCAACCACAAGAGCATATGTAGAAGATAAAGCCCCCCTTTTAGCCCATGAGATTAGATGTAATTTTATATCCTTACTCAAGCATGATCTAGATAGGAGGAGATGGTCCTTATCTTCTCTATTGCGTGATGGGGCTCATCGTGGGGATAGCCCAAGTTCTATAAATATGGGTATTGCTCTTGAAACACCTCGTGAGTATGACTGTCATAATTAGTTGTGAGTGCTAGGAGAGGGGAGTGTTTTCTAGGCCTTTGAACATCCATCTTGATGATGTGCTAGTCTCTTTACTGGAACCCCCATTCTACTTTAAGGGATCCAATGTGAGTTTTTACACATGTTCCATGACACACGGGTTTGTATGTGTGGAATGTGTGAGTGTAAGATTCTAATATCTTCTGATACAATCCCACAATAATAAAGCATGAAAGATAAATCATAAGCACATAAGAAACAATCCTGCAATTATTAATAAAGAGAAGATCTTACTTATCCTGAAGACCTCTCTCATCATTTTCTCTCTTTCCTTACTATATTCTTAAAAAAGTAAATAAAAGCAAAGTGAAATAAGGGAGGGAAGAGGAAGCTAACCCTAAAAGGAATTCAGAGGACAACCCTGGAAGGAAAGCGGAGGCTAACCCTAAAAATGATGATTGATAGAAAACATGGCAGTTGTCGTACTACCAAAAATCAAAATGATACAAAAACCAAAGAATTTTTTTTACTGGAGGAATAGATGATTTTTCTGGTTCTTTTAAGATCCAAAAAAAAGGCAGAGAGAAAGAAAAAAAATCTTTTTCACAGAAAAACAAAGTTTTCTACCATTTTTTTGTCCCAAGTAAGAAATATATACTTTTTGGGGAAAAACTTTGGTTTCGATGAAAACCAAAAGGAACATAAAATTAGAAACCTCAATCAATTGACAAAACATGAGATGACAAAAGGAAAACCCAACAGTGATCGTCTCGCAACCCCCTAGAGGAGTCGCCAATCTGTTGAACCTGGGCTAAAAAATTCTAATGGATCCTATGGTCATGGAAACAATGAAACATCAATGAGAAAATGATAAATTGATAAAGCTTGGATTCTCCACACATTTTTATATGAAAAATGAGTAAAAAACAAAGATAGGCATTTCAATCAACGAGAAAACAAATAAAACCCCGATTTTGACTCCATCCAAAGGAAGATTAAAAAGGTATACATAATTCAGAGATCAAATTCGGAGATCCTGTTATGAGTGAGGAAGGATTAATAACCCATCTCGCTCGATAAATGGCATTGTAAACTTTTTAGTCATCTCAAATAGGAAATAGCAGTGATCGGGGTTGTGGTTAAAGAAAAAGGCAGCAAAAATGATAAAAAAACAATTGTCGTTGTTAGAGGACCTTTTGCTAGATGTAGCTTTTTGATCACAACCCTAAAAGTCCTTATGTTTAAGGTGTTTTGGTCCCAATTGCCTTAGGACCTCCCATGGGGGAGATCCCTCATTAGCGGTTGGGACCTATGAATAGGAAGAGAGAGAGGGGAGAGATATATTTATAGTAGATTAGATCTTTTAGAAAGAGCATGTAGATATGGACAATTATGAATACGTTAGAGCAAGCAACATTTATCAATATAGATATAATAGAGAAAGCATCAATTATTGTTGAGAAGGATACCAAAGTTAGAAGAGAAATTGGTGTCAAAGGAAGGATCCTCTGATCACATGTAGAAAATAAAAGGAGAGGTAGTCTTTTATATGACATCAGGAGAGACAAGAGGTTCTCAGAATACATTGGATATGGGGGTCTATTTATAGGTAAATTTTAGTGTTCTAGATTCTAGGATAAACTTTCTAGAAGAGGCGGCATATCATCACAATGCGCCTTGTAGAAGGGTGCACAAATCGAGACGATCCACTACGTGTCACATGGCGGATGGATGCAATATGCCCGATGTCCATGGGTAGAAAAGGATAGTCTACTATTCTGATTAAAGTCAAGGAAGACTTGCACATAAAGATAAGTCATAGTTCTCCCAGATTTTTGAGAAAAATAGTTGAAAGAAAATATTTGATTCTAGACAATTCAACTGGGATATTTGTTAAAGAATAGCCTATTTAAGGCAGAGTTGAAGCATAATTGCACATAAAAAGATAATTCAAACTCATCTCTCTAATTTTCTAGGAAAAGGCAATTGGAAAGGAAATATTTAATAATATACAATTCAAACTAGGAAATTTGTAAAAAATAGCCTATTTAATTTAGAATTGAAGGAAAAATTGCACTTTTGATAAAAAAAATAAGGTTTATTTTTGGAAAGCCTTAACTGGGTTAAAGTGGGTAAAAATGGATGGATTAATAGGTGGAGAATGTGTGGAAATGTGGAAAAATGTGGAAAATGCGATGAACTCCATCATTATCTAGGAAGTTAACATTCAAGCATGATTATATGTTGAATGAGAAAAAATGGGGTGTCAACAACTATACACATTTATCGAGGTACATCTTAGTTGAAGTACAATATACAAACAAGATCCAGTTAGAATACTCTAGCTTCTTAATTTCTTCTTTAGACTCAATTCAATGACTCTATTCACCAAGGAAATTGCTCAAAACTCAAATATGCTTCCCTAGACTAACTCTAATGCCTTCCTATATATAGGGACCATATTAATAAACAACTAATATGTATATTTGTATTAAAAATATATCCTAGTGGTATTATGTATAAGAATCATATTTTATTTGATAATCTTATCACCATTCCTAATGTGCTTAGATTTTAAATTTTTTCTTCCAATCTCTTTATATTTTTATTATGACTTCTAGAGGTTCTTCAAGGTGAGTGAAGTGGCAACCAATATAGAACAAATCATAGTCCTCGTCACCATCAAGAAAGATAAGAAGCGGTGAGCTTCCTTTGGCCACAAGTATTAAGGTGTTAGGTTTTTTTTGGAGGCCCTAAAAAGGAAACATATTGATCTCCCACATCTATGATCTGGAGGAGAAATAGTTTAATATTTATATTAGTTGTTAGAAATATAATTGTAATTGTATTTCTTCTCAACCATTCAATAAATATCATTCACCAAAACCTAGTGGTCCAAAAGCCAACTAGTTGCAAATTAGGAAATCTTTATGGTTTATGGACGCATAAGTTCCATTCCTCCTCCTCCTTTACTTTAGTTTCTTTTGTCATAAAACAATGGATATGGAACTATTTTTGTTTAAAAAAATTTCAAATTGTCGCAATAATTTGTTCAACCCCTCTATACTATCTTTTTAATAATTACTCAATAATTGAGAAGCATGATTAGATTGATGAATTTAGTATTAGAAGAATCATAACAAAAAATTGTTGGTATTTATGCCTAGAGATCCAATCATATGATTGTAATGGCATAAAATGTAAATGATTTTATTAATAATAAAGGCAAGCATACAATTTATATAGTTTAATTCAGTTATGAGATAATGAAGTAACATAACCAAAGTCTAGAGAATGAAATTACTCAATGACATATGTCTTCAAGTACATGATTTGAACAATGAGATCATACAAATGTTAAGAATATATGCATTCTTGTTATGTCCCTGGTCAGATGTTATTGTGGAATGTTAATACACAACAATAACACATAAGACTAGAGTGTGTGTTGGTTGATGACATAATCTCATTAGCCATGATATGTGATATAAAACCAATAACATAAATACTTGTTAGAGAATAATGTATCAGATGGACCCACCATAAGAGTGATACATGGAAACCATAATTGGTAGTCAGAATCATCTCTTATAGAGTTGGTGGTGATTTTGGTTCTTAAACCTGAAGTCACTACACTCATCACATGTTTTTAGTGTGTTTTGACATCATCAATTGTAACCTTGAATAAGTGTATCCATAAAGGTGATGATCAGATGCACTATGACACATGGGGATGACTATGAGTGATGTAGATGGAATTTGTCCCTCCTATAAGAATGTGATGTCCAATCCACTTGATTATTGAGTTTAAGAAATTCATGGCCATGCACATGTGAGACAATATGTGATATTGAGCTTACATGTATCTCAGACAGTCTACTATGGTTCAAGAAAGATAGACTGAATGATGAAGAGGATGACTATTCCATGTCTTGAGTTCAATCTGGATATCATTGACAAAGGAACTATACAAACAATATAACACCAATCATAGGTTGTAGGTTGATGTTGTTATCCATCTTTCCATTTACTTGGGTAGCAATGATGTGTTACTTGGCACCTCTCTTTGCTTGTAATGTCAAAATTGGTTACGACCATTCACTTCCAAGATAATATGGGACCTATAGGGTCACACATATATAATACAACCAGAAGAGGATTTTTGATCATGAATGATATTTGAATTGATTGCTAAAGTGTTTAGGCATTCAATTCAACCATAAAATCAACTGACTGAACTCCTAACCGATCAGTTCATGTGATGAAACAACCTGCTGCAGTGTCAAGTTGATTGGATATTGCATTGGCTGAATTTTGGTTGATCTAGGTCGCCAACCGACTGGATCACTTAGTGAACCAATAGGTTCATGGTTTCCAGACGACTATTTGGCATTGTGATACACGCATTTTGTGGGGCAATTTGATTGCATCAAGGATTAGTGCTAATGTCATGTCATGCATTAATTGGAATAGAAATGCCAATTCATATGCAATAGGGAAACATGACAAACTGACTGATTCACTAGGTGATCCGATCAAATCGCATGACAATTTATCGGTTCACCTAGAGAACCAAATGTTTCACTATTAGTAGGTTATGATTTTTGTTAGATTCTGGCTCTTCCACTCCCACACAGATTGGGAACCCTGACCCTAACCCCTCCTATAAATAGAGGGGTACTCGGGGATTCTCAGACACATCAATTACCTCTGACAATTGTTTGTCTTATCTAGTTGTGGTAACTGAGAGAACCTGAGTAAGTCCTACCTGATGAAGGGAGGGATAGGAAGGGAGAATAGTTGTAGGAGAGTAAGTTGGTGACTAGTACACAAAAAGGAGGGAAAACTCCTTCCTATCTATTCTAATAAGATGATAGGAGTTCTAGAGGTATGTGTGGACTTCTCTAGAGGCATGGATAATTTACCTACTAGGAAGACAATGTCATCCTGATGTTCATGGTTTAGAATAGGAGCTGCTGCAGATGTCATCCCGGTGAAACTAGAAGTCAACTACACAACTACAATAATGAGGAGATGGTTGTTGAACTTTCTCTAGGACCATGTATATCCTCATAACCATCATTTCCATTATATAGTTGTTGACGTGATCCACTAGTTTAATGGGGAATATGGTAGTAAATTTTTAATTTCCGTCACTTTTTTGATGCCATATTTTCCTACAGTGGTATGAGAGCCACATCAATCTACTATATTTTGGGATAATTGATATAATTGGATTGTTGGTTTTATCGTTTATTTATTGCAGATGATGTGAATATTAATCTCTAATAAAAAACCACATCTAAATCCCATGCTTATATATATATATGTATATATATATGTGTACATATGTGTGTATATATGTGTATATATATGTGTATATATATGCAATTTACATGTGTTTCCCTAAAAGCTGGTTGTGATGGTTGTGTGTTTATTTTCTATTATATCTTGGTTTTCATACCAAGCCTCGACCTTATCTTACAATTGTAAAAGTATTATTCTCTCCTACCTTTGATCCCCTTGAATGTAACTCAAGGTTTCTCTATATTATCATGTAATATTAGTGGAACATCCTAATTTCCTAAAATATATAATTCATTGAATGGACGCATAATCTTATTGGGAATGTCACAAACATGATAATTATTGCATACAAATAAAGTTTAAATAAACTAACACATGATACATTTCCTAGCTCACATATCTCAAACTCATAACATAGAAGTCACACTCTAAACTAAAATACATGTCTAATAAGCATAAAGATAATGAAAACTATCGATAGTTGGCACCCCACTAGGTCTAGTCTCAGAAGTCCTTGATCTCCTTCTTTAGTTGGTCCTCAGATAGCTCTATCCTTGATGTTGCTCCTATCCTGTGGGCATCACACCCCCAGCCACACATAAAGTAGTTTGTAAGTGGAATTTAACATATTATAAAATGGAAATAAAATATACTTTAAAAATAAAACATTTAACATCATGAAAATAAACTTTGCATTTTATCTTTGTCTTTTATTTGATTTATATAAGAATCCTTAAATTTTGCACCGAAGTGCCTCTTCTCTTTGCACTGAAGTGCTCTGTATGCTAGGAAAGTTCATGATTTGTACTGAAGTAAACTGTATGCTATGAAAGCCCATGATTTGTATTGAAGTACACTGTATTCTAGGAAAGCCCATGATGAGGATCTTATATAAGATTCATTCATTATCTTTACTCTTTACTCTGAAATACTCTTTAGTCTTTCTCTTTAACACAAATATGATGTGTTATGGTGATTCTTGAACATAAATAGTAAAAATAATTTCATTTATCCAATAACTTTTAACTTTGATCAATAAGACTATAGCATGAATAATACGTTCACACATTTACATGTACATTATACATAATAACATATATACATCCAATAATTATGCTCAAAGTGCATGGACCACTACAAAGATCATAGAAAATCCAAATGGTCTTGATTTTGAGAAAATCCTAATTACCCTTTTAAATTAATTGACATGCATTAATAAATATTATCCAACCTAATTTTAGGGTTTCAAGGCTCTTAAATAAATTAGAAAAATTAGGATCAGAAAGGGGACTCAAAACCACAATAATATTGTTACTTGTTTGAAAACCTTTCTAATGAATATTTTTACATAATTATCTGATGCATAGTTATTTAGTTATGAGTTTTCAACTACTGGCCAATAAAAAAACTCATTAAAAACACATGTATATGAATTATCTAAAATATGGGGCCGTTGCCCAACTGGCCCAATAGGAGCCAGAATCTGGCCAATATCTCTACATGATAGAACCCATAGTCAACATGTGGTCTAGGTGACTAAAATACTAATTATGCCCATGAGGGCGTGACACTGGAAACTGATTGATTAGGTGCAAAAATGAAAATCAATTCCCCTGGATCATCGTCTTTAGGAACAAAGCATTGCCGTAGCGAAGGTTCCATGACATGAATTTGACCAACATCATTGAAAAACAATGTTTTAGACATCAATCCCATCGCCTTCCTTTATCTCAACTAACCTCGTTGATCTCGGGTGGAGGTCGCGGGCCATCCGTGAAGACCTAGGGTACCCGCAGCCATGACTGGCTAGGAAAGATGATCGCAAAATAAAGGATATGACAAAATTGTAAATCAACACTCGGGGAAAAATGCTTTGAGTCCCAATGGAGCTAAACAAGCCAAAACCACTCAAAACACGTCTCGCAGAGCAGAAAACCATCAAGCATTCACAAATTAAAAAAAATAGGTACAAAAGAGGGAAAGACCAATACTTGCAACTCAGGGAAAATTGAACCCCATAAATGTTTTTCAGAGTCTTGGGTGATGGCATGGCAGCTTCCTCCAGACTCATAGTGGTCAGGAGGCTAGAGAAAGACACGCGACAATGGCTGGAACAAGGTGAAGAATGGAAGATGGTGGTGGGGGTTCTATAGGGCAAAACGACAACTAGGTTTCCTTTTTGGATGTTTGGTGACCGATTTCAAGGGCTTCCTTTTATATATTTTAGGTTCTATGGGGCTAGAGTCATCACTATAGTTGGAAACAAAGGAGGAAGGGAGAGTTCTTGTTGGCAGGGAACCCTAGGTCACAGATTCCCATCATGTTTGGGATCAGGTGGTAGAAGGTGGTCCATAGTTGGCAAACATGATCCTGGTACTTGACGAAAACAAGCAGAGAGAGGGACCGATAAGGGAAACGAGAGCTGCATTTGTAGAGTCTTAGAGGCAGCAAAAGTTGAGCGAAGGAGGAACCCCTCCCGCTTGCAGATGCCTCTGGGTCCAAATTTGACCCGGGCTCTAACATAGTGTGAAATGATGATACCCACAAAAAAGCATTGGACCAAAGTCCAAATACATTAGGATTAGGGTTATATAAGAAAATAAATGTATTTAAATCAATTTCTAACTAGAATTGGAGCATTAAATAGAGTTAAAACTTAACCAAAATTGGATTGTTATCTAATTTGGGTAGAAGGATTCAGAAATCCATCTTAGTTTCCTGATTGGACAATCCCTATTATTAGTGTCCTCCTTTTAAATAAGAAGAATTAATTATATAGAGTAACTTAAATTCAATTAGGGGCTTATATTTTGAAGAAAATTATATAATATCATTTCAAGTCCACATAATATTTGTTAGGCTAAACATCATTATTAAAAGGGTTAATTTCACTTTATTCCTTATGGATCACTAATTTGCTAATTAGGGTTAACTTTGATGAAATTTAGCTTCGATTAAGTTTGATAATGTAGAATTACCACTAAATATGATTTGGGAGTTATGATTGGGTCTCTAAGTTTCAATGATTTATATGAAGAATCAAGATTTGAAATTTGACATTTGGGTTTTTTTAAATTTAGGACTATTTATATTAAAAAAATTTAGGGTGTTACAATTCAGATAGTTTAAATGCTTATTAAAATAAAGAAGACAAGCTGTCAAGATGGAGGACCAAGAAGGATCAATCGACTGAAGGCCCAACCAATCAAATGGTGGACCCAGAAGGTGGTGGACCAAAGTCCAATTGATTGGGGAGATGACCAACCTAATAGCCAGAAGGTGAGCCAATCAGTTCAAGGGTTGAACCGATCAACCCATATTGGAAAGCACAAATATTCATCAACAACATGTTTTTGAATGAAATGTAGACTGTAGGTTGTGGATTTTCCTTGTGGCTCCAAGATATTACATTATAATTGACATAACCATACATTTTGTATTTTATTGCATGTTTTATGTTATGGGATATAACATATATATAACATGTACTATATATGTGGTGATTGGATAAAGTATATGTATTTATAAATACAAACTCCCCCAATGACACATTAAGTCTTAGATGCTTTCCAAAAAACATGAAAAGCTTGATCGACTAAGCATAAGTTATGCCCAAGCATGGTGTACCGTCCATCTCGTGGAAGTGTGATGGTAGATATGTAGGTTTTGCCCAAGAAGGGTGAATATTTATTGTGTTGGCTTTTGGGTTAGGCTTAACTAGGTGTCATTAAATGGGATTAAGTACCTAGAGATATGCACATAATTATGGAAAGGAGTTGCACATCTCATATATCTAATAATTGCATAAGAAGCAATTGGCAAATGTTTCCTACCTTAATAATCAACCATGGACGCTAGTGTTGGCCGGATAATAGTTGAATTATTTTGGATCTTGTCTCACTGGAAGGTTGTACGCTACAATCTTCTGAATTGATATGTGAGGACTATCAATCTTATTTAAATAGTGGGAGCAATAATTAATTAAAGACCTAATTGAATTTCATATTTTTCAAATCAAATCAAATAAAAAATGGTTTTTGACAAAATGCATTTTTTCTCTTGTAGAATCAAATGACAAACAAATCATTGGTGCGATCAGTCCTTAGGAAGGACAAACTAGATGGGACAAATTTCCACAATTGGTTTTGTAATTTGAGAAGGGTTCTCAATGAAGAGTGCAAGCTCTATGCCCTAGATAAACTAGTGCCATAGATACCTGCTCCTGATGCGCCAACGGCTAAAGTTGATGCTTATTGAAAGCATGCCAATGATGCCTTAGCCATAAATCACCTTATGCTAAGATGCATGAACTATGAGTTACATGAGCAATGTGAAGATATGGGGATACTTGAGAGGGTGACACATCTTAGGGACCTGAACTATTAGCTCACAAAGCAAGAAAAGTACAATGTCTCAAAGGTAGTCTTTAAGTGTACGATGATAGAGGGAAACTCAATAGAGGCCCATGTTCTCAATATGATCAGACATGTGGATCATCTAGAATAACTGTGATTCTCTTTGAGCCAAGAGTTAGCCACAACTATGATTCTGCAATCATTGCCTGAATCATATAGCCATTTTAATGAGTGTTATCACTTGAATAACGTGGCTAGACTACTGTCAGATTTGCTTGGCATGTAGATAGATGGTGAAGCAAGAATGATGAAGAAAAAAATCTGTGATGATGATTAGTAAAGTTGAGTCCAAGGATGAAAGCAAGGCCATGAAGAGTTCTGATGCTAAGCTCAAATCTAAATCTTCAACACTCAAGACAAGGAGAAAGAAAAGTACAAGAGTATTCAATCCTTTATACTTGAAGGCATTCAGGAAGAAGAAGACGGAGATGGTGATCTCCACATCAAGTATATATTGTATTGAGATAAACTTATCTAATTGGGATAAACATATCTACTTCTTCATCTTGGGTACTAGATATTAGATGTGGATCTCACATATGCTCAAATATGTAGGATCTGAAAAGAACTGGGCCTTTGGGAAAGGGCGAGGTTGAACTGTGAGTTGCAAATGGAGCAAGAGTTGTTGCCACTACAGTTGGAACCTATAGTTTTTCTCTACCCATAATACTTGTAGTAGAGTTATTGAACTACTGTTATGTACCTACCATAAATAGAAACATCATTTTTGTATCTTGTATTAACAAGGATGCATATGAATTTCATATTAAGAATCGTTAATGTTCTATTTCAAAAGATGGGATCTTTTATGGAAGTGCCCCAATGTCATATGGTCTTTATTTGCTAGATATAAAGACATATGTTTACAATGTAAATACCAAAAGAATAAAACTCAACAACTCAAACAAAACATACCTTTGACATTGTCGTATAGGTCTTTTAAATAAGAATCACATATCTAGACTCCATAAAGATAGTTATATAGACTCTTTTGATTTCAAATCAATAGAGACATGTGACTCTTGTTTGTTGGGCAAGATGACTAAGACCCCTTTCACTAGTAACAATGAAATGGTTAGTGATCTATTAGGACTCATACATACTCATGTATGCGACCCTTTTAGAACAACTACTAGAGGTGGGTATCAGTACTTCATTACCTTCACTGATGACTTCAGTAGGTATGGTTATGTTTACCTAATGGAATATAAGTCAAGAACTATTGATAGGTTGAAGGAGTTTATGAATGAAGTACACAACCAACTTGATGAAAGTATTAAGGCACTTCGTTTTGGTCGAGGTGGGAAAATAGTAATCCAAGAGTTTGAGGTCCTTCTGCGAGCCCATGGGATCATATCACAATGGACTTCACCTGGGACACCTCAACATAATGGTGTATCAAAAAGAAGAAATCACACATTTCTAGATATGGTTCTATCGATGATGAATTTAGCTAAACTTTTGACTACCTTCTGGATTTATTCTCTAGAAATCGCCGCGTTTAAAGTAAAACAAGTACCATCTAAATCGGTTCAAAAGACTCCATATGAGATATGGACTGGGAAGCATCCCAAGGTGTCTTTTATGAAGATTTGGGGATGTGAAACTTATGTGAGGATTTTTTTCTTATGAAAATCTTGGCACTAAATCTGATAATGTTATTTTGTTGGATATCCTAAAGAAACAAGAGGATATTACTTTTATTGCCTATCTGACAACATAGTGTTTGTTTTTAGAGATGTTGAATTCCTCGAGATGGGTTTTATTTCTGAAGGAATTAGTGGGAGGAAAGTGGAACTTGAAGATGTTGGAGACCAACAAGAAAGTATTGAACTGATAGATGTACAAGAGGATCAAAGAGAATCACAAGGTGTTGTGGAATCTCAAATTCCTCAAGTAACATAGGAACCTTGTAGATATAGTAGTACATACCTTGAACTTGGAAGATTTCAATATCTTGTAACTCCAGAAGGCGATGAGTTGGTCATAAATGATGAGCCAACAACCTATCTAGAAGCTACTAAGGGACCAGAGTCTATGAAATGGCTTGATGCCATGAGATCTGAGATGGAATCCTTATATACCAACAAGGTATGGACCTTGGTGGATTCACCTGAAGGGGTAAAACCCATAGGGTGCAAGTGGGTCTTCAAGAAGAAGACTGACATGGATGGTAAAGTACAAATCTATAAGGGCAAATTGGTTGTAAAGGGTTTCAAACAAGTTTAAGGTGTTGACTATGACAAAACCTTTTCTCCAGTTGCCATGGTTAAGTCCATCAGGATCATGCTTGCTATTACAACTTATCATGACTATGGAATTTGGTAGATGGATGTTAAAACCACATTCCTTAATGGGAATATTCTTGAGGATGTGTACATGACACAACCTGAGGGTTTTATAAATCCAAAAGATGAAAATAAAGTCTGTAAGCTACAAATGTCAATCTATGGATTGAAGCAAACATCTTGGAGTTGAAATCTTCATTTTGATGAGACAGATAAAGAGTTTGTCTTTACACAAAATGAAGATGAACCTTATATATGTAGATGACATACCATTGATGGGGAATGAAATCCCTACTTTACAAAAGGTAAAGACATGGCTAGGAAATACATTTTCTATGAAAGACTTGGGAGAAGCATCCTACATCTTGGGGATAAAGATCTATAGATATATATCTAGAAGGCTTCTTGGACTAAGTCAGAGCACATACATTGACAAAGTGTTGAAGAGGTTCAACATGGAGAGCTCAAAGAGAGGAAACCTGCCCATGTGTCATGGAGTTACCATCTCTAAAGTCCAATGTTTCAGTTGATCTAAAAAAAGGGAACACATCAGTATGAATCCATATGCATCAACAATTGGAACAATCATGTATGTAATGTTGTGTACCAGTCCCGATGTCTCATATGCATTGACCATGACTAGCAGATATCAGTCAGATCCATGTGATTCTCATTGGATAACCATGAAGAACATCCTTAAGTACTTGAGAAGAACTAAGGATCATTTCCTCGTCTATGGTGGAGAGGAGGAGTTGGTGGTAAAGGGTTATCCCGATGCAAGCTTCCAAACTAGAAAAGATGACAATAGATCACAATCAGAATTTGTGTTTTACATCAACAATGGAACTATGAGCAGGAAGAGTTCCAAGAAAGAGACAATTTCTAATTCTACAATAGAGGCTGAGTATATTGCTACATCAGATACAACAAAGGAGGCAATATGGATCAAGAAGTTTGTCTCATAACTTGGGGGTTGTTCCGAGCACTAGCAACACAATTGAGCTCTATTGTGGCAACAATGGGCTATTGTACAAGCTAAGGAACCCTGATCACATCAGTGTTCCAAGCATATACAAAGGTGCTTCCATCTTATACGAGAGATCGTACATCGAGGAGAAGTGAAGATTTGTAGAGTACCAACTGAGAACAATGTTTTTGACCCCTTGATAAAAGCACTTTCGCAGCAGAAGCATGATGGTCATGTTAGTTCACTTGGAATTAGATTCATGGGTGATTGGCTCTTAGTGCAAGTGGGAGTGTGTATGTATGCCCAGAGAGGCAATCATATGATGGTTGTAATTGCATAACTTTTAAATGATTTGAATAATAATAAAGACAAGCTTCCAATTTATTATGTTTTATTCAGTTATGAGATAATGAAGTAACATAATAACTGTCTAGAGAATGATATTACTCAATGACATATGTCTTCAAGTATGTGACTTTAACAATGAGATCATATGGATGTTAAGAGTATATGCATTCTTGTTATGTCCCTAGTAAGATTTTATTGTGTAAGGTTAATAGATAATGATAATACATAAGACTAGAGTGTGTATTGGTTGATGACATAATCTCATAAATCATGATATGTGATATCGAACCAAGACATACATACTTGTTAGAGAACAATGCATCGAACAAACCCACCATAAGATTCATACATGGAAACCATAATTGGTAGTCAAACTCATCTCTTATAATGTTGGTGGTGATTGTGGTTCTTAGACCTTAAGTCACTACACTCATCACATGTATTTCAGTGTGTTTTGATATCATCCACCGTAACCTGGAATAAGGGTTGCCATAAAGGTGATGATCAGATGCACTGTGAACATGGGGATGACTTTGAGTGATGTAGATGGAATTTATCCCTCTCGTAGGAGTGTAATGTTCTGTCTACTTGATTAGTGAAAGTGAGAGATGTATGGCCGTGTACATGTGAGTCAATATGTGATATTGAGCTTACATATATATCAGACAGTCTGCTCTGGTTCAAGGAACATGGATTGAATGATGAAGATGGTGACTATTTCATGCTTTGAGTTCAATCCAAATATCAGTGACAAAGAAACTATACAAACACTTTAACACCAATCATAGATTGTAGGTTGAAGTTGTTCTCCAACTTTCCATTTACATGGGTAGCAATTATGTGTGACTAGGCACCTCTCTTTGCTTGTGATGTCATAATTGGTTATGGACATTCACAATCAACATAATATGGGACATATAGGGTCATACACATAAAAACACCTAGAAGAGAAGTTTTGATCATAAATCATAATTGAATTAATTGCTAAAGTATTTAGGCATTCAATTCAAGCAACAAATCGACTGAATGAACTCCCAACCGATCAGTTCATATGATGAAATGACCAGTTGGAGTGTCAGGTTGATTGGATATTGCATTGGTTGAATTCTAGTTGAGCTAGGTCGCCAACTGATCGGTTCACTATGGTTCATGGTTTCTAGATATCGTTTCACATTGTGAGACACCCGGTTCATGGTGTAATTCGATTGCATCAAGGATTAGTGCTGACGTTATGTCGTGCATTAATTGGAATAGAATATCCAATCATATGCGATTGGGAAACATGACAAAACGTCCGGTTCACTGGGTGAACTAATTGGTTCGCATGCCAACCGATCGGTTCTCCTAGTGAACCGACTGTTTCACCATGAATAGGTTCCAAATTTCATAAGATTTTGGTCCCTTCCACTCCCACATAGACTGGGAACCCTGACCCTAACTCATCCTATAGATAGAGGGGTACTGGGGATTTCTCAGACATATCAATTGCCTCCAACAATTGTTTGTCTTCTCTGGTTGTGGTAACTAAGAGAACCAGAGCAAGTCCTACCCGATAAAGGGAGATATAGCAAGGGAAAACAATTGTGGGAGAGCAAGTTGGTGACTACTACACCAACGGGAGGGACAACTCCTTCCTGTCCATTCTATTAGGATGACATGAGTTCTAGGGGTCCATGTGGACTTCTCTAGAGGCGTGGATATTTTTCTTGCTAGGAGGACAATGTCAACCTGCTGTTCGTGGTGAAGACCAGGAGCTGCTGCAGACGTCATCCCAGTACAACTAGAAGACAAGTACACAATTAAAACACAAGGAGATTGCCACTTGAGTTTCTCCAGGACCAAGTATATCCTCAAAACTATCCTTTTCATTATATAGTTGTTGACGCGATCCGCTGGTTTAATGAGAAATATGGCATTATGTTTTTATTTCTATTGCCTTTTTGATGCCATGTTTCCCTACAAAAATATTGATTACATTAAATAAGTTTTAGACCCACTAATAGATGTTGATTACTTAGTTGTAAAGCCCAATACTCAGGAAACCCCCTACTTTTAGTCCAATTAAGCTAGTTTTAGGTATACTCGGTTAATATTGGCGTGAAAATGATTAAATACCTAAGTTGGAGTTACACCAATCACTAAAGATGCAAGTTGGTAAAATTCAAATCCCAAAGTGGTTCTCATCCAAAGTTCAAGAAATATGAAATTTAACCATTTAGAAACCTTCATGGTTTTAGATTTAGTTTGAAGCATACTATGGCAAAAACACTAGAAATTGTGGTCAGTGCATATGATTATAGGGAATCTTTTCTTGATGTAGTTATACTATTATATGTACTAAAAAATCACTAAGACTTTTATCCAAAACCAACAACACTAACTTGTTCAAGCTCTATCCACTAAAACTCCACCCTAGAACCCTAACTCCCTTCTCCACTCTCAACTTTGTTTCTCATGTTATGAATTGTATAGGTAATTACAAAAGCTTGCTTTGATTGAACTTAAATGTCTTTTCCCTTTCTGATCATGCTTTTACAAGTTGGCTAACTTATCGAAAGGCCAACCTAACTTTACAAGAGATTAATCAACCTCTTAGGGAAGTTGACTGCTATATATTAGCGAACTCTCTGAAAATGACCTCATATCAATCATAACCCAGATTAGGGCTTCTATCATTTCTTTAAGGTTCAAATTTGAACTTAAACTATACCCCAACAACAATGATGTGTGTCACATCATCATTTTACTATCATTACCATGACTTATATTTTGACCCAAAATCGCCCGCGAAATCCTACTTTGTGTTGTTATTAGGGCCATGATCAAACATACCCTATCTAAGTTTACTACACATGATCAAGAAGGTAATCACTTATAAACACATTGAATGAATTAATCGGACTTTAAGCAAAACGAGTTATTGAACTAAGAAAGGTACATGATCTAAAATGCTTGGTCATATAAACAAATAAGCTTGATGTGTGTGTGTGTGTGTGTGTGTGTGTGTGTGAGAGAGAGAGAGAGAGAGAGAGAGAGAGAGAGAGAGAGAGAGAGAGAGAGAGGTGCATGACATACGTACGTGCCGCGCTGATAGTTGATGATGCCTTCAGATTGAGATCCAATTGAGAGGTTCCCTTCGTTAGTCATGTTCACTGAACATAAGAAAAAGAAGATAACTATAAGAAGAAATGACAAAAGAAACGTTGGAGTTTGGCTTTCTGGCTTCACCAATCATCACCACCTGCGGACGCAAACATGTTGCGCTTGTCCCCACACCGTCAGCGGTGACAATAAACTGCAACTCCGTCCGCGGGTCTATATCTGGAGGATCAGGAGGAAACCGATAGTAGGCAAAAGATATTTGTTTGTCGGTCTGGCTTTGCCTCTCACCGAACGTTGAGATGAATTGTATATATTTTTGATATGGGTTCCTGCCACTACCGGACACAAGACTATCGGTGTCGAATCTCGACCGTGCATGGACGCTCGGTGACGCAAACATCCAAGAGGATACACGATGCACGGCGGCGATCCAGGCGCAGGCGGAATCCTGCATAACAATTTCCTGTCCGGAGATGCGTCACGCACGTTATCTGCTGTGTTCGATCCACGTAAGTCTGAACGATTGTTGGAATGCCAATTGCCAATTTTGGGATGTGAGCGGCTTATGTGTGTGTCGGCTTGTCGCCCTCACGCTGCCGCTCGCTGGTGAGCGCGGATCTGCTGGTCCCGGTAGGAACCAGGATCACGCTGCTCCCTCTACTAGAGCACGACACGTATCGGACATATCAGTTAATGCTTACGCTGGTGGTTCCATCTCATGTCTCCGTCAAAGCCGGTTGGTTTAACTTTATCTTGAGCCGGAAAAGATTGCCGAGTTGGTTTGAGTATGCAGATTTGCACCGAGAATCACAAATCACATGCTTATATAACCGATTTACAGCGGGAAACATACACCGTAACGTTTTCTTCCGCGAACGAGTACCGGTTTCTAGGACGGCACAATATTACTTTGAACGCAGCGGCGGCCATATGAATACAAACAGTCAATATCAGTTGAAAATTTTTCAACAAAAAGTGTATGAATTTCTTATCGTGAAGTACTTGTTTTTTATATTTCATAAATTTATCTATATAAAAATGTTAAATCATAGGGTTGTCAAAAAGTCAATACAAAGTGTATTGATTTCTTATAGTGAAGTACTTGTTCTTTATATTTCATAAATTTATCTATATAAGAATGATAAATCATAGGGTTGTCAAAAAGTCAAATCTAGATTAAAAAATTCAATCCTCGTTGTTTTATTTTCAAAGTGAGACTCATATTTTATTCGAACTTCTCAATCGGGATCTGACATGGATTGTGAAATTGAAATCCAGAACCATATCCAACCCGAATTTAAAGGTAATTTGTTTTAAAAAAGTAATGTGTTGATCAATTATCCGTGTCAATGCAAATTGTTCCATCTATTATAGTAAAATACTATATCACTTCAAAATATAGCATACATCCTATAAATATATGTATATCAATAATATTTAGAATTTGGTTTTATCCAATTTTAAAACCAAGACCTGAAAAAATTTATATCTGGACACGTAATTTTAACCTGGAACTAGCATCATATTTGAAACCCAGAATCATTTATTTAGTCTGATTCAAACAAATTTTTTAGGTTTTGATAAATTTTGGATTGGAACAAGTAGCCAAGTCATTGTAAAATATATATATGGGAAGTCAAAATATATTTCACCTACTTGTAATAGTGAATGCATCCTACACTTGTCACAATGGTAGAATAAATCATGAATAACACAAAAATTAGTTTTCTATAAGTTTAAAACTTGACTTAATCTTAGAGAACATACCATATGAACTTTGTATAACTATAAAGTTTGTTGCATCCATTGAAAAAAAAGCAATACATTAAGTCTCTTAATGTGTTGTTTTTATGAATCTTAACTCCATCGTTAAGACAAAATATTTGGGTCTTTGTAACTTTGCTCACATTAGAAAAATAGAATCTGATCCAAGGCTAATACAAAATTGACATGCCATTAATGAAATGGACAACTAGAAAATTACTACAAAATATCTTTGGTATCCCCTAAGTAGTGATCGCACACAAAAAAAACTACATCTAGCATATGAACTCTAGACATCAAATACTCTTTTCTTCCTAGTGTTCACGTGAGTGTTCTGAAATAGATTGTCCAAGTAATTGATGAACCTACAATTGAGAATACATAAACAATATTATTATCAAGTCAATATTTGTTAAAATAAGTACAAAATTTAGAACATACATTTTTGTGTGGGAGAAAATAATTTGGTGTTTGTTGATATGCATCATATCTTTCATGGTGTAGAAAGTCAACACTTGAATGTATCGGTCGCGTCCTATCCATTCCCTATGAAAATTCAAATTGTCATCACATCTTATAAGTATTAGTGTATAATGTTGCTTCTTACCATTAATAATTGTAACATGCCCCCATTATTATAGTACCCTTCACATGAGAAACATTCATCCTCAATTTGAATATTCTGAAAGTAAAGAAATGATTAACACGTACAAAAAAAGCATCAGAATGTTTTGGCTTAATTATAAAATTATATGAATGTAAAAAAACAATTAACATGGAAAACTTACATGTGTCACACTGGTGTCATTGTTAGAAATATCATTTTGTATGCTTTGGCTTAATTGTTGGTCCTACGATAAGAAAATTAAATGCAAGATAAATAAATAGAAACAATTAACATGTACAAAGAAAAGAATGGAGAAAAGTTTTACCTGTGCAATACTAGTGCTATTGTTAAAAGTATCATTTTGTATGTTTTGACTTAGTTGTTGGTCCTTCAACAAAAAAACTTAAATATAAGAAAAATATAAACTTAACATTTTAAAATGTGCAGTGAGAAAGTTATTTTGGTGTCATACCTTTGGCAATTTGTTCCCTCTTTTACCCTTTTCCAAAAAACTCTTTTTTCTCTTTCTACTACCTTTTTCTGTATCTCGCCTTTTGAGTCCAAGAAAATGAGTTTCACTATCCAAATTTATCGCTTCTTGAATCGGTTACTTTCCTTTCGACATCATATTTTCCTTATATTTTCGAACATCCTTAAGAGCTTGCTCTATGTGTGTCTGCGCTATGTGAAATGTTTCATCTGATTCTAATGCTTCACCACATAACTTCAAATATGATTGGGATAAGATATTATTACGCTTAGATAGAGTAGCTGATCTGTTATCATCACCAGGAGCTTCAAACCAATCAGATGTATTTTCAACTTTTGCTTCTCTAGTCCATCTTTGCATAATATACTTTGAAGGAAGTTCCATTATTTCAAAATGATGAAAAACCCGAAATATATGCCGACATAAGATTTCAGAATGTTCAAATTTTTTGCAACTACAATCAGCTGTTAGATTTGCAACATCAATGACAACAATATGTTTTCGATCACTTCCAGTCATTGTGACTCCACATGTTTTTATAGGTCCATCCTCAAGGATGTTTAGTGAATAGTTAACAAATTACACATATTCATCTTGAACTTTTTCAAATATCTCCGGTGTGTACACTTGGACCATCTATTTAGAAATATTAGAAGGCAAAAATATTTGTGGGAAAGAATTCTTCATTTTAAAATCTGCTTCTAGTTCTCTATATCTCCTCTTTCAAGCATTTCATCCCATGCATGTAAGAACTCATCTTCCTCTTCATAACCATACACACATTTGCTAAAGTCTTGACCAAAAGGTTGCTTCCCGTCGACTATAATTCTAAATTGAGCACTAAGATGTTTGAGAGCATTTTGGTATACATGCCAAACACATAGTCGGTGATGAGTTTGTGGTAGAACATTTTGTATAGCAGACTCCATGGCCCTATCTTGGTCAGTCATAATTGTTTGTGGATGTTTGCCACCCATGGCATGTAGAAACGTCTTAAATAACCATATAAAACTAGAAATGGTTTCATCATATAACAAAGCTGAACCAAAGATTATTGTTTGCTTGTGATGATTAACACCAGCAAAAAGACCAAATGGACGACATTCTACATTGGTACGGTATGTCGTATCAAATCCAACCACATCACCGAAGTATGAATAGTCACTTATGCACCTCACATCTGCCCAAAAAATATTAGTAATCTTATTATCTTCATCAAATTGCATCTCATAGAAGAAACTAGGATTCTCATCTCGTTTATTTTTGAAGTACTCAATTATGGCAGCTGCATCTCCCTTTTCAATCTTTTTTTGGCGTTTGGTACGTTGATCATTTTTGTAATCTGTTTCCAAAAATCCAAGCTTTTCCACACCACCAACTTGTTTACCCATATATTCAATCATTTGTCCAACACGAAATCCAGAAAGTGCACCTATATCAGCAGTAGCAGCTTGAGATTCAGTCATTCTTCTTTGAGATCGGTGCATATGACACTGAGGGGTAGAAATAAGATCATGATTTTGTGTTAGTTCATACTTTATTACTTTCCATTTTCCTTGTCTACTTTGAACATCCATGAAAACATTACAACCTGTTCATGTTTCATTTCTACGCTTGTTAACGACAACTCTTCTATTATCAAATGCTCTGTAACCTTCTTTTGAGCAACAAAACTTTCTATATGTCATCTCTCCTTTTACATTCTTTCGACATTTACTTTTTCGGGCACTAAATCCAACTTTGCGAGCATAATGATTGAAGAACTCCCAAGCAACATTTTCTGAGTCAAATTCCATATCAATTTCTGGAGCTTCAAAATTTATTTTGCTTCTCACTGCTTGTGGTGTTCTACTTACTTGTTCACGTGTATCATGAGCAAGTGATTCCACAATCCGCACACCACTTGATCTAGAATGAAAGTATAAGACTCACAATCATGTTATGAATACGAAACAAGCATTGTATGGATTATGAAAATAGTTACCCCGATGTGTTAGATGATAATCCAATATTGTCTTCCAATGGTGATTCCTCCATAAGGACTGATATCAATATTGCAAGCATCAATAAAATCAATAAATATTTTATAATTTATTTTAAATAAAGTATGATGCATGGAGGATAATGATACTCAATATATATTACATGTTCTCGAAGCTTATCACAGAAATGAAGTTTGCAGCCGATGAAGTTGCTTCCAACAATATGATAACAAGTTTCTTCTTATAGCCTGACATATCAATGCATTCAATTCATTCTTACTATACTTATGCATCGAACAATAAATAAATAAATCTATAGGAACAAGTCCCGATAAACCAAGGCATCAGCAATAGAACATGTATATGGATACAACTGGACACCAATGAACAGAAGGAAGAAGAAATAATGAGTATAATCATACTCACAATAGTTTAGCGGACAACGTGAGTAAAAGGAAAATATGAACCTTGATGGTATTGTGTTCTCGCATAGATCCAAAAAGGTATTAACTTTTCAACTGATATTGATTGTTTGTATTCATATCGCCGCCGCTGCGTTCAAAGTAATCTTGTGTCGTTCCAGAAACCGGTACTCATTCGCGGAAGAAAATGTTAGGGTGTATGTTTCCCGCTGTAAATCGGTTATATAAGCATGTGATTTGTGGTTTGCGGTGCAGATCTGCATAATCAAACCAACTCGGCAATCTTTTCCGGCTCAAGATAAAGTTAAACCAACCGGCTTTGACGGAGACATGAGACGGAACCACCAGCGTAAGCATTAACTGATATGTCCGATACGTGTCGTGCTCTGGTAGAGGGAACAGCGTGATCCTGGTTCCTACCGGGACCAGCAGATCCGCGCTCCTCGCTGGTAGGCACATCCCTCTGGCGTTTGGCCGTTAAGCCGGTCCCCGGCTTAGCTTGGTGTTCTATTTCATTATTTAGTTTTCCTTGTCCTCACCGGCTAAACAATCCATTCAAGCTCGACAACCTTAACCGGTCCTATAAGGTGATACAAAACTTGGGGTTTTGTATGTCCCACGACCTGTCTTGATAGACGGGTGGCGCGCTGGCAAGGGCGGCTGCTGTCCATGGGAGGACGCAGCACGCTTATTATAATAGATTTGACTCAGAGATTTCTAGAAAAAATATTAATAGTTCCCTACCTTCTATGGTTGTCAAAGCATTCAACTTATTGCGTCCCACTTATTTTGATTTTTTGGCTCCACTACAGACGAGGCGTGTAAAATGTCTGTTCGGAACAGATTAAAATCTTAAAAAATCCAACCCAAACCCGATCTGACCAGACTTGACCCAAACATGATAAAAAAAATTGCTCTGGTATAAATATGAGAAAAACCATAACAACCCAAATCTGACCCCAAACGACCCAAACTAGATATGAGAAAAAACATAACAAATTCAAATCTGACCCCAAACGACCCAAACTAGACCTGACCCAACCGTAGCCGAACAAATATTTTAAACACATTACGCATGAGTTATGCATTCTATTCTATTTCATAACACATTCATTTGTTGTCGTCGAACAATTTTGTCGACCAATATGTTTCAACTTAATTGGAAATTTTATTTTTTTAAGTATATAATTCAGGATACAAACACTTCGGGTTGGGTCTAATTTGGGGCGGGTTGGGCTAGGTTTCGGGTTGTGTTACATTTTTTTCTCATATTTATAGTAAAGAATTTTTATAATGTTTGGGTCAAGTCTGATTATCATATCTGCTCAAATTTAAGCATTTAATGTGCATGTTGAGTTATAAATCCAGGTTCGAACTCATCCCCCAAACATAATTTTCTCATACATCCCTATTCATTGAAACGACGTAGTATGATCGACAAATATATATTAAAAAAGAAACAAGTACTAAAAAGACTGAAACAAACATGTAAAGAAGTATGTCATGTTATAAAAGAAAGAAAAAAGAATTACGTTAGATTGGCTCACAATGTAACAATCGAAGGGGGTTTTAGGAAATAGTCTGAAATTAGAGGGCATTTTGGAATTTAAGGGAAAGATAGGAAAATTTTGGGGAAAAACTTCAAAGTTTAATACAACTTGTTCGGTGACCAATGAATGTGTTACAAATAGAATAGAATGCATAGTCCATGCGTAATGTATTCACTACTACAGAAAAGACCTTTAGCGTCGATTATTTAGGTTCTTTAGTGTCGGTTTCAAAGCGACACCCAAGTGGGCGCCGCTAAAGGGGGACACCTTCAGTGTCGGTTCCCAACCGACGCCAAAAAGTTTCCTGCCATCGAAAATGCGCCTGCAAATGGACTATAGGTGTCGGTTTTTAAAAAGAATCCGATGACATATCCCCAACCGCCACGATCGTGCTTCCCAGCACGACCGTGTTTAACGCGCCAGCAAAGGGATAAAGGCGTCGGTTTTTAAATAACCGACGCTACATAAGACGAAAAGACGCCAGTTTTTTAATTAAAACTGACGCTATATCCCCTGACAAAACGGTCGTGCTACCCCGCATGGCCGTGTTACCTGGCCAAATAGACGTCGGTTTTAAGTGAAAAACCGTTGTTGTATGTCTTTGATGTCGGTTTTCTTCAAATAACCGACGCCTATGTTATAAAAAAAATTCTTATCAGTTTGCAGACCTGCTGTATGGATGGTCAGCAGGATGAAGAACCTGTAGTTCAGTTCTGAACTGTAGGCTTACATCATCCATTGATATCAGCCAATAACATGCCACAAACCTATAAAATTAACAAGATGAACAATATTATATATATGTGATTCACTCACATGTTTAAACATTTAATTCATATTATTTTTTCATCACACACATGTCGAAACCAGTAGCAACCTGCAGTTTCATTCATTTCATCTCTTTTCACATTCAGACACATGTAGAAACATTCATGTATTGATGATCTTCACACACATATGACAATTCATAAAAATTCATTCACATTCACACAAAATTAATTATGAGAAGGAGGAAGAAGAAGAGGGTTACCTGTGCTGCAGCTAATGGAAGCAGACAGATGAAAAGGCGGCGATGGCGAAGGCGAGTAGAGTGGAAGCAGGAGGCAGCGGCGGCAACCAGCAGGGCGGCGACAGCGGCGACGAGCAGCAGGCGGCGCGTAGCAGGCGACATCGGCGGCGAGCGAGTAGCAGCGGCCAACAGCAGGCGACGAGCAGCAGCGTGCGGGCGGGTGGCGACGCAGTAACAATAGAGAAAATAGAAAGGGTCGCGATGAAACAGAAGAAAGGAGAAGAGTTGCTCTTTGTGGGTTTATTAAGTTGGTAAAAGGCGCCGGTTATCAAAACAAACTGACACCTAAAACTTTTTAGCGTCGGTTGTCCCTTAAAAACCGACGTCCAACGTGACAATCTTTAACCTAATCTTTTTGGCAGGTACACTTATCAGTGTCGGTTATTCACAAAACACCGACGCCTAATTTGGAACTTTTCGCGTAAATTTTATCATTTTTGGGCGTCGGTTTTTAGGTAAATAACCGACGTTGTATGTAACACTTTGGGGGCAAATTTTTTTCGCTCGAAAATTGGATTTCGCGGGGTATTTTAGGCCTCGGTTTTTTATATAAAGCTGACGCTGAATACAAAGCGATACCCGTGTCTGGCTTGTCTTCGAATATAGACGTCGGTCTTTCTTAATAACCGACGTTGAATTGTTTAAACGTCGGTTTTTATAAATAACTGACGCCCAGAAAAGTGACGTTGAATGATATTTCTGTAGTAGTGATTTAAGTATTTGTTCGAACTAAGGTTGGGTTGGGTTGGGTTGGGTCTAATTTCGGTCAGGTTCTAGATTGTTACATTTTTTTTGCCATACTAGTTAACACACACGTGTACATGCACGTGTCCCATTGAACATGTTTATTTTACATTAAATATTTGACAAAAAAACTTTCCAAAATGATAATGGTAATCCTCATAATTGTTTTGTAGAATATTTAGAAACATGTTGTTTACTGACTCCACAACGTGTAGAAGGGATGTGACAACTGATTTTATCATGAAAGAGAAAAATATAAAACAAAAAAATATAAAAAAAGTTGAGAAAAAATGTGAGAAGAGAGAGAATGAAGGAGAACGCAGCGTGAACTCGCTCTTTTTATAGTAGTATCGATTTATAGCAGAGCAATTTTTTTTATCATGTTTTAGTCAAGTCTGCTCGGATTGGGTCTGGGTCGTATTTTTGAAGATTCTAATATGTTCCGAACTGATATTTGACTCGTCTCGTACGGCTGGACAACGTTCCATCTCGGGTTAAGCAAAACCTCACCGATTTTCACGCATATTCAAATTGAAGTAACTAATGTTCATGTTGAGTTATAAATCTAAACCAAATCATTACGCAACAGGGTTAGATCTAGATTCAGACATAATCATGTTTTGACTCAACTCTCAAATATTGTGTTCTCATACGTTCTTATTTATTGAAGCGATATAGTAGGGTCAACAAATATATAAAGAAATGAGTACCAAACTGAAAGAAAGAAACATTCGAAGCAACGTGGTATCTTGTATATATAAAAGAAAAAAGAAAGATTTCTGTTAGATTTGCTGACGGTGTGACCATAGAGGGGGGTTTTAGGAATTAGTTTGAAACGAGGTGGTATTCTGGAATTTAAGGGAAAGCGAGGGGGGTTTTGGGAAAAAACTCATTTTTTATCATGTTTGGGTCAAGTCTGGTCAGATCGGGTTTGGGTTGGATTTTTTAAGATTCTAATATGTTCTGAACAGACATTTTACACGCCTTGTCGGTAATGGAGCCAAAAAATCAAAATAAGTGGGACACAATAAGTTGAATGCTTTGACAACCATAGAAGATAAGGAACTATTAGTATTTTTTCTAGAAATGTCTGAGTCAAATCTATTATAATTGGCAAGTATTTAATGTGCATGTTGAGTTATAAATCTAGATCAAATGATTACGAAAGAGGATTAGATCTAGATTCAGACAAAATCATGTTTTGACTCAACTCTCAAATATTGTTTTCTCATACATTCTTATTCATTGAAGCAATATAGTAGTAGCGGTGAGCATTGGTCCAAAACCGGACCAGACCCAACCGAACCGGACCGGACCGCAGACCGAATTTCAACAATATATGGACCGTAGACCAGACCGTTTCGAGGTAGGACCGGACCGGGACCGGACCGTTTTGTGCTGGCACTGGACCGTTTGGACCGTAATCAGCCTTTTGTACATATTTTACAACTTATTTAATTGTACAAAGTTGATAATCTTAGTCACTTCTAACAATTATATAACTTTAGTATCAAACATTTATACTAGTGCTTATATATGTACTTTATTTGTAGTTATTATAGAATACACCTTCAAATATATATTAATTTTATATAAAAGTCAGTCTACGGTCCGGATCGGACCGGACCAGTTTTGGATCAGACCGGACCAAACCGGACCGAAGACCGAACTTATCAAAATTCTCAGACCGCGGACCGGACCGAACTCAAAATGAACTGGACCGGATCGAACCAGACCGAATTGAGCAGTCTGGTCTGGTTTTGCGGTCTAGACCATTATTTGCTCACCCCTATATAGTAGGGTCAACAAATATATAAAGAAACTGAACAGAAAGAAAGAAACATAGGAAGCAGCGTGGCATTTTGTAAAAGACAAAAAAAAAGTTTCCCTTAGATTGGCTGACGATGTGACCATAGAGGGGGGTTTTAGGAATTAGTTTGAAATGAGGGGTTATTCTGGAATTTAAGGGAAAGATAGGGGGCGTTTTGGGAAAAAACTCTTGTTGGAATGCCAATTGCCAATTTTGGGATGTGAGCGGCTTATGTGTGTGTCGGCTTCTCGCCCTCACGCTGCCGCTCGTTGGTAGGCACATCCCTCTGGCGTTTGGCCGTTAAGCCGCCCCCCGGCTTAGCTTGGTGTTCTATTTCATTATTTCGTTTTCCTTGTCCTCACCGGCTAACAATCCATTCAAGCTCGACAACCTTAACCGGTCCTATAAGGTGATACAAAACTTGGGGTTTTGTATGTCCCACGACCTGCCTTGATAGACGGGTGGCGCGCTGGCAAGGGCGGCTGCTGTCCATGGGAGGACGCAGCACGCTTATACAACATGTGCTCTCCTTCGTACCTGTCTACTCTCTCACGACGACGATTATTACTATCACGGTGATTAAGAGGATAGAGAGAAGTTTTGCCAACTTTCTGTGGAACTCTACCGAGGAGGATCACAGACGTCATTGGGTAGCATGAGAGAAGGCGATGAGGCCCATTGGTGAGGGTGGAGTGGGTATTCACCGTCTGAGGATGGTGCAAGAGGCGGCGTTCCTTTCGGCCGCTTGGCAGGTGCTCACAACGGACTCGATATGGGCACGATTCTGTCTGTGTGAAGTATAGGAGGGCAATTTCGATCCATCTCCCGTGATACCCGCCGAAACTCAAGAAATTAATCCTCCTTCGCATCACGCTATTGGAAGAGAGTCTGGGTGTCCTTCCCCATTCATTATCCACAATCATTCGCGATGGCTAGTGGGACGGGGTGCGATACCGTTTTGGACCGCAAAGTGAACCTCCGGTATGATGATGGACCATGTCCGACCTGGCGCTGAGATGGTCATAGACCTTTCGATCCGGGATCTGCTTACCCAACAGGGGACTTGGGATTGGACGTCGGTGACTGAGTTGGTTGACGACGTCGGTCTTGAACTGATTCGTGATTCAAAGTGAGTTCACGACGAACATTGATTCTCTCATCTGGGAGACGGTGTTTGACGACAGATTGACGAGCCAGCTTGCGAAGGAGGTAATCTGTTAAGCCTCCACGCCAGCCCCCTTCTCAAGCTGGATCTGGAGTAGTCTCATCCCGCATAAGGTGGCCGCTTTTGCTTGGAAGATCATCAATGCAGCGGTGCCGGTGGATGAGCACATCTGGGAGTGCCACATTCCTTTGGCATCGGCGTGCGTCTGCTGTGAAGAAAGGAAGATGGAATCCTTGGATCACTTGCTCGAGGGAAGTTCCATAGCGAGATTCATGTGGGATAAAGCGGAAGATGTGATGGACATTAAGGCACCCAGGGGCTCAACATCATGAATAGACTCTATTTCTATTGGGCGGCGGCGGGGACTAGATCTGTGCAGGCATTGATGCGAGGCACAACACCACAACTCGTTTGTTGGTACATTTGGAAGGAACGTTGCCAACGGAGATATGACAATTGATGGGGGCTAGCAGGACGTCTTTGGGAGTCCACCCTTAGGATCGCCAAGACGATCTGCCCCAAAGAGGCCTCTAGTTTAGTAGGATGATCGGGGGGTGGCTACCGATATGGGGCTCCTCGACAAGCCACGAGCAACCTACCTCACGATCACGACATGCTGGAGACCAGTGTTTTGAAAAGCGGTAATCGATGTACGGGCGGAGAGGGTACCGAATAGAGTATATACGGTATGCGGGAGAATATTCGGTTTTAATCGGTTTTGATTTTTTTTAATATTAATCATAAAGATATGTAAATTATATATTGACCATATAATAATGACAATGATAAGTAATTAGAAACATTTATAAGTAATAGACTAATATTGCATTCATAAGTAGTTGAAACATTGATGAAATTAGAGAAGAAAACTTTGATAAGTAATTACAAACATTGATAAGTCATAGACTAATATCACATTAATAAGTAATTAGAAACATTGATAAGTAATAGACTAATATTGCATTAATAAGTAATTAGAAACATTGATAAGTCATAAACTAATATTGTATTAATAAGTAATTAGAAACATTGATAAGTGATAAGACTAATATTGCATTAATAAGTAACTTGAAACATTGATGAAATTAGGGAAAAAACATTGATAAGTAATTAGAAACATTGATAAGTCATAGACTAATCTTGCATTAAGAAGTAATTAGAAACATTGATGAACTTAAAGAAGAAAACATCAATAGTAAGGATCAGTTCAATAAACACTAACTATAAACTTATAGAGAAAATATGAGGAGAAGACCAAATATGTAAATTGGAAGAAGAGAATGTAATTGTAATGACCAATAGTAGTATTAGAAAAAATTAATGAAAAAAAAAATATTACTAGCATTTGATTTTGAAAATCGCCGATTAATCGTCCGATTATTCCCCCAATCGGCCGATTAATCATTCATGGACCGATTATAGGCCGATTATTGATAATCGGTTCGGTAGACCCCCAAAAAGGAATATTCGACCGATTATTCGGCCTAAGCGGCCGATTTTCCGAACAGTGCTGGAGACCACCGGAGGGACTGGGGCTTAAGCTTAACGTGGGAGCGGCTGCAAAGGGGAGGAGATATCCAAACCAATCCGTCGCTAGTGGCATCATCCGTGACAATTTGGGGAACATCAAGAGATTCTTCGGCTCCTTACACAGGGAGGCGTCACGTCTGGTTACAGTGCTGCTCGAAATCTTCTTCGCATGCAATCTCTGCGGACAAGAAGGGTTGCAGTTTGACATGGTGGAGGTGGATGACCCAACAACCTTTGTGATTCTGGAGGAACGATCGCCTTCACCTTAGTGATGGAAAGGCAAGGTGGACCATATCAAATTCTTTTTTAGAGAGATGAGAACTAAGGTGGCCCTGATTCAGCCCTGGCTAACCAAACGACTGGGGCTTTAGCGGCCTACGTGGCAAGACAGGGAAGCTGTAACGACTCTGCCTCCCGGTAACCCCCACTTAAGAGAGACTAAAAGATCTGAGATGTTATGACAATATTTCAGGATCAGTAGTTTGACATTTAATCAATAATAATTATCAAATTCTACTATTACTAAACTGGAAAGCTGGAATGAAACAAATCTTTTTGCATACCTTGTAAAATTTTGGATCTAGACTTCTATCCACAGTAAAAGTCTAAGCTAAGTAATCCTCCTTGCACATGTTATTTATATCTTTACAATATTTCGATTTACTGTTTGTCCATTTTTAGAACTGTACCTAAAACATCGACAAACAAAACGTCGGTCAGTATATTTCTATACTGGTATATGGGGAACAATCAAAATTTCCACAAATGGTTTCTAACAACCTAATTATCACAAAAAAAACTATTAACAATCAAAATTACGTTTTCAATGTGACATTCTCAACCGCTTTTGCCATAAACCCTGGATTACCCTCTCTTAGGGTTTCTGCCCTTGTAAGGGACATAAGGCCACCTTCTCCATCCTAAGCTTGGTGTCTGGGGTCACCTCTCATGGTGCCCAATGGTCTTCCCTCTGGGGCTTGACCGGTTAGACCTTCCCTCTGAGGCTTGGTCATGCAACGTACATCAGGGTGGCATGTAGGTTCAAAAATGCACATATATACTTAATTGTGATAATCATAGGGACTTTATAGGATTATAGAATTAAACACCCAATAGTTTAGGTTGCATCCAATTGATAAATTGTTCAGGAAACACCGTGAAACTAAATCGATTATTCATAAATAACCACATACCCATTCAATCGATTCAACAAGCTAACAATAATCCAAGTAAGGAAATATCCAGGCAAGCAGGCAGTTCACATAAGCAATAATCCTAAAACAATCATATAATTTAATTACTATTCACTTCCTCAGATTACATTCATATGAACTTGCTTCCTAGGGTTTCCTACTTCATTTTTAGGGTTTCATTAGGGTTCATCCTCATTATTGATACTATAAACCCTAATTCAGCAAATCTACATATAAACCCTAATTATCTTGTCATATTCCTTCTAACAAGTTTAGGATCAATAAATAACAACATTATTCCAAATAATCCACATTGTTCAAGATAATTTCCTTCTTTACCCTGGATTAGGGTTTCTACATGTATTATCATAAATTCATGCTTTAAAACCCTAAACAAGCCAATTATTCTCTAATATCAGATATAAATCTCACTTTATCTCTCAATAGGTTATTTATACCCGATTTAACCCATTAAGCATCTTATATTTGATCTCTAATCATCATTAGGGTTTTTATCCTAAACTTAATGCAGCTTATGATCAACTTAAGGTACTTTTACAATTAGAAACGAAATTAGATGCTAAAACTATTTTTATCAGAATGCTTGTATTTTTCTGATCATTTTTCATATATAAAGTTCCTTCATCTGACCTTCCTATTAATTTCTATGACTTTTGTAAGGAAAAGCATTTTCTTAGATTATCCATTAGAGAGGAATCAATTTCCAAAAATCACCATATATATTGGCCATTCGATCAGTGGTCTGTTGGACCATGTGGGATCCAACGATCCATGATCACACGCCTTACGTGCGATCAAAAGAAACAAATGACGTGAGTGCCCTTACTTGGTCTAAAGATGCGGGAGGGCAAGTTGGTAAAAACACAACCTATCATCTTCAACCTCACGCGTCAGCCAACAGAGCCCTCGGAGTCAACTCCCTCATTGACTTCAAACTCGTGACCACATGCACACAAACCAAGGGGTCTGGCAGCTTCGCCTACTCCTCTCGGACTCGGGGATACCTTCAATTCCTCCTCCACACTGCTCCTTCACCACCAAAGATCGTAGGCTCCTCCTCCGACAGTGACAGCTAGACGAGGGGGAAGGTCAGGGTGGTTGGCCAAATTGAATGCACTAGATCAATCACCGTAGAGTTCCAAATACATGATCAAGATGTGTAGATGTGCTGGTGCCACAGGGTATCCTCCCCTATATATAGGGTCGGTTCTCAAATCCTGGGAATTGGAGTTTCCCTGGTTTCACCATGAAACCTATGGAATCCTAGGATGATCTGACTCAAAAAGATCTCCCGAGTTCAATGGGACAATTCCCATCTAAGCACAACCTCTCAATCTTAACCAAAGTTGGAAACAAAATTGCATCCCCTGCTCCACAGTCCCTCACGACTGGGAATTAGTGCCAACTGTAAGGACCCTGGCCCACATTTTGGGCTAATACTCTTTGTGTTGCTTATGAAAGGTGTTTATAACCTTAATCTAATCTCTTAAGATGTTTTGATAACATGTGACAAGCTCATGTTTCCAGTTTGGTCCCGTTCGGATGTTGTTTGAGCAATGTTTGCTTGTTTTGGACCAAAGTGCAATTTACCCAAAGTAAGGGGTTATATTGCAATATGTCACATGTAGATCATGCCTTTAGTTCTCTAGCATCATTATAAGGCGAATGATGCTATGGGGCACCTTGTGGAGGACCTATGTTCCAAGTTTGAGCTTGGTTGGTTGATGCTTGTGCTTTATATGCTAGTTTTGGTGTAAATTGCAAATTACCCAAAGTGGAGGGTCAATATGCAATTTATCAGCTCTAGAGTCTTCTTGATTCTGTTTGGCATCACCTATGATGAGGATGTAGGTTGGGGTTCCTTGTTTGGATGTTTTATGAGGAGTGACATCTCTATATGATCTTTATAACATATATGTGTTACATATGCCACCTTGTCCTTTAGTACATCGGCAAGGGCTTGGAGGTATGTCACCCAAGAGGGGTGTATCGGCCATGGAAGTTTCCCAGCTGCATGATTCACATTCTAGAGTGTATCACCATGTTGTGCATGAGCTGCTAGGGTGACAACAGGTGGTGTTAAATGTAAGAGCAAGTGGCACCTTGGTTTATGTGGTAATGACACCTCTCCCTCGCTACCTCTCTCTTCCTTTGTGTATATAACTCCCTTCCTCCTTGACCAAGTGATCCCTTTCATCCACCTTCCTCCTCCTTCCTATTGGGATGAGCATGGGAGCTTTTGGAGCTAAGGAAGACTCCCATGGAGCTTGGAGGGGCGATCTCCTTGGCCATGGAAACTCCTTGCTCAAGATCCGACCTTGGTGAGTCATGCTTCTTTGCTAGCTTTTCCTTGTGCTTTCTTCTTCACCTTCCTCTTCCCCTCTCGTCCATGGATAGGCCCTTGATGTGAGAAGGCAAGGCCGTGGTTATCTCCCCTCTTTTCTTCTTCTTGAGCTATACATAACCATGGTATCTTCTTCTTATTCTTCCTTTGTTTCTTGAGGTGATGATGATGGTGTCGAAGGCATGTTTGGAGCTTTGGATGGGTGATGTTCTTGGAGAGGAACGTGGGTTTTCTGCTTGGACCAAGAATCTTGATGCCTTTCATGAATATCCTCTTAAGGCGGGTTACATAACTCTTAATCATCTCTATTATGTTCACCCTTCTTATGTGCACATATTGGTTCTTGTAATTAATTTGGTACCTTTCTCCATGATAGTTATATATAAGGAATTTGGGATCTGATCTAATGGAAAAGGTCACGTTTTATTACTGCCTTATTCTTATTTATCTTGTGCATAATGGTTTTGGGTGACTTGAGGTTGAAGATGAACCACCCGATAGGGTGCCTGTACAATATAGTGCCTTGCCCATTAGGTCTTGTTTTGGTTGTTGGCACATGAACGATATCCCTTGGATTGAGAGGTGAGCCATGCTCTACTAGCTTGGGCAAAACCCCTCTCTCTCCTTGGTTGATGATGGGTGAACATATGGTCTAGGTGTTTGGACGTTAGGTTGAGTTGGTTGGCCGATAGGGTGTTGCTTTACCCTTGTTGCTCATTATGCTAAAGGTTGTGCAAGACCCCTCTCACTTGGTTGTTGAGAGGTGAGCCAACTTTTGGTACTGTTCGACGATATGGTGTGGTGATCGATATCTTTTTCCTACCCTAGGGTTTAGGGTTTGGACGATATGGGTGGTTGATACCTAGTTGGACCTTTGACCGATATGAAGTGTTGATCTTTAGTGGTGAGTTGATGGTCTACCTTTGTTGCACGACATGCTCTTGGGGTTGAACCCTTGGATGATATCTTGGGAATTATGGTGGTGATCCCTTTGATGGTTTAGGAAACTGATAAGCTAATCCTTTGGGTGGGCGATATCCCTAGAAGTAGTTTCTTGGACGATATGGGTGCCCTAACCCTAGTTTGGGGTGATAAGCTTATTAGGCCGATAGGATGATCCTAACTCTAGTTGCCTGATATGGAGCCTTGGATGATAAGGTTTCTCTAACCCTAGGTGACCGATAGGTGGTGTTCTTGGGCATTATGGGTGGATGACACCTTGTAGAACCCTTGCTCGATATGGTGTTTGATAGATGAGTTAGTTAAGTGTTGCATGATATGATGAGTTGGTCATTATGATGTGTTGGGTAATATGGCATTGTTGGCTTTGCACGATACTTTGGGAGAGAACCCTATTCTTGTTTGAGTTTTTGAGTGATGCTAGCATCCCTTCCCGATATGCCTTGGTGAAGATCATAACCCGACACCCTAGCTTGCCCGACACACACCCATAGAGGTCTTGGCCGATATCACAAACCCTAACCCTAGATAAGCATGTAGTGTATGTGCTAGTTGGGCGATGCAATGGATCAAGTTCTTGGCAGATACCCTATTTAGGGATGTGATGTCTTGTCTGATATGCTTTGCCCGAAACATGCTCCCCTTTTGGTTGGTTAACCGGCATGAGCAAGAGGTTGATTGCTTAGAAGGTTCTAGGGTTGAAGGTTTGGCCGATACATGTATTGAACTTGGGCAGTATAGAATCTTGGACGATGTGAGTTGAGCCTTATACGACACGATACCTTGACCGTTATAGGGTCCGTAACCCTAATGGGAGATAGGGTTTTGGGCAATATGTGACGCCCATAAGTTGCATGACACGCACCCTGGTACTTTGTTACCCAATACACCTTGCACATGGATGCATGATACAACTCATAGCTCTAGTTGCATGATACCCTCCCTTTGTGCATGGATACAGGTCCTGCTTGTAGCCGACAACCATGGGTGAGGGTTGGTACCCTACCTGATACCCCTTTTAGTGAGGGTTTGCGATCACTGCCAAGTAGTGGTGAGGGTATGCAATGCTTTAGTGAGGGTTGTGTCCTAACCTGATAACCCTATGTATGTTATCTTGAGCTCACACCTTTGATTATGATGAGCTATGATGAGATAAGTTGTAAACCTTGTATAGTGGTTACCTATGGTTAATGATAGATGAACCTCACATAAATTTGGTTGGTGGATCATGGTGTATGATCCTTAATGATAAATCCTTAGGGATGATGTGCTTAATAACTTGAGATCCAGGGTATGGTGGGATACCCTTGACATGATAGCAGTGGTGTGTATTGATTAATACACCAGTTATGACACTAAGATGCATATGTGCATAATGATGGAAGAATATTCCAATGCTATAAACCGTAATCTTGATGACATGACAATCAAAGATGTGTTCATGAGATATAGGGCATAGTGAATGCTCGTGGTTTGATTACAATAATGTAATTTGTTTACAAGACAGCTTTGTGCTTCATGTAGTTATAATCATGGATGTTGATCCAATCATGTACCTTCAGTTATAATAGCATGATAATCATATAGATCTATGTCTGGTGATTCAGTTATCTCTCTCAATATGTATACTAACCATGCAGGTGTATCCAATGAATTCATAGCCAGGTAAGATCTATGAGGAATATGTATTCTGTATAACACTCAATGATGATAATCCTTGTTGATGAGATAACATGTATCACCAGTATGATGTGGAAGGTATGTGGACCTAATAAAGGTTGAGTGCCAAGTTGATGTGTTATCCTCTGATGTTGAGAGAAGGGATTGATATCCCATGGTGATGATGTAAGCCTTGAGAGGCAGTGACATTCTGTGATGATGGGATTGAGTCCCAGTGATGTTGATCCTTGAGATGGATCTTGATGATTGGCAAGAGGCCAATTGGTAACATGTAATGTTGGCTTTGAAAAATAAGAGTGACAATGTAATACCCGACAATGAGATCTATGTTGTTTACTTGTGTTTTAGTTTACATGTTACATAACTTGGTTGAATCTTGCAATCCGCTTAAAATGAATTAATTAACGGCAAGTGGAACCTTTCATGTAGTTTGCCCTGGCCATAGATCCATCATCGTCAGTAATTAGGTGATGGTGAAATGGGTTCTCCTGCGGGTTAACCCAGAGCGCATATTGTTGAATATGTGAGGTTTCTCCTAGCTGAAAATAGGACGATCAGAGTGCAACTGTGGTTGTGGACTCAAGATGTGTATAAGAGCATGGTGATTAGGCCCATGGCTCAGTGATAAGGAGCATGAATGCGTTCATGGCTCAGGAGCATGGTGAATAGGCCCGTGGCTCATGATGAAAAGGGCATCTTGCGGGACTAACCCTGTGGCTGAGGCCACTTAAGCAAGAGATTGCGGTCATGCTTGTTGATTGTTGTGCACTGGCCACAAAGAGGTGAGGTCATGGAGTCCGACTCTCCCAATGACCTTGTATGGCACCAGTTTTTGGCTTCGCAGCCGAATGTTGGATTTGAGTGGGATGACTCACTTCCTCAGCGCATAATAAATTGTAATCCAGCCGTATAGAATATATTGCTTAAGGAAAAACACAGAACATTGATTGAGGCCTTGCTTGTGTAGATGATCCAATTATATCTTGCAATCATATGTACATTCTTTATATCTTGTGATAAGATCTTATAAAGCTTATCTTGTCAATCATGTTCCATACAAAATGCCTGGTTATATGCCTCCTGATAGTTTGGTAAGAACGTTAATTAAGTTAGCTTTGCTCAGTATGTTGCTCCTATAATCTGCTTATACCAGTTATCTGTTATCATTATAAAGTTGGTAGAGGGTTATGTTTTTTGCTGGGACTGTGTGTCTCACCCCGCTGGTTAATAACCCTTTTTAGATGGATGTGCCTGGCGAGATGAAGATCATGTGGCTACAGATGATATGCAGAGGTATCATACCCGGTGGGATAGATAGTGTCTAGCCGTAGAGTCCTATGTGTCGTCCCTTTACACTCAGGTCTTCGGGAGAGCTTTTCGATGTTTCTTGTATAATGATCAATGTACGGTTTTCAGTATGTATCTTGATGTAAAGCAGCATGACAAACAATTATTTCATGTAAAGAGATGATGGGAAATTATGTTGTAGCTTCCTAAAAAGATGTTATGAAATGAAAAGTGTTGGCTCAGATGTAATATGCTCCATCTTGTGGTGCTTTTTGTAAATCGATTTTAATTTCCTGTTATTTTCGGTAATCTGTTGGTTAACATGTAATCATGTTTTGTTGTGGATGGGGTGTTACAGTGTTTGGTATCAGAGCTCTAGGTTCGTTGAGTCTACAGGGACACTAGGATTAGGATTAAGATGGTTTCTAAGATTGGACCGTGACATAAAATATGGTGCATACTACCTAATCTCAGTAATTGGATGCCCTGGCCAGGTATTCAAATATTGAAGACATAGGTAATTGTGGAGCCTTAGATTGCTTCCTCCTTGATTAATCTGATCAAGTAGTCATTCTGGAGCAATCTAAAGGGCATAACAAGTCAGGAAGTACGATGTTAATACCTTCATCATGGTATAAAAGAGGTAAATGAATGCACCATAACTCCTTAATACATAGCTTCTTGATAATCAAAAGAGGAAGTAATGGTTCTATAAAACCTAAATCCGTATAAGAATATGATGAGATAAGTTCTTGAAACTATAATCTTGAGATATATACGTGACAAAAGACAGATTAACATGTGATAACAAGGTATGTTAAAATGTAAAACTTATACAAGATGAAGGAAATGCTTGAAAGCAAAGATAAAGTTGGAAGAAAGAAAAGAACTAGTGATGAGTAAACAAGATGGAACCTGAGATAATCTCAGACCAACCAATGAACGTAAGCAAAAATGTGAAAGTATAAAGTGCAAATTTGGGATAAGAAAAAGAGAACAAGTAAGATGATCCCTATTTAATAAAGAATATGCGAAGAATAACGATGTTTTTCACAAAGAGAAAAACAAAAATATGATATAATCAGGAAATAATCATGATTATGATGAAATGATAACAAGAGAACAAGAATAATAACACGTAATGGTTTTGATGTTTCCTATGTTGAGTGCAAGGAAATGAAGAAGAAACGGGATGAAGCCAGATGGAACAAGGTTTAGCGATGCATAAATGGTTGAAAACACATGTAAGGATCAAAGAAAGTGATAATATCCTCCCCTTTGATATGAAACCATAGATGTTAATGGGTTGATGGGAGAAGTTTGTTCCTTTGTGTCCCTTCCTTTCGAGGGAGTGGCAGTCAAGTGGACCTTGTGTCACTTGATATGTGTGGTTTTGAAGTGATCGATGTTTGGATACTTCAAAAAGTATCAACTGATCTTGGAATTTGGTTTCCAAGATGGAGATGTTTGTGATAGACGATGACGGTAGGATCCTCTTGGCATGCCTTCTGAGAAGGGGTTGAGAATCAAGATGCCTAGATCGTAGAAGTAAGATGGTGAACCGTTTGGATATATCATCCTTGACGTTGAACCCATAACCTAGAAGCTTGTTTTGGAGTTTGGATCTATGTGGTGACCCTCAAGGCAGTAGATCAGCATCACGGAGGAATGCTGATAAGGATAACCAAGTGAGGACCGAATGGTTTGACCAGGAAGTAGATGGCAACATGCAACAGTTAGATCTCAAGGCATGAGCTGACCAGAAATAGTGAGATGACCAGGGTGTGCTGGCAGGTTGAATGGAGTCACTCCATTCTGCTTTATCTTCTTCTTGCCTCTTATCTGCTCTAGTTGATCTAGTTTAAGATGTACCCTCTTTTGAACGCTTGTAGTACGTTTGGCAGATCTTTCCTTCCTGTTAGTCAAGAGAGAGATAGCCTATTGTTGAGCACCTTGTTGATGACCTGGTTGTGCAGGATGAGGTATATCCTTCTCGTATCCCTACTTTTCCTGGACTTGATAGTCAAGCAAATCTCTTTCCACTTGACATATCGGGGATTGAGATAATCCCAGAAATGGATATCCTTGGAAAGGTGTGAAGTAGTCTCAGATGGAGAAGTTGGCTTTGGATTCGACTTGGCTAAGTGCCTATAGTATGGCTATCGCTTGTTAGGGGTTTATGCTCTGCATAAACATGACATCGGAAGGTATGCACCCAAGAAAAAGGAAGTGCAGGGAGGTCATCTCGAGAAAGTTTATCATGTTGAGCTTGATTCCTTGACAACTCCTAGCTAAGTTTCGAGTAACGAAAGATCCAGGAAGGATGTGCAGCGGTTAGAGATGGACGAACAAGGGTTGAGAATCCTATCCTGATCAGTTGAGATAGTGCATATATGTTACCATCCGAGTTGGTACTTGTTGTACTCTTGGGAGCTGACATGAACACATGACATGCTTTAAACCGAGATGATGTGGTTTTTGTTAACCAAAAATGTTTAACTCCTTTTGTGTTGAGCCTTAAGCGATACATAGTGAGGTGCCTTATGAGCCCTCTCTTATGCATGCATGTGTTTTGTAGAGTATGTATCTTGTGATAACCTCTTTTGAGATAGATTTCCCTTGGATTAGAGACATCCCTTGTGAAAGAAGAAGGAACAGTTGGAACATGTATGGCAGAAGGATATTGATACAAGTTATGCGAAGATCAGGTGCCGAGCATGTGAGATCAGAGTAGCTCAGTGGAAACGTAACAAGCAAGGCAAGATATCAGCAAAAGGAACTGATACCTAAACAATACAAGTTGCATGTGATGTTCAATATCTAAGAGTGTTACCAGACAAAGGACGATGAGACCGAGGGTTGAGTCTATGACCAGTACAAGGAAACCCTGAGTGGCTCTGGGAGAAGAGAAAGTATGTTGAACACAGATCTGTGACACCTAGTATCTTTGTGGAGTTGTATGATGCGATGCACGAGTAACACCCGTCTTCTTTCCACTCAAGATTTTGGGGACAAAATCCTTGTTAGGGGTTTATGTCTTGTAAGGACCCTGAACCATGTTTTGGGCTAACCCTATTTACTTTGCTTAAGAAAGGTGCTTAGAACCTTAATCTAATCTCTTAAGATGTTTTGATATCATGTGACAAGCTCATGTTTCCAGTTTGGTCCCGTTTGGATGTTGTTTGAGCAATGTTTTCTTATTTTGGACCTAAGTGTAATTTACCCAAAGTAAGGAGTTATATTGCAATATGTCACATGTAGAGAATTCCTTTAGTTCTCTAGCATCATTATAAATATAATTATGTTGTGGGTTCCTTGTGGAGGACCTATGTTCCAAGTTTGAGCTTGGTTGGTTGATGCTTGTGCTTTATGTGCTAGTTTTGGTGTAAATTGCAAATTATCCAAAGTGGAGGGTCAATATGCAATTTATCAGCTCTAGAGTCTTCTTGCTTCTGTTTGGCATCACATAGGACAAGTATGGAGGTTGAGGCACCTTGTTTGGATGTTTTATGAGGAGTGACATCTCTATATGATCTTGATAACATATATGTGTCGCATATGCCACCTTGTCCTTTAGTATATCGGCTAGGGCTTTGAGGTATGTCGCCCAAGAGGGGTGTATCGGCCATGGTAGTTGCCCAGCTGCATGATACACATTCTAGAGTGTATCAACAGGCTGTGCATGAGCTTCTAGGGTGACAACAAGTGGTTTAAAGTGCAAGAGCAAGTGGCACCTTGGTTTATGTGGTTATGACACCTCTCCCTCGCTACCTCTCTCTCCCTCGGTGTATATAACTCCCTTCCTCCTTGACCAAGTGATCCCTTTCGTCCACCTTGCTCCCCCTTCCTGTTGGGATGAGCATGGGAGCTTTTGGAGCTAAGGAATACTCCCATGGAGCTTGGAGGGGCGATCTCCTTGGCCATGGAAACTCCTTGCTCAAGATCTGACCTTGGTGAGTCATGCTTCTTTGCTAGATTTTCCTTGTGCTTTCTTCTTCACCTTCCTCTTCCCCTCTCGACCATTGATAGGCCCTTGATGTGAGAAGGCAAGGCCGTGGTTATCTCTCCTCTTTTCTTCTTCTTGAGCTATACATAACCATGGTATCTTCTTCCTCTTCTTCCTTTGTTTCTTGAGGTGATGATGATGGTGTCGAAGGCATGTTTGGAGCTTTGGATGGGTGATGTTCTTGGCGAGGAACATGGGTTTGCTTCTTGGATCAAGAATCTTGATTCCTTTCATGAAGATCCTCTTAAGACAGGTTATATAACTCTTAATCATCTCTATTATGTTCACCCTTCTTATGTGCACATATTAGTTCTTGTAATTAATTTGGTACCTTTCTCCATGATAGTTATATATCTAGAATTTGGGATCTGATCTAATGGAAAAAGGTCACATTTTATTACTGCCTTATTCTTTTTTATCTTGTACATAACGGTTTTGGGTGACTTGAGGTTGAAGATGAACCACCCGATAGGGTGCCTGCATGATACAATGGTTGAACGCTATATTGCCTTGCCCGTTAGGTCTTGTTTTGGTTGTTGGCACATGAACAATATCCCTTGGACTTGAGAGGTGAGCCATGCTCTAGTAGCTTGGGAAAAACCCCTCTCTCTCCTTGGTTGATGAATGGTGAACCTATGGTCTAGGTGTTTGGATGTTAGGTTGAGTTGGTTGGCCGATAGGGTGTTGCTCTACCCTTGTTGCTCGTTATGCTAAATGTTGTGCAAGACCCCTCTCACTTGGTTGTTGAGAGGTGAGACAACTTTTGGTACTATTGGACGATATGGTGTGGTGATCAATATCCTTTTCCTACCCTAGGGTTTACACTTTGGATGATATGGGTGGTTGATACCTAGTTGGACCTTTGACCGATATGAAATGCTGATCTTTAGTGGTGAGTTGATGGTCTACCTTTGTTGCATGACATGCTCTTGGGGTTGAACCCTTGGATGATATCTTGGGTGTTATGGTGGTGATCCCTTTGATGGTTTAGGAAACTGATAAGCTAATCCTTTGGGTGGGAGATAGCCCTAGAAGTAGTTCCTTGGACGATATGGGTGCCCTAACCCTAGTTTGGGGTGATAAGCTTACTAGGCCGATAGAATGATCCTAACTCTAGTTTCCTGATAGAATGATAAGCTTACTAGGCCTTGGATGATAAGGTTGCTCTAACCCTAGGTCACCGATAGGTGGTGTTCTTGAGCGTTATGGGTGGATGGCACCTTGTAGACCCCTCGCCCAATATGGTTTTTGATAGATGAGTTAGTTAAGTGTAGCACAATATGATGAGTTGGTCATTATGATGTGTTGGGCAATATGGCATTGTTGGCTTTGCATGATACTTTGGGTGAGAACCCTATTCTTGTTTGAGCTTTTGAGTGATGCTAGCATCCCTTCCCGATATTCCTTGGTGAAGATCATAACCCGACACCCTAGCTTGCTCGACACACACCCATAGAGGTCTTGGTTGATATCACAAACCCTAACCCTAGATAAGCATGTAGTGTATGTGCTAGTTGGGCGACATAATGGATCAAGTTCTTGGCCGATACCCTATTTAGGGATGTGATGTCTTGGTTGATATGCTTTGCCCGACACATGCTCCCCTTTTGGTTGGTTAATCGACATGAGCAAGAGGTTGATTGCTTAGATGGTTCTAGGGTTGAAGGTTTGGCCAATACATGTGTTGAACTTGGGTAGTATAGAATCTTGGACGATATGAGTTGAGCCTTTGACGACATGATACCTTGACCGTTATAGGGTCCCTAACCCTAATGGGCGATAGAGTTTTGGGAAATATGTGACGCCCATGAGCTGCATGACACACACCCTGGTACTTGGTTACCCAATACACCTTCCACATGGATGCACGATACAACTCATAGCTCTAGTTGCACGATACCCTCCCTTTGTGCATGGATACAAGTCCTGCTTGTAGCTGACAACCTTGGGTGAGGGTTGGTACCCTACCCGATACCCCTTTTAGTGAGGGTTTGCGGTCGCTGCCAAGTAGTGGTGAGGGAATGCAATGCTTTAGTGAGGGTTGTGCCCTAACCCAATAACCCTATGTATGTTATCTTGAGCTCACACCTTTGATTATGATGAGCTATGACGAGATAAGTTGTAAACCTTGTATAGTGGTTACCTATGGTTAATGATAGATGAACCTCTGATAAAGTTGGATGGTGGATCATGGTGTATGATCCTTAATGATAAATCCTTAGGGATGATGTGCTTAATAACTTGAGATGCAGGGTATGGTGGGATACCCCTGACATGATAGCAGTGGTGTGTATTAATTAATACACCAGTTATGACATTAAGTTGCATATGTGCATAATGATGGAAGAATATTCCAATGCTATAAATTGTAATCTTGATGACATGACAATCAATGATGTGTTCATGAGATATAGGGCATAGTGAATGCTCGTGGTTTTATTACAATAATGTAATTTGTTTACAAGACACAACTTTGTGCTTCACGTAGTTATAATCATGGATGTTGATCCAATCATGTACCTTCAGTCCTAATAGCATGATAATCATAAAGATCTATGTCCGGTGATTCAGTTATCTCTCTCAATATGTATACTAACCATGCAGGTGTATCCAATGAATTCATAGCCAGGTAATAGCTATGAGGAATATGTGTTCTGTATAACACTCAATGATGATAATCCTTGTTGATGAGATAACATGTATCACCAGTATGATGTGGAAGGTCTGTAGACCTGATAAAGGTTGAGTGCCAAGTTGATGTGTTATCCTCTGATGTTGAGAAAAGGGATTGCTATCCCATGGTGATGATGTAAGCCTTGAGAGGCAGTGACATTCTATGATGATGGGATTGAGTCCCAGTGATGTCGATCCTTGAGATGGATCTTGATGATTGGCAAGAGGCCAATTGGTAACATGTAATGTTGGCTTTGAAAAATAAGAGTGACAATGTAACACCTGACAATGAGATCTATGTTGTTTACTTGTGTTTTAGTTTACATGTTACATAACTTGGTTGAATCTTGCAATCTGCTTAAAATGTATCAATTAACGGCAAGTGGAACCTTTCATGTAGTTTTACCTGGCCATAGATCCATCATCGTCAGTAATTAGGTGATGGTGAAACAGGTTCTCCTGTGGGTTAACCCAGAGTGCATATTGTTGAATATGCAAGGTTTCTCCTAGCCAAAAATAGGAGGATCAGAGTGCAACTGCAGTTGTGGAATCAAGATGTGTATAAGAGCATGGTGATCAGGCCCATGGCTCAGTGAGAAGGAGCATGAATGTGTACATGGCTCAGGAGCACGGTGAATAGGTCCATGGCTCATGATGAAAAGGGCAGCCTGCGGGACTGACCCTGTGGCTGAGGCCACTTAAGCAAGAGACTACGGTCCTACTTGTTGGTTGTTGTACAGTGACCACAAAGAGGTGAGGTCATGGAGTCCGGCTCTCCCAATGACCTTGTATGGCACCGGTTTTGGGCTTCGCAGCCGAAGGTCGGATTTGAGCGGGATGACTCACTTCCTCATGGCATAATAATTCGTAATCCAGCCGTATAGAATTTATTGCTTAAGGAAAAACATGGTACAATGTGTAGCATCCAACTCACAAAAACATAATTAACTAATGCGGAAGCGTTCACTAAGCAGTGGATTATAGAAAATCACTAAAAAATTAAAACCTTTTTCAAAGATACCCAATCATAGGAAAACTCTTTCAACAAGAACTAATGTATTACATTTACATCATGATTCATAAGTATATATCTTATACCATCTCTTCTCGAGGGCTACAACATCAACTGCCTTGTTAAAAGCTAAACACAGACATCATAATACCCTCGAGGCATCAAGCCAAAATCTCAAAACGATACATTAAAAGCACTAAGTACTAACTCCGAGGACCTGAGAGTACAGAGAAGACACATAGGACTTCTATCTACAAAACATGACAGACAACACACTCAACCTGAGTTGTCACTTCTATCCCTATTGTTGTTGATGTTCTTCCTCTGCAAGATATTCTCAGTCTCTTTCACACTCGTCCACCTAAAAATGTTGGTTCCCACGGGGGTGAGACAATTGAAAATTGCCCCAGCGAGAGATATAACTCTCTGCCAGAAACATCATTATTGTAGTTTAATTAATATTAAACTGAGCAGAGGATAGGCAGTTTGGATCATTCTCATCTTTTAAAGTATTAAACCTATCTTTGATTGAACAGTAATTCATCTATTCTCTTTATAAGGAAAAGAAAGAACATGTATAACATTTATCTACCATACATTTTCAACATCTCAAGCTTTGCTCATATCATTCATTATTCTAATGTGTCACCCATGATTCATTCTTGTTTCTATTTGTTGGCCTTAGCCAATCTGCTAAACAGGTATTCACTTATGCCAGACATGTGATTATATATATCATCATGTCTTATTCAAACATTAAACTATATCAATCAGGTATAAATGTTTTAGGAATTGGACTATACCAATCCTGATTACACAACCAGGCATTGGACTTTAACCAACCCTAATTACAGGCATTAAGCCTCTGCCAGGTATTTCTAATTATAGAGGCATCGATAGCATGTGAAACATAACTATCAACATGAGATATCTAGCATCATGATTATAATCAACAGTAGCAGTAAGATATCAACATAAGCATGACTATTGTATGTACACATTTACAGTCTTATGCATATCCACAACATAAGTATAATTACTATCTCTTAGTTGCACTAAGCATCATCTTTATGTAAAGAGAACAAACAAGGGTTATCATCCAATGTGAAGCGTCATCTATAACCCTAAACAGATATTCTATACGGCTGTATTACATCTTTTATCATGCCCTGGGGGATTTGAATCGTACCATTCAAAGTCCAAACGACCCCTATGAAGGGCTATTCGGTTCCGTACAAGATCTAGGAGTGCCGGTATCCTAAGATCTCTTCCCCTCGGTCAGTACGAGTAAACTGTAGTGACATACCAGTCAAACTGCCAACAGTGACATATAGTCAACTGATAACACTAGTCCGTACTTGGTACAAGTTACGACACTAGAAAACAGGGTATACAAAACCCTCTAATCTGAGGTACAACCGCACCTGTCCTCAATCACATCAAATATTTGAGGCATGACCATAGTCATCCTCCATAACCTGCAATTGTGGATGACAAGTATATATATCCTCAACCTGCCACCCCCGCATATTCAACAATATGCGCTCCAAGTTTCCCTTAGGAATACTCGTTTCACCATCCAGCAAGTTCTGACACTGAAGATGGTTCTACGGAACAGGGCACTACATGATTAGAGTTGCACTTGATTAGTTATGCCAATTGGGTGAATTAAGGCTGCATCAAACAAGTGGACATACAAACCCTAATTCACTTCTAGAAAGCATATAAATATCAAAACTTGAAAAGATATAAAACATATGAAACATAATTTCTCATCTCATAATCACATGGTAATATTCACTTGCCATTCATGAGACTACACCAATCATCATATTATCACAGGATATAAATCCTTTTCACAATATCACAGGGTATCAACCCTTATCAACACAAGAGGATTACACCTCATTCAGGGCTCAATCATGCCCACGAAACATCTTGTTACCTCTTACTAGGTAACATCTAACCATATGGCTCACAAGGACATTAAACATCTTGTCAGCTCTCACTAGGCAACAATGACATATTAACTCATGTAATATAATAGTAACACTACTATTTCCTCCATAGGGTTAGGGTTTACTATTCACATCAATTAGGGTTTCATGTTCATTTTATCAATCCAACCCTAATATATTGTTCCATGCATCTAGGAGTATCCATCGACATTCCAAGTATTTAATATTCTTATCATTTATCATTAAATGATTATCAACACAAGGTATGAGTTTATCTCTCATCCTTATCATGGTATGATTACATCATACTCATTTTAGCTTAATTATCAAGTATCTTAAACTCATTACATTTTATTGTAATAATTTACATAACACTCTCCTTGTGTATCTTATCCAAAAATATTGGATTTGAGATGCATCAAGGTATATCAACCCTGAAATGCTAAATGTGATATTATCATGTCTCAATATATCACTTCCCTCATCACTTCTATCTTACTTGAATTTATTAACTTATCTTATAATAATAAATCTCACATCTTAATACTTTCATCCACTAACCTATCACCTTTACCATGATGTGCATAGATCACACACAAGGATTGTCCAACTATCTTCAATGATATGAACTCATCTCAAGTTAAGGCATTGCTTATTATAAGGTTGCCTATAGTCAACCACTTGAGATATTTCATCGTTATAGGGTATTACCCATTATTTCATCATTAAGGTTTACTCATATCATTACCCAGACATTAGGGTTATGATTTATCATCATTTTGCCCATGATTAGAATTCCATGCACTATAGCCCAAATTTAGGGTTTCACATAGCTTTACTCTGTGTTAGGTTTAAGGTTTCATATGACATTTCCCTCAATTAGGGTTTGACATGGAATCATCCTCAATTAAGGTTTCTCATGGAATCACCCTCAATTAGGGTTTCACTAATCATCCCAATTAGGGTTTCATTCAACTACCCATAAATTAGGGATTCATTATTCATCCATTTAGGGTTTGGCATTTCATTACCTTAAATTAGATTTACCCAAGTCATTACCCTTAATTATGGTTACACTATTACCCTTAATTAGGGTTACACTATTACCTTAGATTAGGGTTTCACTCAGAATTTCCCTAAATCAGGGCTAGGGTTCATTAACCTTCTCAATTAGGGTTTCTTGATCTCTTTACTAAGGATCATACCCTAAATCACCATATGAATCATACTCATGTATGAATTCATTTCTATCATTCTCTCCACTTGATTTGGTTACATTAACCATCTGATCAAATATAAACAACTATGTTGGACATAGTATACTGAGTTATTGCTTCCATAAACAATTAGGGTTTGCATTTTAGGGATCATTCACAATTGAAACCATTAAGAGCAAACCAATTGAACCCATTGGATCAATATCCAATTACATCAGCATATTTCCTCAAACGGTCAACCATTGCAAATGGTTAACCACTCCAAACAGTTTGAAACTATTTGGTTTCAATCAATTTGTTGAAATCATTTAACCAATTTCATTGAAACTGATTGGTCCCAAATTTTGAAATTGTTTGCCTAAGATATTAATTGAGGTGTGTGCTTGTGATGACATCATCATATTCAAGCTACAAACCCACGAAATTTTCTGTGATTTCCATGGTGGTTTCATCAATCAACCAAAATAAATTTTGGAAATGAAGAAAGCATCAACATTTGATAAGGAATTGAATGCAATAACAATATTAAGGGTTCAAGTTATAAAACTCACCTCCAATTGAGCTTCAAAGCTCCAAGATCACGCCAAAAATGGTGGATGAAGTTTTTGCAACTCCCCCTAGGCTCGTCCCCAAGCTTTTGGATGAAAACGTTGGCTAGGGTTGAAGAGGAGATCGAAATAAGAAGAAATCAATGATTTATTTTTTATTTCCACCATAGAATCAAGGAGAACGAAGTTCAAGGACCTTACCAACAGGTTGGGGTCGTCCTCCTTCTCCTACACAGCTCCTTGGTCGTTTTCCAAGCAAGGGGAAAGAAAAGAATCCGAAATAGCCTTTGTTTTGGCTTGGTAAAGGTACTTTTATAAGAAATTCCATGAGAGAGAAAATGCCTTATAAAAATGCATTTTATTCCAAAATCGGTGCCGCCTCTTCCCCCTTTCATTCCTTGGATACGAGGATATCCCATTTTCCTCTTATTCCTCTCAATTATCCTCAATTTAAAGAAAAGCAAATTAAGCACCTTAGATCATATTATAATAATATCCCAATTTGAGTGGATATTACTTTTCTTTATAATAATGGTGAGTGGGTTATCCACTTGCTTGAGATATTTTCGTGGCCTAGAAAAGGAACAAAGGTGTTCACACTTGAGCAAATTCAACCATCTCGTTTTTGGTTGAAGGCCCTTCATTATTATATTTGTTTTTGCACTAAATTGAATTAGGGTTTCAATTAGGATTAAATCTTGATTGTTTTAATATCAAGATTCTCTCTCCTCCAACTTAATTCAAATGAGGCGCCCCTCTCATTTTCTTTACTCTACTTGATTCCAAGAAACATTAGGGACCTTATTGAAGTGGTAATTTACATATTACACCCTAGGTTTTGTGTAAATTGCACATTACACCAAAACTAGGTTTTCATGCACATACATTGTTTTATCAGTTTTTTCTTGGTATTTAGGCTTCCATAAGCCATACCTCAGCATCATCTTTACTCTCATGATGCTTCAACACATGAGGAACATATTATCATGCACAATTTGCACTTAAACCCCTCAACTTGGGTAATTTGCACTTTAGTCCAAAATAGGCAAAACATTGATTTCAACAATGTTAAAAAAGGACTAGAATTGCAACATAAGTTCCTCTTGAGCCCTAATTACTTTTCACAAGATGAGATTAAACATTTAATCAATTTTCTTAATCAAAACACCTAGGGTTAAAGTATAACCCAGGTCAGGGATGTTACAAATTATAAACCCCTAACAAGGATTTCGTCCCCGAAATCCAGATAAAGGAGGACATATATATTTCATTTATCATACTATCTAGTCTTCACATAACATCTCCTTATTATGGAGATGCCATAAAACTTTGATCAACACCAAGTGTTTCCATACAAGATTCTCATAGAATCAACACACAAGGCACATGCCCCACTGTCCCTCATCATTGACTATAGAGTCAACTTTGTGTCAAATAACACTTTTCTTATTCAGAGAAGCATCATACATTCTTTATTAATATCATGTTTATGCAGAGCATAAACCCCTAACATATGATGTTCATATTATTATAATCAGACTAATTTCATAGTTGACCACTCTAGGTAGCCAACCTAACCCATCGGATAACTCTCAGATACCAGAATCTTTCACCTTGGTATCTATCACATGTGTTGGAAACACATCATATATATCTCTTCCTTTCATCTTGGAACATTAATTGTTTCATATGTCCTCATCTTGGGACCAAAGTCCGAGATAACTGATACTTTTCTAAGTATCCATCACATGAACACATTTATCTTATGCACATCAAGTGTCCTAAGACCCACTTGATTGCCATGTCCCTGAAAGGTAAGAAAACAAGGATTCATATTCCTCTTATTAATTTATGAATTTTTAACTATTCATGAACCATTTACTCTTTATCTCATCCTAGGTTCCTTGCCTTTAGCATTGAAATTTGTAAGGATGATTTCATGTCATTATCCCTTTCTTTATTATTATCTAGCATGTTTATGATTATCTCATGGTCTCATCACATTTCCCATTTCCTTATTATGGGAAAGATCTTTATTATGCTGGCAGCATTATTGAACAGGGTTCATCTCCCTCATTCTTATTCTTATCTTATGAGGAGTACACTTTTAGTTCCTCATACAACATACTCATCTTAGATTATCTCAGACTTCTCTTTCTTATGCATGGGATATGAAACATTTATTCATTCCATATTTCTGATTTCATGATACTCATTAGATTGTCTCAGAATGACTACTTGATCAGAGCAATCAAAAAGACAACAATCTAAGAGTTTCCATACCCACTTTATCATCAATAGTTGTATACCTGGCCAGGGTATATAAATACTGAGATTAAGTGGTATGCACTTTGTATACTATCATATTTCTTCTTTTCATATTATCACAAGCATAAGACTTAACATCCCTGAATTTCATTCAAGAATCTCTTCTGTACCTCATCATTTCTCAAGGAGGTAAGAACAACATAAAACATTTGTAATGTTTTACTATGCAAAACATAGGTCCTCATAGGACTAATCAAGGAGAGTTCAATCAATTCCTTTCTCAATTAATCCAGGAATTCATAAAATGACATATTTGAATAACATTATCTTGTCTAACTTGTCATAATTCATGGATTATTCACTGTCTTAGGCTTACTCTGCCTCAAAGATTGATTCAACAGGCTAAGGTTGAGCACAGACTCAATTTAAGTCCATAAATTCATCATTTCCTTTTTCTTCAACCTGCAGATGCTGATTACAAATCATGTTGATATCTAAAACATCATCATTGGGGTTGGTAATCTGGGTTACAGTGCCAATGCTTGATCCACTATATACATTACTGTTGTCCTAAATTCTCCAACAGTAATACTTAAAGAAAGATTTTCTTATCATAGATGGATCAACTAGGAGATTCTCAGGCAATTGTCTCTCTCTTACCTGCTCCCATGTACCTCTTCTTGGTGCAACATTGCTGCTCTCAGCAGCAATCTCCTCATGTGACCCAGTCATCTTTAAGTTCTTCTTCTCTTATATGAGTAGAAGACATTATCAGATACACTGGATGATACCAGAACAAACTCTACTACCTTAGTCCTATGTCTCTCTAGACTCAGCGAACCTAGAGCTCTGATACCACTAAATTGTAGCATCCAACTCACAAAAACATAACTAACTAATGCGGAATCGTTCACTAAGCAGCGGATTATAGAAAATCACTAAAAAATTAAAACCTTTTTCAAAGATACCCAATCATAGGAAAACTCTTTCAACAAGAACTAATGTATTACATTTACATCATGATTCATAAGTATATATCTTATACCATCTCTTCTCGAGGGTTACAACATCAACTGCCTTGTTAAAAGCTAAAAACAGACATCATAATACCCTCAAGGCATCAAGCCAAAATCTCAAAACGATACATTAAAAGCACTAAGTACTAACTCCGAGGACCTGAGAGTACAGAGACGACACATAGGACTTCTATCTACAAAACATGACAGACAACACACTCAACCTGAGTTGTCACTTCTATCCCTGTTGTTGTTGATGTTCTTCCTCTGCAAGATATTCTCAGTCTCTTTCGCACTTGTCCAGCTCAAAATGTTGGTTCCCACGGGGGTGAGACAATTGAAAATTTCCCCAGTGAGAGATATAACTCTCTGCCAAAAACATCATTATTGTAGTTTAATTAATATAAAATTGAGCAGAGGATAGGCAGTTTAGATCATTCTCATCTTTTAAAGTATTAAACCTATCTATGATTGAACAGTAATTCATCTATTCTCTTTATAGGGAAAAGAAAGAACATGTATAACATTTATCTACCATACATTTTCAACATCTCAAGCTTTGCTCATATCATTCATTATTCTGATGTGTCACCCATGATTCATTCTTGTTTCTATTTGTTGGCCTTAGCCAATCTGCTAAACAAGTATTCACTTATGCCAGACATGTGATTATATATATCATCATGTCTTATTCAAACATTAAACTATATCAATCAGGTATAAATGTTTCAGGCATTGGACTATACCAATCCTGATTACACAGCCAGGCATTGGACTTTAACCAACCCTAATTACAGGCATTAAGCCTCTGCCAGGTATTTCTAATTATAGAGGCATCGATAGCATGCGAAACATAACTATCAACATGAGATATCTAGCATCATGATTATAATCAACAGTAGCAGTAAGATATCAACATAAGCATGACTATTGTATGTACACATTTACAGTCTTATGCATATCCACAACATAAGTATAATTACTATCTCTCAGTTGCACTAAGAATCATCTTTATGTAAAGAGAACAAACAAGGGTTATCATCCAATGTGAAGCGTCATGTATAACCCTAAACAGATATTCTATATGGCTGTATTACATCTTTTATTATGCCCTGGGGAATTTGAATTGTACCATTCAAAGTCCAACCGACCCCTGCGAAGGGCTATTTGGTTCCGTACAAGATCTAGGAGTGTCGGTATCCTAAGATCTCTTCCCCTCGGTCAGTATGAGTAAACTGCAGTGACATACCAGTCAAACTGCCAACAGTGACATATAGTCAACTGATAACACTAGTCTGTACTTGGTACAAGTTACGATACTAGAAAACAGGGTATACAAAACCCTCTAATCTGAGGTACAACCGCAGCTGTCCTCAATCACATCAAATATTTGAGGCATGACCATAGACATCCTCCATAACCTGCAATTGTGGATGACAAGTATATATATCCTCAACCTGCCACCCCTGCATATTCAACAATATGTGCTCCAAGTTTCCCTTAGGAATACTCGTTTCACCATCTAGCAAGTTCTGACACTGAAGATGGTTCTACGGAACAGGGCACTACATGATTAGAGTTGCACTTTATTAGTTATGCCAATTGGTTGAATTAAGGTTGCATCAAACAAGTGGACATACAAACCCTAATTCACTTCTAGAAAGCATATAAATATCAAAACTTGAAAAGATATAAAACATATGAAACATAATTTCTCATCTCATCATCACATGGTAATATTCACTTGCCATTCATGAGACTACACCAATCATCATATTATCACAGGATATAAATCCTTTTCACAATATCACAGGGTATCAACCCTTATCAACACAAGAGGATTACACCTCATTCAGGGCTCAATCATGCCCATGAAACATCTTGTTACCTCTTACTAGGTAACATCTAACCATATGGCTCACAAGGCCATTAAACGTCTTGTCACCTCTCACTAGGCAACAATGACATATTAACTCATGTAATATAATAGTAACACTACTATTTCCTCCATAGGGTTAGGGTTTACTATTCACATCAATTAGGGTTTCATGTTCATTTTATCAATCCAACCCTAATATATTGTTCCATGCATCTAGGAGCATCCATCGACATTCCAAGTATTTAATATTCTTATCATTCATCATTAAATGATTATCAACACAAGGTATGAGTTTATCTCTCATCCTTATCATGGTATGATTACATCATACTCATTTTAGCTTAATTATCAAGTATGTTAAACTCATTACATTTTATTGTAACAATTTACATAACACTCTCCTTGTGTATCTTATCCAAAAATATTGGATTTGAGATGCATCAAGGTATATCAACCCTGAAATGCTAAATGTGATATCTATCATGTCTCAATATATCACTTCCCTCATCAATTCTATCTTACTTGAATTTATTAAATTATCTTATAATAATAAATCTCACATCTTAATACTTTCATCCACTAACCTATCACCTTTACCATGATGTGCATAGATCACACACAAGGATTGTCCAACTATCTTCAATGATATGAACTCATCTCAAGTTAAGGCATTGCTTATTATAAGGTTGCCTATAGTCAACCACTTGAGATATTTCATCGTTATAGGGTATTACCCATTATTTCATCATTAAGGTTTACTCATATCATTACCCAGACATTAGGGTTATGATTTATCATCATTTTGCCCATGATTAGAATTTCATGCACTATAGCCCAAATTTAGGGTTTCACATAGCTTTACTCTGTGTTAGGTTTAAGGTTTCAGATGACATTGCCCTCAATTAGGGTTTCACATGGAATCATCCTCAATTAAGGTTTCTCATGAAATCACCCTCAATTAGGGTTTCACTAATCATCCCAATTAGGGTTTCATTCAACTACCCATAAATTAGGGATTCATTATTCATCCATTTAGGGTTTGGCATTTCATTACCTTAAATTAGAGTTACCCAAGTCATTACCCTTAATTAGGGTTACACTATTACCCTTAATTAGGGTTACACTATTGCCTTAGATTAGGGTTTCACTCAGAATTTCCCTAAATCAGGGTTAGGGTTCATTAACCTTCTCAATTAGGGTTTCTTGATCTCTTTACTAAGGATCATACCCTAAATCATCATATGAATCATACTCATGTATGAATTCATTTCTATCATTTTCTCCACTTGATTTGGTTACATCAACCATCCGATCAAATATAAACAACTATGTTGGACATAGTATACTGAGTTATTGCTTCCATAAACAATTAGGGTTTGCATTTTAGGGATCATTCACAATTGAAACCATTAAGAGCAAACCAATTGAACCCATTGGATCAATATCCAATTATATCAGCATATTTCCTCAAACGGTCAACCATTGCAAATGGTTAACCACTCCAAATAGTTTGAAACTATTTGGTTTCAATCAATTTGTTGAAATCGTTTAACCAATTTCATTGAAACTGATTGGTCCCAAATTTTGAAATTGTTTGCCTAAGATATTAATTGAGGTGTGTTCTTGTGATGACATCATCATCTTCAAGCTACAAACCCATGAAATTTTCTGTGATTTCCATGGTGGTTTCATCAATCAACCAAAATAAATTTTGAAAATGAAGAAAGCATCAACATTTGATAAGGAATTGAATGCAATAACAATATTAAGGGTTCAAGTTATAAAACCCGCCTCCAATTGAGCTTCAAAGCTCCAAGCTCACGCCAAAAATGGTGGATGAAGTTTTTGCAACCCCCCTAGGCTCGTCCCCAAACTTTTGGATGAAAAAGTTGGCTAGGGTTGAAGAGGAGATCGAAATAAGAAGAAATCAATGATTTATTTTTTATTTCCACCATGGAATCAAGGAGAACGAAGTTCAAGGACCTCACCAACAGGTTGGGGTCGTCCTCCTGCTCCTACACAGCTTCTTGGTCGTTTTCCAAGCAAGGGGAAAGAAAAGAATCCGAAATAGCCTTTGTTTTGGCTTGGTAAAGGTACTTTTATAAGAAATTCCATGAGAGAGAAAATGCCTTATAAAAATGCATTTTATTCCAAAATTGGTGCCGCCTCTTCCCCCTTTCATTCCTTGGATACGAGTCTATCCCATTTTCCTCTTATTCCTCTCAATTATCCTCAATTTAAAGAAAAGCAAATTAAGCACCTTAGATCATATTATAATAATATCCCAATTTGAGTGGATATTACTTTTCTTTATAATAATGGTGAGTGGGTTATCCACTTGCTTGAGATATTTTCGTGGCCTAGCAAAGGCAAAAAGGTGTTCACACTTGAGAAAATTCAACCATCTCGTTTTTGGTTGAAGGCCCTTCAATTATTATATTTGTTTTTGCTCTAAATTGAATTAGGGTTTCAATTAGGATTAAATCTTGATTGTTTTAATATCAAGATTCTCTCTCCTCCAACTTAATTCAAATGAGGCGCCCCTCTCATTTTATTTACTCTAACTGATGCCAAGAAACATTAGGGACCTTATTGAAGTGGTAATTTACATATTACACCCTAGGTTTTGGGTAAATTGCACATTACACCAAAACTAGGTTTTCATGAACATACATTGCTTTATCAGCTCTTTCTTGGTATTTAGGCTTCCATAAGCCATACCTCAGCATCATCTTTACTCTCATGATGCTTCAACACATGAGGAACATATTATCATGCACAATTTGCACTTAAACCCCTCAACTTGGGTAATTTGCACTTTAGTCCAAAACAGGTAAACATTGATTTCAACAATGTTAAAAAAGGACTAGAATTGCAACATAAGTTCCTCTTGAGCCCTAATTACTTTTCACAAGATGAGATTAAACATTTAATCACTTTTCTTAATCAAAACACCTAGGGTTAAAGTATAACCCAGGTCAGGGATGTTACACATTGATTGAGGCCTTTCTTGTGTAGATGATCCAATTATATCTTGCAGTCATATGTATGTTCTTTATATCTTGTGATAAGATCTTATAAAGCTTATCTTGTCAATCATGTTCTATACAGAATGCCTGGTTATATGCCTCCTGATAGTTTGGTAAGAACGTTAATAAAGTTAGTTGTGCTCAATATGTTGCTCCTATAATCTTCTTATACCAGTTATTTGTGATCATTATTAAGTTGGTAGAGGGTTATGTTTCTCGCTGGGACTATGTGTCTCACCCCACTGGTTAATAACCCTTTTTAGGTGGACATGCCTAGAGAGATGAAGATCATGTGGCTACGGATGATATGCAGAGGTATCATACCCGGTGGGATAGATAGTGTCTAGCAATAGAGTCATATGTGTCGTCCCTGTACACTCAAGTCTTCAGGAGAGCTTTTCGATGTTTCTTGTATAATGATCAATGTACGGTTTTTGATATGTATCATGATGTAAAGCAACATGACAAACAATTATTTCAAGTAAAGAGATGATGGGAAATTATGTTGTAGCTCCCTAAAAAGATGTTATGAAATGAAAAGTGTTGGCTCAGATGTAATATTCTTCATCTTGTGGTGCTTTTTGTAAATCGGTTTTAATTTCCCGTGATTTTTGGTAATCCACTGGTTAACATGTAATCATGTTTTGTTTTGGATGGGGTGTTACACCAACCATCATATTTCTGATCAATGGTCCACATTCAATCCTAATATCTGATTATCCTATTTTTGTTGTGACATTTAGTATGATTCAATGATTACCCATTTACTTTAGGAAACTTCTAAAAATCACAACTCATTATTCCTTTATCCTTTTTCAACCAAATTTTAAAGGAAACTATGAATTTGTATTATCTACTAGTGTACCAAATTTGAAACCCAAATTCCTAAAAAATGGGTATTTCCTTCATAAGCAAGTTATCTTTTAATAAAGCCTATTTAGTTGGTATTTTCTCTTTCCTTTCTTATTATCTTGGCAACTTGGGCTCCTTGGAACCCAAGAAACCCCAAAGACACAAAATCTACCTTTGGAGGCTACATCTTATCCTTCTAGAGGCTTCTAACTTTCTCTTTTCCCCTTTTCTTAATTATTCCTTTATTAACTGAATTCCTTTTTCTTTTTATTTCTTTTTCTTGTTATTGAGCCCAATAGCCAATAAAGCTCACAAAATCAAATAGCAAGGCTATTAGCAAGGAAATCCATTCATTTAAATCAAATCACACAATTATTTGTTCATATATCTTTAAAAGGAGAAATTACATTTCAATTCTGAATTAGAAAAATTGAGGTTATAACATCCTCCCGTCCTTATAAGAATTTTTCCCTCAAAATTCAACAATCAAACAAACAAGTCAGGATATGCTTCTTCCATGTCTGTCTTTAGCTCCCATGTGGCCTCATCCTCCCCATGGCTCTTCCAAAGAACCTTTACCATCTCTATATTCTTACATATGAGTTCTTTCACCTTGGTATCTAGAATCCGCAAAGGTGACTCAGGATATGTCAGCTTCCCTTGAAGCTCAATAGACTAAATGCTCAACACATGGCTCAGATCTAGCATATATCACTTCAGATTGGACACGTGAAACACATCATGCATCATACTATACTGAGGGGGTAACACCAAATGGTATGCAGCTTCACCAATACATTCTAGCACCTGAAATAGACCCACATATAGGGGACTCAGCTTCCTTATGTTCTTGGCTATAGCTCAAAGCGGTCGGATTTTCAAGAATACATGCTCTCCCATAGTGAACTGCACGTCAGTCTGCTCCACATCAACATATGACTTATTCCAATCCTAGGCTCTCTTCAGCCTCTGCTTGATCAAAGAAACATTATCTGCATACACTTGGAGCTCATCTAACCTCAATAAGGTCCTCTCACCGACATCATCCCAGTGAAGCGATGACCGACACATTCTCCCATACAGAGCTTCATACATAGGCATCCTGATACTATCTTGGTAGATGTTGTTGTAGGTGAGCTTGGCTAAAGGTAAGTACTGCTCCCATGATCCACCCCAATCGATCACACAAGCTCTCGATAGATCTTTTAATGTCTGGATCATCCTCTTTGACTGACCATCTGTCTGGGGTGATAGACGGTATTGAACTTCAACCTTGTACCAAGTTCCTCTTGTACCTGCTTCCACAACTTGGAAGTGAACTTCGGATCTCTATCAAAGATGATGGAACCGGGTATGCCATGCAAACATAGTATCTCCTTGATATACAACTCAGCTAGATGTGACACCTTGGTAGTGGCCTTTAGGGCAAGTAAGTGTGCTAACTTGGTAAGGCGATCTACCACAACTCATATTGCATCATGACCTCTCTTGGTCCGGGGTAGACCCACCAAGAAATCCATGGTGATCTGCTCCCATTTCCACTCAGAAATCTCTATCGACTGTAAAAATCCACCGGGTCATTGGTATTTAGCCTTCACCATCTGGCACGTAAGACAACTGGCCACATATTCTGCAATGTCTCTTTTCATTCCTGGCCACCAAAAATACCTTTGCAGGTCCTTAAACATCTTTGTAGTGCCCGGGTGTACCGTATAATTAGAACCATGAGCCTCTTGCAAGATACGCTCCTTCAACGGTGAATCTTCAAGAACCCAAATATGGTTCTCAAATCTAATCCCTCCATCTACTCCCACCGTGAGATGGGTTTATGGCTTCTTTATCAAGCCCTTCATCATGCTGAGTTCTGAACTGGTCAAATGTGCCTTCACTATCTCGTTCAACAACTCTGACTGAATTTGAATATTAGCCAATCGAACTCGGTCCTCTAACGGCTGAGGAGTCCACTCCACAAGCTCTTCTAAGCTCTTCCACTAATTGGACAAAACAACTACACACCTGAGCTATTTCTGACTCAACACATCAGCTATGACGTCTGCCTTTCCAGGATGATAGGCGATGGTGAAGTCATAATCCTTCATGTACTCCATCCATCATCGCTATCGTAGGTTCAGGTCTCTCTATGTCAGGAGGAACTTTAGGCTCTTATGGTCGGTGAGGATCTTGAAGGTAGCACCGTATAGGTAATGCTGCCATATCTTCAATGCATGGATGATAGCAGCAATCTCTAAGTCATGCATTGGGTAGTTCACCTCGTTGGGCTTGAGCTGTCAGGAGGCATATGCAGCCACATGCCGATTCTGTTCCAACACACATACAAATCCCATCTTCGAAGCGTCAGTGAATATCACAAAACCCTCATTGCCAGAAGGTAGGGTCAAGACCGGAGTGGTGGTCAGCTTCTCCTTTAGCTCTTGAAAATGAGACTCACATATATCGGACCACACGAACCTCACATCCTTCTGAGTCAACATGGTAAGCGGCAAGGCGGTCTTCGAGAAATCCTCGATGAAGCGCTAATAGTATTCGGCCAACCCCAAGAAGCTATGAATCTCAGAGGGGTTCTTCGGTATAGGCCAGTCTCAAACTACCGACACTTTAGATGGATCTACAATGACCGTTCCTCCTGAGATGATGTGTCTGAGAAACATGACTTGGTCTATCCAAAACTCACATTTTGAGAACTTTCCATAGAACTTCTGCTTTCTCAAGATATCAAGGACTCTACCCAAATGGTCACAGTGTTGAGTTAGGTCACCGGAGTACACCAAGATGTCATCTATGAACACGATCACAAAGGAGTCAAGGAAGGGTTGGGACACACTGTTCATAAGGTTCATAATGACACTAGGTGCATTGGACAACCCAAACGGCATGACCACAAACTCATAATGGCCATATCGGGTTTGAAAATCCGTCTTAGGTATATCCTCACTCCTTACTCTCACATGATGGTATCCTAACCTCAAATCAATCTTGGAAAAGACTCGAGCCGATTTGAGCTGGGCAAAAAGGTCATCTATCCTGGGTAAGGGGTACTTGTTCTTAATGGTCGCCTAGTTGGTCATCTAGTAATCAATACATTTCTGGAGTGATACATCCTTCTTCTTCACAAAAAGGATAGGTGCTCCCCATGGTGACGTACTAGGTTAGATAAAACCTTTATCTAGCAACTCATGTAACTGGGTTTTCAACTCAAACAACTCAGCAGGGGCCATTCTATAGGGTGCCTTAGATATAGGGCTAGTCCCGGGAGTTAACTCAATGGAGAAATCTACCTCCCTCTCAGGGGGAATCCTTGGTAGATCATCTAGAAACACATCTGCATACTCCCGGACAAACTCTATCTCCTCTAAAGGGCGTACCTTGGCCTCAGGCTCGGTAACTATGGCTAGGTATGCTCGACATCCTTTGGATATCATCTGTTCAACCTTCAAAGCTGACACATAAAGGGTAGTAGTCACATCTCTCCTTCCTCGAATGGTAAAGTGTGGATGTCCAAGTTTCCTAATGAGGATCTTCTTTTCTGTACAAGTCAATATGTGCTCTGTAGGTGTAAAGCCAATCCATACCAATGATTACATCAAAATCATTCATATCGAGGAGGATGAAGTCAGTGGGAAGCTCGTGGCTCATGTATTTAACCGGCAAGATAGAGGTTTTGAAAAGAGATGTATATATACGACCACTCGGGGTTGTGACATCCAAAACATAGCCTAAATCCTTGATATCAAACAAAAGCATAGTTTCTAGATTTCTTAATATAAAAGTATTAGTAGAACTATAATCAAAAAGAGCTTTTACATTTTCTCTCATGACTTCAAGCATGCCTACTGACCGGCCTTTTTCACGCGTCTGGAAATGAACGCGGGAAAAAGGAAGGAATCAAGATTTAAATTTATAACCCGAAACCTTCTAGGCCCCCGCAACTTTTATTACGAGGTCGAAGTAGATATATGGGGTCGAACACAGGGACGTGGTGACGTTTAGGACGCCACAAATCTCGTTCTTTAGTCAGATAAGCCAAGGCGATAGTCGATAAAAGTAATTGCTAGAACTAGTCTAGCGGGTTGTCACGATATAAAACAAAACAAAGAAAAGAAAACAAAACAAAACAGAGCTCGTAAGTCTACTAATCAGAGAAAGAGAGTTCCTGGCTATGTAACCACAAACGGGGCAGTCTATGCACTCGTTCTCGGGCATAGACAACCCTCGAACACCCAAGCAAGCATCTAGTATGCACAGTGGCATCTGTCCTATGGGGTCGTCCCATTCGATCTCGCGATGCGTGACTAAAACCATCAACAATATGTCAATGACCCTCCCTCGAGGAATGACATATCAACACCTCAGAATACACTAAGTTCCCTCTCGGGTCTTAGGATATTCCGGGGTGTTAGGAACATAATACCTTGGATCGTCCTCCTCTCGGGTTCAAATCCAAACTATCATCTCTTAGCTATTTCTACAATGGATCTCTCGACACAGGCAGAAACATTAGTTCAAGCGAGTAAGAGATCAACCAAACTAGCAATCATAACTTGGAAAGAGAAAATAGAACATGCAACATACTAGATCTGATATGAATCTACTTTCTTAAGGCAAAAGTATATAAACATGCCCAGATCGGGCTGCATAGCCAAGAAGGAGCTAACTAGCCATAGACAAGCATAGCTGGCACCGAACAAAGATGGATAAACATCGTTTTTACAAGAAACAAAGGAATGCAGTAGAACGAAAGAGAAGAGGGAAGAGATATAGACCATAGAGGAGAGGTGGCTCTCGCTCCTCGGCCTCTGTGCAGGTCGGATCTCGGCCCTTGGGTCTTCTCTTCGTCCCTCTAGACTCCTTGGCTCACTCTCTCTAGACTGTATCGGGCGGCGGCCGTATCGGTCGACACAGCCATATCGGTCGACTCAGGCGTATCGGTCGACTCAGGCGTATCGGTCGACGCAGCCGTATCGGTCGACGCAGGCGTATCGGTCGATGCATCCGTATCGGCTGACGCAGCTGTATCGGTCGGCACAGCTGTATCGGTCGACGCAGCCGTATCGGTCGACACAGCCGTATCGGTCAACACAGCCGTATCGGTCGATGCAGGCGTATCGGTCAGGCGTATCGGTCGACGCAGCTGTATCGGTCAGCACAGCTATATCGATCGACGTAGCCGTATCGGTCGGCAGACTTTTGGGGTAATCGACACACTAGCTCCTTGGTCTAGGCACTAGCTCTTGTTGGGTCCTCCCCCCGGCTCTCCTCTTTGCTCTGTAGGTCGGCAGCTTCTATTTATAGGCAGCGAGTTGATGGGAGTCATAGTTTTTATTGGTTTACATATCCTTCATCCGTGGCTTCGATCTTGAGGCATCAGGTGGCCGTATCAGGCAGCGGCCATATCGGGCGACGGCTGAATCGGGCGGCGCGGCCGTATCGGGCGGCGCGACCGTATCGGGCGGCGCGACCGTATCGGGCGGCGTGGCCGTGTCGGTCGGCACTGCCATATCGGCCAGGCCCTATCGGTCAGCTGCTGGAATCTTTGTCTTTTCAGGTTCGGTACTTGAGAGTCCCAAAATTGGCTAGTTTCGGTGCCGGCAAGTCTAAAACAGGCTAATTAGCTACATTATTGACTATTTTCAATACATTATCTAATGGAGAGACAGAAAACATAAAACATGAACAAAAGAGTGCATATTAAGACTAAAGTGGCACAAAACTATAGATAAAATGCATAGAAAATATGCGCTAATTTGGGTGTTATCAACTACCCCAAGCTTAAAATGTGCTTGTCCTCAAGCAAGACTGTGCTCAAAGAACAAAAGATAACATCCAAATTAAGCTTGGCAATAAATGCTAAGATTAAGAAAAATAGTTTAAAGCGTCAATACTCTTGATCCATGTCATTTCAGAACAAACCCCCACCAAACAAGCACAATCCTGCCAAAGTAAGATCAAAGAATTTCTAGGCAAGATTAAGCGAATTCACTATAGCCTGCCAATACTCATGAGGGTTTGAATCATAATTATTTGATCATGAAAGAGTTGTCACTTAGGTGATCACGCGGGTGATGAGTAATGAGCCATCACCATGAATCCATGCATACCATTCAGGAATACCATGCCTCTCACATAATCATGTCCTAAGAAATAAAGCAAAAAGACTCTAATGACTTCTGAGGATCCCGATCTGCGTCAGGTTGGTCCATGTAGCGAGCAACAGTCCCTGCAGTCCGAACTAGTTGGTCCAAAGCAGTGAGATGAACTCCTCGTACTACGCCCGAACCAACCCTGCTACTGAGATGATCTCATAGGTCACCTAGGGGGTTCCTAGTGACTCTCTAATGAGCTTTTAGAGTGGTACTACCAGGCACGACATATCCGCGTTCATGAGCGCAGTCATACATCGACTGGGCACCATCCTCAACTCTCCTAAAAGAGAAGACAAGTGCTTATTTATTGTTCACACTCAGGCTTTTATCATCTGCATTCTATTTTTGGGCTTGGGTGAGAACTATATAGATATTTTTGGAATTTTATGGGCGGCCAAACCTCTTTTGCACATTTTTATATTTTTCATCTTTTTGACTCAATCTAATGTGAGAAGGCACGTAGTCCATCAAGGAGAAACATTTCATCTTGATCATAGCTCGAAGCCCATCATAATCTGCTTGATACCTGTGTGAGAAGTTGCAATTATGATTCAAGCATCCTTAGAATAGAGGCAACCTTGTGAAATTCGCAGCTAGGATACTTTAATCATGATTTAGAGAATTCCAACGGTCCTTTACCATGGATTTGTCATTCACAACATAGATCAAGGGAATTTAGCTTTAATCTATGAAAAAGGGACATAACCTTAGATTTATTACCAAAATCAAGGAAAGAGTCAAAGAGCAAGTCAAGCGAGAGGTCAAGCAATTTTTAAGATGAAAACTGTGCAATTAGGCATAAAGTCAAGCATTTATCTATTAGAGTCGCACCACATAGCCATAATTGCGAAGCTACAAGCTTATGCTATATGCAAGAAATAAACATGCATGCAAGAAGGGTGAAGAGAAAGAAGGGCGAAGCCTACCACCCCAAGCTTAAGAGTTTGCTTGTCCTCGAGCAAGACTTAAACTTGAAATAGTGAGGCGGGAATGCATGATTGTTAATGGCAGTTATTGAAGTTCTAAAGATGATGCATGGATGCAAGAATATAAAATAGTTAGAGGAAAGAAACTAACAAGAACATGAAAAGCAAAATTTATTGTAATAAAAGGGCGGGAGGGTGGGTAATAGAGAAGGGGGTGGCTGCCCCACGATACCGACACTGGGATCCCAAATTCTGAGTTTTGGGACCAGTGTCACCTGTGTCTTGCCGACGGGTTCCGCCACATAATATGAGTAGAATAGGCGGATGTGTTGGCCCTTCCGAGTCTGAAGAAGAAAAGTAAAATTTGGCGACTCGGTGAAGTCATCTTTGGGCTGGAAGTGGCTTGAACTGCACTGGGATGAATTCTTCAACATTTCATCATCAGGGTACCTTTCATTATATGATTCTAAAAATGAAGGTCCTGGGATGTCGACACCAGATGAGATAGATGAGAGAGGTTGGACGTTATCTTGAGGACTCATATCTTCTCTCTCCATCTCTGCACTTGAGGTTGGATGCTCAGATAAATCTTCATGTACTGTCTGAGTCATCCAATCATCTTCTAAGCAAAAAGTACCCCCTGAAGAATCTGTTTGTAGTTCTACCACCCCAAGCTTATCACCTGGCGTAGAGTCAGGGGTGTCTTCATGCTCGGTAGCCATGTTGTAGTGAACCGCCCTTCCTACCCCCTTGACGTCCACCAAGCCTTGTAAAGGTATGGTGGTGAATGATGGCTCGTGCTGCTCCAACTCATCTTCATTACTATACTCACTGCTCCATGTCGAGCAGTTGTCATCATCGTAGTCGTCGAACAAATTGTTCCAAACCGCGGTTGGTGTACTTCTCAAAGCAAAATGATAAGTCTCAATATGAGAAATGTCACTCTGGTCTGGTTCAATATCTGACTCTGGTTCCTCAAACCAACCTTTTGGTTGTGAGGTCGATTGGCTCTTCGAGTCTTCATCATCGTCATCATAGACCCATTCATGTCTATGACTCATTTCTTCCATTGGTTCATCAACTGGGTCATCTGGATAGAATGAAGGGCTTCCCCAAGTGGGTTGGTCTTCACAGAAAAATCCTGGTGAATGCAGTTGATGGTCTGAATAGGATGGTGGTGCATACTCCACTTCATACCCAATGGAATGGTCCTGATGACTAAAGTCTTCATTATCTTGTGATGGCATTTGTAATTGGATTGTAACTAAATCAATGAGCTCTTGGAGCCTCCTGCCTTGTTCAACATCTTTATCATGAAGTTGTTGTACTTGAGCAGCAATGCTTTCGAGACCCATTGATTCTGCCATGCACATCGGTTGCTGACCTGCTGTACTAAACTGATGCGCTTGAACGAATCCTCGCTCAACAGTTTGAACTAGACTTCTACTGCAGTCTGCAGCCTCGGTGGCTACTTTGAGATGCCAATCCTGCTCTTCTACCAGTTGTTGCATTGGATCGACATCTTCTTGGAGATGAGGCACTAGGGAGGTGAGTGCTTGAATACTTTCCCTAGCCAACTCCACTGCCTTAATCAGTTCTTGATCCCATGATAGAATGGGGGTCGATGGTTGATTAGCAGTCTCCTTTGTTGGAATTTCAACATATGATGACGGTGGAGGTGAGTATAACTCGACTAGTTGTAGAGCACGACCTTCAATTATTTGCCAGCAGTCGGAACTGCGGAAAAACTCAGGAGGACAGGTGGACAAGATGACTTTTCTTGTGGAAGCAAGGTCCATGGCTAAAAAAGGTATGAGAAAAAGAAAAGTGATTTAGTATATATGAACAAGTATGTGTAAAGCAAGAGAAAAACTATGCATGTATATACAGACTTATAGTGACTGAACAAAAATCTACTAGGCGTGTAAACGTGGAAAACCCACGTCCCCGGCAACGACGCCAAAAGTTGACCGGCCTTTTTCACGCGTCCGGAAATGAACGCGGGACAAAGGAAGGAATCAAGCTTTAAATTTATAACCCGAAACCTTCTAGGCCCCCGCAACTTTTATTATGGGGTCGAAGTAGATATACGGGGTCGAACACAGGGACGTGGTGACGTTTAGGACGCCACAGATCTCGTTCTTTAGTCAGATAAGCCAAGGCGATAGTCGATAAAAGTAATTGCTAGAACTAGTCTAGCGGGTTGTCACGATATAAAACAAAACAAAACAGAGCTCGTAAGTCTACTAATCAGAGAAAGAGAGTTCCTGGCTATGTAACCACAAACGGGGCAATCTATGCACTCGTTCTCGGGCATAGACAACCCTCGAACACCCAAGCAAGCATCTAGTATGCACAGTGGCATCTGTCCTGTGGGGTCATCCCAGTCGCTCTCGCGATGCGTGACTAAAACCATCAACAATATGTCAATGACCCTCTCTCGAGGAATGACATATCAACACCTTAGAATACACTAAGTTCCCTCTCGGGTCTTAGGATATTCCGGTCTGTTAGGAACAGAATACCTTGGATCGTCCTCCTCTCGGGTTCAGATCCAAACTATCATCTCTTAGCTATTCCTACAACAGATCTCTCGATACAGGCAGAAATAGTAGTTCAAGTGAGTAAGAGATCAACCAAACTAGCAATCATAACTTGGAAAGAGAAAATAGAACATGCAACATACTAGATCTGATATGAATCTACTTGCTTAAGGCAAAAGTATATAAACATGCCCAGATTGGGCTGCATAGCCAAAAAGCAGCTAACTAGCCATAGACAAGCATAGCTGGCACCGAACAAATATGGATAAACATCATTTGTACAAGAAACAAAGGAATGCAGTAGAACGAAAGAGAAGAGGGAAGAGATATATCCCGTAGAGGAGAGGTAGCTCTCGCTCCTCGGCCTCTGTGCAGGTCGGATCTCGGCCCTTGGGTCTTCTCTTCGTCCCTCTGGACTCCTCGGCTCACTCTCTCTCTAGACCATATCGGGCGGCGGCCGTATCGGTCGACGCAGCCTTATCGGTCGACGCAGCCGTATCGGTCGACGCAGCCGTATCGGTCGACGCAGCCGTATCGGTCGACGCAGCCGTATCGGTCGACGCAGCCGTATCAGTCGCGTAGCCGTATCGGTCGCGTAGCCGTATCGGTCGACGCAGCCGTATCGGTCGACACAGCCGTATCGGTCGACGCAGTCGTATCGGTCGACGCAGTCGTATCGGTTGACGCAGGCGTATCGGTCGACGCAGCTGTATCGGTCGACGCAGCTGTATCGGTCGGCACAGCTGCATCGGTCAATGCAGCCGTATCGGTAGGCAGACTTTTGGGGAACTCGACACACTAGCTCCTTGGTCTAGGCACTAGCTCTTGCCGGGTCCTCCCTCTGGCTCTCCTCTTTGCTCTGTAGGTTGGCAGCTGCTATTTATAGGCAGCGAGTAGATGGGAGTCGTAGCTTTTATTGGTCCACGTGTCCTTCATCTGTGGCTTCGATCTTGAGGCATCAGGTGGCCGTATCACACGGCGGCCGTATCGGTCGGCGCGGCCATGTCGGTCGGCGCTGCCGTATCGGCCAGGCCCTATCAGTCAGCTGCTGGAATCTTTGTCTTTTCAGGTTCGGTACTTGAGAGTCCCAAAATTGGCTAGTTTCGGTGCCTGCAAGTCTAAAACAGGCTAATTAGCTACATTATTGGCTATTTTCAATACATTATCTAATGGAGAGACAGAAAACATAAAACATGAACAAAAGAGTGCATATTAAGACTAAAGTGGCACAAAACTATAGATAAAATGCATAGAAAATATGCGCTAATTTGGGTGTTATCACCTACATAGTTTCACACTGTATCAAACTGCTATTACATGATCAAACTAAACTGAAAGGAAAACTCTATGGGTTATTACCCTCTATCAACCTATTAGAATTCACCTGAGCTTCTTCATTGTCGATGGCAAACACTCTGGCTTGCCTTCTCTCTCCAACAGGTGGACCTCCGACTGGTACTCCTCCTGTTGTGGGTGCTTCCGCCACTGGTTGTGCTGCCACTGAACCTCTCGAATCAGGCAGAGGACAGTTAGTGATGAAGTGTCCCTCCTGCTGGCAATGGTAGTACACCCTCTTCTCAAAGTGGCACTTCCCAGGATGTGTCCATCCACAGGTGCGACACTTCTGAAAGCAACTCTCACCATGTGTTTTTCCTTTATGTCCATGCTTGCCATTGGTGTGTTTATGTCCTTGTCCTTTCTTGTGGTCATTCTTCTATCCTTGAGCTCCTTAAGTTAAACCCAGATATCCTTTGGGTGGGTTCTAAGATGGCATCACTTTCCTTTCCATGTCTAAGGCAGTGTTGTAGGCTTCAAAGAAAGTTTCTGGTTTACTCACCATCACATGTGGTTTGATTGCAGGGTGAAGACGCTCCACAAAATGGTCCACTCATCTTTCCTCATACGTCATATGCCCAAAACACTCCAGGATGCAAAACTTGCGGCCAAAGTCTGCAATAGATAGGCTACCCTGGATCATGTTGATGAATTCTCTTTCCTTCTCCTTCTTAGATGAGGTGGGGATAAATATGGCGGTAAAGATAGTCCTAAAGTCAGTCCAGGACATCGGTTCTTCACTTAGATCTCATCCCATGATGTGGTTTTCCCACTAGATCTTGGCTACTCCTTCCAAGAGATGAATAGAAAAAAGAACCTTCTTTTGGTTGTACCTCAAGCATGCATAAACCATTCTTGACTGCCAGCAGCCAAGCATCCACTTTGTTGACCACTTCAGTCTTATCCTCTCCCCAGAATCTCTCGATGTTTAGCTTGATGAAGTCTAGAATGGTGACTCCAAGTCAGGGATGAATGGAAAGTGACTCATCATTTTCATCTCTGGCTATATCTCTGAGGGCCAGGGCACTAATGGCCTCAGTTAGCCTCTTCTGATGTTTCATCCATAGGGCATCAGGGATGTGAACCTCCATTGCCGGTCCTGGACCACTGGTCTGGTTCTCCTCAAACTTGACCTCATCCTCACACATGTGTTCATCTTCCTGGTCCATCTCAGGGTTGTCGAAAGGTACTGGCTTAGGATCGGGGCCTTCTTCTGAGGCTCCCTCGGGTCTCTTCCTCTTCCTTGATGACTCACCACCATGGTTCCTCTTCCTCTTCTCAGAAGATCGCTTTCCCTTGCAGGGAGGCCAACCCTTAGTAGGATTCTCGATGGCCTCAGGGATAGCTACGGTCTTCACGTGAGCCATCTACATAAGCATACAATCAAACTTTAGTTTACATTTAAACTAGTTATACTTATGTCGATGACATCCTATTTACGTACCTTTTATTAATTTGGTGGATGATCCCTTAATCCTTATCATACTTACCCTGACCTCAACAGGGTGGGGAAGAGAGAGAAAATCCCTAAATCCTAAAATCCTTAATTGAATTCATGTTGAGAAGGGAAAAATAGATGAGAAAGTCCTATAGGTATCTTATTTCGAGTCAGAACCTCAGACATTGGCCAGGCAGTCATACTGCATTCGGGAGTCCTCGTGACCGACTAATGGGATGGAGGAAAATATTTCCAACCCCTGAACCATGATCCTTTTCTAGACACCTCTATCTTTTGGAAAATCCTCTAATAACTCCCTCGGTTCTACAGAGTTTGTAAAAATTAATAATTACTAAGGATTAAATGAGAAACCACAGCTTTGATAATAAATGTAACAACCCTGCCTCCCGGAAACCCCCACTTAAGGGAGACCAAAAGGTCAAATACGTTATCCCAATATTTCAGGATCAGTGGTTTGACATTTAATCAATAATAATTATCAAATTCTACTATTACTAAACTAGAAAGCTGGAATGAAACAAATCTTTTTGCATACCTTGTAAAATTTCGGATCTAGACTTCTATCCACAGTAAAAGTCTAAGCTAACTAATCCTCCTTGCACAAGTTATTTATATCTTCACAATATTTTGATTTACTGTTTGTCCATTTTCAGAACTGTACCTAAAACGCGGACAAACAAAACATCAGTTATGGGGAACAATCAAAGTTTCCACAAAAAATTTCTAACAGCCTAACTATCACAAAAAAGTTATTAACAATCCAAATTACATTTTAAATGTGACATTCTCAATCGCTTTTTTCCTAAACCATGGATTACCCTCTCTTAGGGATTTTGTCCTTGCAAGGGACACAAGGCCACCTTCTCCATCCTAATCGTGGTTCCTAGGGTCACCTCTCATGGTACCCAATGGTCTTCCCTCTGGGGCTTGACCGATTAGACCTTCCCTCCATGGCTTGGCCATGCAACGTATATCAAGGTAGCATGTAGGTTCAACAATACACATATATACTTAATTGAGATAATCATAGGGACTTTATAGGATTGCATAATTAAACATCCAACTATTTAGGTTTCATCCAATCGATAAATCATTCAGGAAATGCCGTGAAACTAAATCGATTATTCATAAATAACCACATACATGTTCAGTCGATTCAACAAGCAAACAATAATCCAAGTAAGGAAATATCCAGACAAGCAGGCAATTCACATAAGCAATAATCCTGAAACAATCATATAATTTAATTACTATTCATTTCCTCATATTACATTCATATGATATCGCTTCCTAGGGTTTCCTACTTCCTTTTTAGGGTTTTGTTAGGGTTCATCCTCATTATTGATACTATAAACCCTAATTCAACAAATCTAAGTATAAACCCTAATTAGCTTGTCATATTCCTTCTAACAGGTTTAGGACCAATAAATAACAACATTATTTCAAATAATCTGGATTGTTCAAGGTAATTTCCTTCTTTACCCTAGATTAGGGTTTCTACATGTATTATCATAAATTCATGTTTTAAAACCCTAAACAAGCCAATTATTCTCTAATATCATATCTAAATCTCACTTTATCTCTCAATAGGTTATTTATACTCAATTTAACCCATTAAGCATCTTAGATTTGATCTCTTATCATCATTAGGGTTTTTATCCTAAATTTAATGCACCTTATGATCAACTTAAGGTACTTTTGCTATTAGAAATGAAATCAGACGCTAATACTATTTTTATCAAATTTCTCATATTTTTTTTATCATTTTTCATATATAAAGTTCCTTCATCTGACCTTCCTATTAATTTCTACTATTTTTGCAAGGAAAAGCATTTTCTTGGATTATCCAGTAGAGAGGAATTAATTTCTGAAAATCGCCATATATATTGGATGTTTGATCAGTGGTCCGCTGGACCATGTGGGATCCAACAATCCGCGATCGCACACCTTACTTGCGATCAAAAGAAACAAATGACATGAGTGACCTTACCTGGTCTGAAGACATGGGAGGGAAAGTTGGTAAAAATGCAACCTATCATCTTCAACCTCGTGTGCCATCTAGTAGAGCCCCACGAGTCAATTCGCTCATTGACTTCGAACTCCTGACCACATGTGCACAAACCAAGGGGTCTAGCAGCTTCGCCTACTCCTCGCGGACTCGGGGATACCTTCAATTCCTCCTCCACACTACTCCTTCACCGCCAAAGATCCTCAGCTCCTCTTCTGACAACAACAACTAGACGAGGGGGAAGGTCAGGGTGGTTGGCCAAATTGAACACACCGGAGCAGTAGCCACAGAGTTCTGAACACATGAGCAAGATGTGTAGATGTGTTGGTGCCATAGGGTATCCTCCCCTATATATAGGGTCGGTTCTCGATTCCTAGGAATTGGGGTTTCCCTGGTTTCACCACGAAACCTATGGAAACCTGGGATGATCAGACTCAGAATGATCTCCCGAGTTCAATGGAACAATTCCCATCTAAGCACAACCGCTCAATCTCAACCAAAGATGGAAACAAAATCACATCCCCTGCTCCACAGTGCCTCACAACTGGGACTTGCTCCCAACCATCAGATTTCCAATCAATGGTCCACATTCAATTCGAATATCAGATTATCCTATTTTCATTGCGACATTTACTATGATTCAATGATTACCCATTTACTTTAGGAAATTTCTAAAAATCACAACTCATTATTCCTTTATCATTTTTCAACCAAATTTTTTAGGAAACCTTGAATTGGTATTATCTACCCGTGTACCAAATTTGAAACCCAAATTCCAAAGAAAAAGGGTATTTCCTTCATAAGCAAGTTATCTTTTAATAAAGCCTATTTAGTTGGTATTTTCTCTTTCCTTTCTTGTTATCTTGGCAAGTTGGGCTCCTTGGAACCCAAGAAACCCCAAAGACACGAAATCTACCTTTGGAGGCTACCTCTTAGCCTTCTAGAGGCTTCTACCTTTCTCTTTTGCCCTTTTCTTAATTATTCCTTTATTAACTGAATTCTTTTTTCTTGTTATTGGGCCCAATAGCCAATAAAGCCCAAGAAATCAAACAGCAAGGCTATTAGCAATGAAATATATTTATTTAAATCAAATTACACAATTATTTTTTCATATATCTTTAAAAGGAGAAATTACATTTCAATTTTGAATTGGAAAAATTGAGGTTATAACAGAAGCAAACAGGTGGACAATAGACCCCTACCAAGGGAGGTCAGTGAACTTGCGAGAATGGATGCACAAGGAGTCGCACACATGGAGGAGAAGGTTTCTCAGCTCAATAGTCCAACTGAATACCAGTTAGCTTGATGGCCCCAATCACGATAACAACGATATGACTTAATGTACCACTATACCTTTTGACAACTTACAATATAGTGTTATTTACTTGTTTTTCCATGATTTGTGGGCTCACGAGAGACAAGATGAATGGATTCTCCCAATTTCTCAAAAAAAACCGCTCACATGTCTCGAGTAGGGGTGTTTGAGTACTAGGTTTGACCACGCAAGCTGCAAACATGGATGTTTATATGAAGCTGTTCAATCTGGAACTAATCATGACCCTTTTCTTTGGATATTGCACCGAGATAATTGTATTTATCCTGCTCTCGAGCTGCATGCAATCAGTCCGGACTACTGAAGCTACTGTCATTTGCTGTTAACTCTTCTCTATATATCACACAGATGCGAGTTCAGGGCGTGCATTCCAATTATAAAAGGTAATGGTGTTTTTGGTCGCCACTTCACCCATTTGATTGGTGCTTCTTCCAAAATAAAATAGCAAAGTGCAAAAGTTGGAATATGACCATTTCTATAATACCCATCTGTGGAACTAACTTTGCTACAACTCTATGTGCCAACTAAATTGAATATTAAATAGAGACTAATTATAAAATAGATGTTGAATTCATTTAATAATAAACATAATTTTGCTATTATATAATACATCATGATAACTTTTTAAGAGCGTAAAATTCCAATTTAAGTATTAGCCACTCGAAATATGTATTGAATTATACCCCCTCCCAAGTCCGAGATTGACTCGATTACTCCACTTAGAACTAGCCCAAATTCACTTTGCATGTCAACTTCAAAACTCAAATCAGATTGGTTTTAACTGTCTTTTCTTGCAATTGGCTGAGTTCTCGTGACCAACAACTTTGATAGTTGTAGTCTCCAGATTCTTATTCTTGGTGTTGCTTCTCGGCCTTTGCGTTGATCTCCAATCATGACCAAATACTCTCTTTTCTTCTACATTTCATGGATTATTAATAGAAAACCTTCATTCGTCATTTTAGATTGGTTGATGTAGACGAAGGATGGTTAGACTATGGTTGGTCAAAAGGGGTAATAATTTGGGGACAATCAGATTAACTAACAAAAAGACATGGCTAGTAAGATTGATTTTGAGTACATGACACACAACAACAATGGTCAACCAAGCGTAGAGGTTGCACAAGCTACATTGATGTATATGTTAGAAAAGTGGTTGTTTAGATGGATGTTCTAGCAATACATGTTGAAGCAAAACGAAATCATTCACTACTTGATGACACCCATTTGGTTGCCTACTTTGAATCTCAAAGAAGATACAAAATGTTGTACTTGATTGGTGTTGCTTCTTCTTGTCGAGACACTCCTAAAAAACCCTACTAAACTTTTGGATCATCAACATCAATATTTTACAATAACATGATAAGTCAACATATGACATAGTTGGTGCTATTGTTTGAAGATATATCTTGGAAATGAGAGAGGCAAAGGAGGACTTTACTTTTAAAAAACTCTTATAAAATAATTTATATCTTTAACTCAATCCTTCAATTAGAAAACTATCAAGGAAGAATTACTAAACAATTACTTTTTTACAATTTACATAATGATGCCACTATTAAACGAATCCACATTTCTTTTTCTTAACCCAAAATTCACTTGGTTGTATTAAAAAAATGAAATTCATTTCAAGTGAAGTAAGTAAAACCAATACCCTTAACACTAGATAACTATGACGGTCTACCATGAGGTTAAAATGTGTAGCTATTAAGGTTTTGTGGAGGATACATATTATATCACGTGCAAATGATGTGCAATGATATTATTTAATATGCATATATACATATATATATATATATATATATATATATATATTTCAAGCAAAGGTATAATGGAAAATGTAATTAAACTACATGTAATGACCAATCCTTACATAGTCAGTAAATGAGGGTTATAAGACCCTAAGTCCAATTTTGAGATCTGTAATTTAAATTTTGATATCTTATCAATATGTGAGTTATATTTCATCTTTGTCTTGGATTGTGAGACAAAATCCTTGAAGGAGGGGTGATTTGTCAAACCCTAAATCCTTATTAACCTTTAACCTACATTTTTTGACATAATAATGTGCTTTTGCCAAATTGGAGTAAAAACACACTTTCTTTTTTGATTGATTGATTGACATAATATATACCAATTATATTTGACTTGATAGGATTCAATAGACAAAACCCTATATTGGTTGAAATAAGGAATTCTGTCTTGAATTTACCAAAAACATGGTTTAAATGATATAATTATGGTAAATAAATATAATTAATTCATTATCACTGAATATAAGTGATCGTGGGTTACTGCTAGACTATAGAATTAAATTTAGACAGATAGAATTTCATAGACATTGATTTGGAGGTCAAACACTCAAGATATACCAAATCGTTATTCTGAAACATAAAAGTTAAAGGAAAACTTCATTTCTGGACCTCTTTGCAAAATAGCTAAGCTCGTTAAATGATTTTATCAGCCTAATTCCACCTTTAACAACTCAAGTACCACTGTTTTTTTGAAATTTTTTGGTTGAGGGTAGAGGGGTGATTTTTAGTAGATTTCGGTGGATGTTGACGTAGGGTTGATAGAGCTCAAGTTTTTCCTAAATTCAAGTTGAATCTTGTAATTTGTTTTCTTCTCTTATTCTTTCTTACAAGTTTACTTAGTTATACTAGTGTGCTGAAATATTTTTGTAATTGGAGCAAAAAGCCTAATCTCTCCATCTCCTCTCTCTTTTATGATGCTTTTATGTAGGAAGAATCACAAGTCCGTGATTTTTAACTCTATAGATGTTTGGTGGAACTTTTTGAAGAATTTTGGAATTCACCTTCTTGGAATAAGGGAGGAGGAATTTCACCTACTTATTGCAATAAGTGAGTGGTTTAACACACATTTAGATATTATTTTTTTGTGTGTGAGAAACATATACAAATTAAAGTTTCCTTCAATCCTTATCTTGCTGTAGAATCACCTTCATCACATTTAGACAAATACTTGAATAGAATGCTTCCTCTGGTATCTTCAGGGACCACTCACTGTCTACCAATCTATTGGCTTTCCTCTTTAGTCTGATGATAGTGTATATATGAAATCAATTTCTATTCAAGTTGATCCTTTGCACTAATGGTAGTTACTTTGGGGGCTTCAAATGATATCTTCTAGGAAAATGGTTGATAATTGAGAATCAATGCACAATTCACATATTCTCCACGATCCTCTCTGAGAACCTTTAGTATCTTTGAGAATATCTAGTAGTTCACCTTCAAGATGATCTTGGCCTGAATGCTTCACAACATCACCTTAGATCCAACTTCCATCCTTTTTCCTAATAACATAGCTTAGACTCTATGTATATATTGTTGTATTAGTATTAGTATCAACACAAATATTCAACATGTCCTCCCTTGGAGGTTGCCATCTAAATCTGCCTTAGGGTGATATCTTCTTTCCTGTGTTGGACCCTCCCTAAAGACTCTTTCAATGCCCCACAAAATAATGAGAGTATCATGAACTATATACATTATGGAGGAAGTTGCTTTGTTGTAAATAAATGTATTCAGGTTCTTCCATCCTTTCTAGAAAGTGATTGAAAAGGTGGTGTTCTAGTTTTAGGTTAAGTCTTGCTTCATGTTTCTCTTTATCCAGTCATTAACATATGCATCCTAAAAGAAATATGCATTTAAGTCAAGGTTAAAGTTGACCCTAGGGAAATCCCTCAAGGCATGCAGACATGTGTAACGACCCCCTCCCCCTATTATCCCCTATTCAGGCAAATAGATAAGGCAAGGGCCATTATCAATTTTACAGGATCACATGTTTAGAAAATAACCAGAAAGAATTAATAAATTTCAATAAATAGGAATGATTTTGCAAAATATTAAATCTCCACAAAGGAATTACATAATATGGTTTTCTATACTGGAAACATAAAAAGAAAACTAACTAAATCCTCTAAAGATTACATTACCATTTTTTCTTTGAATGCCTTCTTTTCCTCGATATCCATTTTCATCTTACTTGTAGATTATACTAAAACAACATGAAACAAAAGCACACTCAGTATGATGAATTATACTGGTATGTGGGGGAACTAAAAAAGTTCAAATCTATTTGTAACAACATAACCAAGCAATTATTGTTACTGAAACAAAATTTATCATTTTCTTCATAACTTCTCAACCATTTTTACTCAACCTATGGTATACCCTCTCTTAGGGTTTTGTACCTACAACAGACTTGAGGCCACCTCTCAATCTGGAGCTAGGTGCCTTATTGTCCACCTCTCAATCTAGATCTAGGTGTGTAACGACCCCGCCTCCCAGTAACCCCCAATTAAGGGAGACCAACAGGTTACAGTCGTTATCCCAATTAACAGGATCAAAGGTTCGACAAATAATCAGTAATAATTATAAAATTCTACCAAACTATACTAAAAGCGGGTATAAAATAAAACTTTGCATACCTTTTAAAAACTTTGGATATCTACTACTATCCACAGCTTGAATCTATTTTATCTAATCCTCCTCGCACTTTATTTCTTATTTTCACAATGTGTCACTTTACTATTTGTTCTTTTCAGGGTGGTACCTAAAACACCGACAAACAAAATGCCAATCAGCATAAATGAATATGTCGGTATGTGGGGACAACCAAAATATCAAACATATGGCTAACAATCTAAATATCACAATCAAGTTAATTAACAAGCCAATTTACACTTTCAATGTGACATTCTTCACCGCTTTTGCCCTAACCCTGGAATACCCTCTTTAGGGTTTCTCTTTTGCCATTGACTTAAGGCCACCTTCTCAATCCTGAGATTGGTGCCTGGGGTCACCTCTCCTGGTGCCCATTAGTCATGCAACAAAGACCACCTTCTGAATCCCGAGCTTGGTGTCTGGGATCACCATTCATGGTACCCATGGGTCTTCCCTCCTGGGCTTGACCTTTTTACATCATCCATCAGGGTGGTATTTAGGTGCAAGAATACACACTTATATTATAATTGTGATAACCATAGTAACTTTATGATTTGCAAGTAGGAACATATAAACTGATAGGTTGCATTCAATGCGATCAATCATCTAAAAACCTTTGGGAAACTAATGCGATTAACCATAATTTACCACATACCTGATCCAGAGCAACTTGATGTCCAAACAATAATGATAAAGAACAATCAAACAAGCAATCAAAAATATCCTGAAATTAATGCAATACATCAAAGTGTTATAGTTTATCCAAAACATTCTCAAGATACACTTGGATTCCATCTTAGGCTTTCTAGGCCACTTTAGGGTTTTATTAAGGTTTTAACCTCCATAATACTGTTATCACATTTAATGCTCTCTTAGTTCGCAACCCCTAATTTCAACATCATAAGCCCAATTATCATATTCTGTTTCTTTCAAATTAACAACTCGTATTTCCTTATAGTTCAAGTCATATATGAACTATATTTATCATTAATTCCACATTAATCCACTAGAAAATCCTAATTACTAAATTAAGGGTATTCATCCACAATTAGGAACTTTTATATTAAATTAAGGGTATTCATCCACAATTAGGAACTTTTATACTCAAAATAGCTTAGAACCATCAAATCTCAGCTTTATACATGAATTTGACCAATTAAAGCCATTAAGAAACATAATTACTAACATTAGGGTTTCAAGGCCCATTAAAGCTTATTTATGTACATGGAACCCTAAATTAATCAAATTACACATAAAGTTCATCCTTTTAGATCTAATGCATCTTTTTATAATCAACGGGTTAATATTGACTTTAAACATCCATATAACCTTTCCTAATTCATTAATCATCAAAGATTAGGGTTTTTCATCAATTAAACCATTAAAGATAGCATCTTTACATACTTTTTGAATTGAAAGTATAATTAAGCTTCAAATATAATTTATTTGTGTTCCTCTCATTCTAAGGATCTATTTTCATATTTTGACTTTATTCATCGGAGCTTCCTATCAAAAGTTATGATTTTTGCAAGAAAAGACATTAACTTGAATTATCTGTTATTTTTTAGAAAAATGTTGGCCATTGGATCGATGATCCGTTGGACCACACTGGATCCAACGATTCCCGATCGCACGCCTCTCCCGAGATTTAAAAGAAACCAAAGAAATAAGTGTCGTTATCTTCCTTCACAAATGTCAGGGGCAAGGAGGTCTTTTTCCCCTTTCTCTTCTTCTTCCTCGCGATGAGAGCAGTCAACCCGGATGTTGACTTTGAGTATCTGGCCGCCCCAGCAACTGGAGAAGACCTCATGCCCTCTGCCACTCCTCGCCGAACTTGAGGGCGATGATGATTTTCCCTGAGAGGGTGTAATCGGAGAGGACGGGAAGGTGACGTTCTGGCAGTTTCAGAGACTTGGTGAGATAGAGGGAAATGAGGAGAGGGTAGCAATTGATGGCGGGGAAATCAGCCTAGATGCAAGAAGATATACACGATCACCAGGGTGTCCTTATATTGGGTGCCGATGCGCTTATATACCTTCTAGGGTCAAGGGTTGGGTTTCACGACACATGTGGATTGGGCAAAGCTTATAGAGAGCTCTAAACCAGGCAAAACCCAGGGTAGGCAAGTTCGCCCTGGTCTCCCAAATCTAAAGGAAAGGTCCCCGAGTTTGCCTATGCATTCAATCACGAGAAAATCCCTTTGGAAATATATGCTACTTTCCTTACCTAGCCTGAGGTAGGTGACAATACAGATGTTGTTGGATCTTAGATCAACAACTATCATGTCACACGCATTAGCAAATAATAATCCCAGTAGAAATCAAAATCGCGACTTTTAACACTTCCTCTACATTTTATGGATTTTTGTAAAATTCATATCTCCCAAACCACTCATACAATTAACCCCAAAATTTTAGGGACAATTAATAATAACTTAATCTTTCATCATGCCGATTTTGGGATCATTATCTAAAGAAATCGGATCCCTTTCTTTAGTGGCAAGTTATTACTCAATTATGTATATTTCTCACCTATTTTCTCTTTCCTTTTCTATTAAATTATTTTCTTGGATTCCTTGGACCTCAAGGAACCTTAATGGCTCGAAATCCCATCTTGGGAATATTCCTTAGCCTTTTCCTTATCTTTTATTCATTTTCTTATTTATTCTTTCATTCAAAAGATTTCTTTTCAAGGATTTCTTATTATCTTTCATCTCCTTTTTCCTCTTTTCATTTTTCTTTTATTAGAAATCACATAGAAATGAAATTTACTTAATTGTGGCCATTAATTCCACTTTCTAGAGTTTTTTGTGTATTTCTAATAATTACTTTGCTTAATATCCATTATCTTGTATTTGGACTTTTCTTCTTTTCTTCTCTTTTATATCCATTAATAGATTAATCTAATAATAGGAATCACGAAATTCCTATCAAAAGGGATATTTACAAAGAAATCCATCTTTTGAAGAAAAGAATACAACCTTTTCAATTAAGTCCATATTCACAAAATCTTTACAATTCAATTATGAAAACATATGCAAAAAATGAGGTTGTAACATCCTTCCCCTCTTATAGGAATTTTGCCCTCAAAATTCCCTCAAACATTCAAACAAACAGGATAAGACTTCCTCATGTCCATCATGGATCCCATGTGGTTTTACCCTCTCCATGGTGCCTCCCAAGAACCTTCATCATCTCATATTCTTGCATCTGAGTTCTTTCTCACCTTGGTACCTTGTACCCTCATAGGTGACTCAGGACATTTCAGCTTCTCTCAAAGCTAACTGGGTTTAGGGCTCAGCACATGGCTTGGTACCTCACAAAGTGCTCCAGATCAGACTCATGGAACACATCACGTTATCCTGAGGGGTAAGACTAAACATAACCATCTCCACCAATCCATCAAAAGGACCCATATATCGGGGACTCAGCTTTCTCAGCTATAGATTAGAGGGGTCGGATTTTCACATCGCATGTTTTCCCACAATGAACTGCATGTCAGTCTTCTTTGCATCATCTCACGACTCATGTCGCCCCTGGGCTTCCTCAGCCATCGCATGATCAAAGAGACTTCATCTGCACCCAATGTGGTCCTTTTCTGACCTTCGTGAGATCCCTTCACCAACATTATCTTAATGAAGTGGTGTCCGACATAGCCTCCCCTATAGATCTTCTTTACATCCCCATACTGGCTATGGTGGTTATCATCACATCTCTCATAGGGCAAGAACTACCCCCCCATGTATCATCCTGAATGAGCACACATGCTCTCATCAGACCCTCTTGTCTGGATCATACTAACCATTAGTTAGGGGTGATAAGCTGTACTTACATTGAGTTCTTCATGTATCTACTTCCACCTTATGGAAGTGAATCTTTAGGTCATATTCAAGAACTTTTAAACTTGCATCCTAGTGCAGTTGAACCATCTCTCTTACTTATAGTTAAACCAGATCTGTCTCTTGACAGTACTCCCTCTTTCTCTTAGATTATGTCATCTAAGTAATGTGATCTTACCATAACCCATATTGCATCTTGACCTTCCTTGGCCCATGGGAGACTTACCACAACATCCATAGTGATGAACTCCCATTCCCTCTTGGGGACTCTTATCCTCTATATCAACACACTAGGTTACTGGTATTCATCCTTCACCTCCTGACATGCATGGCGACAAGCCACATGCAACTTCATCTTAAGCATCCAAAGTACTACTGAAACTTACCATCTTAGTAGTATCATGATCTCCTATATGTCATGATTCCTCAAGATTGATTCCTCAGAAACCCTAAATCACTCTAGTCGGGGTTTCATCACCTTCTTTTCCAGAGAAGTGCATCTGAGGTTCTACAACCATCCTTTTATCGCATCAAGGCCTAGGCTGGCTAACCAAACAACCACTAACTTGATCAACATATCTCGTTACATCTGAGTGTTAGCCAAACATATCTCCCTTTTCAAACTGAGGTCTAACCTAACAACCTCTTCTAACCTTTCCACTAGCTAGACTAGGCAGCTGCATCTCAACAAGAGCATCCTTTACCACCTCACATCCTTGTGTATTAGGTAATGTTGAAGACATAAACCTCCATGTATTCCACTTATTATTTCATCTCAACTCAAAGTCTATCTTCATCAAGAAAACTCTGAGCTCATCCTCTTAGTTTTCAAACTCAACCTTTTATAGCTCACAAATTCCACATATCTCATGATAAAAACATCCTCACAAGATGACTACCTTAGTACTCTGGGTGTTTGTACAACATTCGCACATCTTGCACTCCATAAGGGTACATTATTATCTCCATCCTCATGCATCATATCAATGTTTCCACTCACATTATCTTTATCCTTGGTGTATGGCATGCATACTGTTCTATCTCTCACTCCCATAACAAGAGGAAATAAGCATTTGGATGTAGTCCAAATATAGAGTTTTTCCTATTCTAAGAGTAGAGGTGGTACATCCTGCATTTCCAGTACACCTACAAATCTAAATTGAAACATGCCTCACATGCATCTACATCATGAACATCTCAATATCCAGGTTACTTCCATGAAAAACTTCTCGAACCCAGTTGGGTCCACACACCATCCTTAGTCATCTCCTCTAGGTCTGTAGGGTGCCGACACTTTTGGGGTCATCCCTCTTCCCTTATGCATCAGAGAGTTCCCTCTTCATCTGCCCTTTGGGTCCCATGAGTTCATGAAGGTGGTCAATCTCCTAACACATGGCCCTCAGACAATGATAGTTGTTACCTCCCGACCCTATGGTCATGTGCAACTAGGGAATTAGGTAACTCCTACTTCCATCAGTCTTATCCCTACCTGACCCTAGGATAGAGTTAGGATTCTAACATAGTACATGTCCAACTTAGAACCTTAGCCAAGTCTCTATCATCTCTCTCAGCATTCATGGTCTGACTTACGTCCTTTCATAGGGGTCATGGCGACCAACCTACCTCGATCAGGCCTCATACTGGTTACCTCCATGGTAACACATCCACATGCACTCAGAGATGATCATCTATGGGTCTAGAGGTTCATTCTCATACTATGTACTTTTCACTTAGCTTCTCAAGATCCTATGAGACCTCTTAGGGTTTCCTCAAACCCAAAAAAAACTGATATACACCCTACAAAAGGGTCCCTCTCCCAGGATGGGATGAAACTACATCTTGATAACAATGGTCACAACATCCTTATGTCCAGGGTTTACATCAACATGAGCATGCTTAGTCCTATCAAGCTATTAAGGTGTGTAGCTCACAAGCAGACCACCTTCTAAACCATGCTAGGTCTCCATGCTAGGTCCTACTTGTTTCTATTCCTTCATATTGGACCAACATCATATGTCACCAACCTATGAGATGTTCATCAAACATACACCTTAATCCAAGGGGTTTCCCATTCCTCTAAACATGAGGAGTGCCATGCTCAATCTATGGAACCTCAAATATCATCATGAGCATCAGGTACACCCAACACTACTACTTCCCCTCTTAGTTCTAGGAACCCTAGGTTCACCTTTCTGATGTCCAACTGCATGCTCAACCCTATAACCATGTACCAAGCATGTACAAGGTACGACATGCACTTCCTATTATCATTCCACTTGAATAACACCTCAGGGTGGAGTCCTCCTCAAGGACAACCAACTAGGTATAAAGCCTCACAACTTGTTACTAAACCTCTTCATGGTCTAAGGAACTCTTCTTCCTAACCCTAAAAGGGTAAACACCTATACCATAGGCACATAGGTACCAGCAGCCTTATCCTCTCTCTAGGGTTTGGTTCCTCTAAAGGCGACCAAGATACCATCAGCCTCCAGGGATCGTGCATGAGGCAACCACAACCATCCTCTTAGGTCACATCATCCTCAACTTCTCATGGTTTTTCCTAGCCTGGAGTCTAAACTTCCATCCTTCTAGCTCGGGCCCTGCTCTCTCTCTCTAGAGCTTAACCCTACAACAACCTTACTACTAGAGGTCCTCTCTCTAAGGTGGATAAATCTCACAAGCATACACCTACATGAGAGAAACCTATGTTCACCCAAGATTATCCAAACTCTTCATGCTTATCTCATAAGCTATCCAACATACTCTCCTGGAAAGGGTTTTAGCCTACTGTCAGCCCTACTGATGTACTTTGGGTGCAACTTTGCCATGCTCAAATAAGCTCATAGGGTTTCTATATGGTCATCACTAACCTCATCAATGAAGGAGCTATCCTTCACTCTACCATGCACGACCATTCCCAGGGTTGGGTCACCAAAGGTACTAGGTTAACCAACCTCACATGGCTCATATTGTCATGGGCATCCAAAACCAAAAGCATGTCAACCCACACACATGGTCAACCATGACATCCATCTCAACATGCCATCTCTCTCTCTAGCCTTCACTTAGGGTTAGGGTTAGCATCATACTCAGAGGATGTGCCAGGTCTCTACCTTTAATGGAGATCTCTGCCTCCAAGACCAACTCTCTACTCGTCCTCCTGACCAGAGGGTCTAACCTCAGGTCTCCCCTGAGGGCATGACAACACTTGTCATACAACCTAAGCATGCAGCTATTCTTTAGTTTACGCTTAAACTATTAAGCTTATGTCCATAACATCTTATTTACATTCTTTTTACTAATTTTGGTGGAGGATTCCTTAACCTTATCATGCATGCCCTATCCTCAAGAGGGTGGGGAAGAGAGAGAAAACCCTAAACCGTATGATCCTAACAGAATTAGGGTTGAGAAGGGATGAAAATGGCTGAGAGAGTCCTAAAGGTATCTTATTTTGAGTCAGATCCTAAGACATTGGCCAAACAGTCACACAAATCTGGGAGTCCTCATATTCTAACTAGTGATGCAGAGGAAAATATTGCCTGCCCCCGAACATGATCCTTTTCTAGACACCTTTGCCTTTCGGAAAATCCTCTAATAACTCCCTTGGGTTCTACATAGTTTGTAAAATTTAATAATTACTAAAGATTAAATGAGGAACCAGTGCTCTGATACCAAATGTAACTACCCCACCCCCCGGTAACCCCCAATTAAGGGAGACCAAGAGGTCAGAGTTGTTATCCCAATTAATAGGATCAAAGGTTCGACAAATAATTAGTAATAATTATAAAATTCTACCAAACTATACTAAAACTTGGTTTAAAATAAAACTTTGCATACTAGTTAAAAACTTTGGATATCTACTGCTATCCACAGCTTGAATATATTCTATCTAATCCTCCTTACACTTTATTTCTTATTTTCACAATGTGTCACTTTACTATTTGTTCTTTTCAGGGTGGTACCTAAAATGCCGACAAACAAAACGTCGTTCAACATAAATGAATATGTCGGTATGTGGGGACAACCAAAATGTCAAACATATGGCTAACAATTTAAATATCACAATCAAGTTAATTAACAAGCCAATTTACGCTTTCAATGTGACATTCTCCATCACTTTTTCCCTAACCCTGGAATACCCTCTTTAGGGTTTCTCTTTTGCCATTGACTTAAGACCACCTTCTCAATCTCGATCTTGGTGCCTGGGGTCACCTCTCATGGTGCCCATTAGTCATGCAACAAAGACCATCTTCTCAATCCTGAGATTGGTGCCTAGGGTCACCACTCATGGTACCCATGGGTCTTGACCTTTTTGCATCATCCATTAGGGTGGCATGTAGGTGCGAGAATACACACTTATATTATAATTGTGATAACCATAGTGACTTTATGATTTGTAAGTATGAACATCCAAACTAATAGGTTACATTCAATGCGATCAATCATCTGGAAAACCTTCAAGAAACTTGATTTCCAAGCAATAATTAACCATAATTTGGATTAACCATAATTAACCACATACCTGATCCAGAACAACTTGATGTCCAAGAAATAATGATAAAAAACAATCAAATAGGTAATCAACAATATCCTAAAATTAATGCAATACATCCAAGTGTTATAGTTTATCCAAAACATTCTCAAGATAGACTTGGATTCCTTCTTAGGCTTTCTAGGCCACTTTAGGGTTTTATTAAGGTTTTAACCTCCATAATACTTTTATCACATTTAATGCTCTCTTAGTTCACAAACCCTAATTTCAACATCATAAGACCAACTATCATATTCGGTTTCTTTCAAATTAACAAGTCATATTTCCTTATAGTTCAATTCATATATGAACTATATTTATCATTAATTCCATATTAATCCACTAGAAAACCCTAATTACTAAATTAAGGGTATTCATCATGTAACATCCCAATGTTGTTATGCAAATTTTCCAATATACTTTGTTCCTTGCATGCTCTTTTCCTAATTAGATGATTGTTGAGGACTTAAATGCAATTTTCCCATGTTAGTTTTTCAAAATCATTTATTATGTCCAATTGCTCCATTATACTTGTTTTATTTAAAGAAAATGTTTTCATGTATATTTATGCCCTTTTGTTTAAGAAAATGAGGATAAATGCTTTTATGACAAATTTTCTCTCTCATATGATAATTAGTGATATACATGTTTTATTTCTTGTTTAATGGCCTCCATATTGTTAATTAAAAATAAATAATATTTAGGGCACGTTTTGATGTTTTGCAATCCTTATTTGAGAAATTAATGACTTTATATGCACTATTTATATTCATTTAAGTGCATATAATGGTCTTTGCTATTTTAGACCTAAAACGTGTACAAGCAGTAAATCTAATTAAATAGGAATATTCTAGATACTCTAATCAACCTATGGTCAAAATTTGGGCTCATTTGACCCATGTTTGGACCCTCTAAGAAATTAAAGGAGATTTTAATGTAGGGTAACCTTCCAATTAAATGAAATTTCGTTTATGCACTTTGATTTGAACCATAGTTGTGCATTTATTCAGTGTCACACGTTACTTGGTTCAGTTTCTAAAACACGCTCATCTGCAACCATTGGATCAGAATCCAACGACATTCATTTTGTTTTCAACCTCTCAACGGTTTCAAGCCAGTCCATCGGTTTCCTTGCCTTGAACCATTCTCATTCCATGATGCACCATTTCTCGTGATTCTTTCACCAGTGAGACCGTGAGGTCAATCCAAACCCATTGATCCCTTACTCACCCTCCATCTCTCCCATTTGACGAAACGCCCAATCTAGGGCTCTCCGCAGCCTGTTCACTCCAAGGTTGCAGACCGTGTTGTGCCTATATAAGGCATTGTAGAGCACCTCCAGGCTGCAGGCATTCCTCTTCCTCCTTCAATTTTGCCATTAGCAACCCTGTAAGCCCTGACCTACTCAGTTTTAGACTCCGACTACCTTGTCCTGGTGCACGCCGCCCCGGTCACCTTGGTTCGATCAGATCCACGGTGAGCATCCTCGACCTCCGCCCCGCTTTTCCATGTCGTCGTTTTAACTCGCCGAGCCCCCAGCTGTTGTACCCTATAGGACCTCCACAAGGCCCTCACCGGCACCTCTGTGTCTCGCTACTTCAGTGTACCTCAGACCATGATACCTTCACCTATCGCCTCGCCGTTCCTTGGCGGTCATTTTTGGATGCTTTTGGGTACCTTTCCGCCTTTAGAATCTCAACTCTTGGTCGTCGAGATTTCCCCTGTTTCACGAGTCCCGCCGACCGGTATCAAGGCCACAGGGTGCCCCAGAAGCCGAGTTTTGGCCCAGTGAGTTCGTCGGAGCCTGAGGTAGAAACATGAGCTCTGCTTTTTGCCTGGTTGTCCTCGAATCCCCTTCTGTAGTCGAAGAACACCTCTCCAGGTTCCTGCTCTCTCCATGGAGCAAGCAGGAAACGATGGCAAGGGTAAGCTTACCCCTATGCCCTAGCTTTTGAAATCGTCGGATGTGTGTTGCAAGGGAAAAATAGACTTTGACATCGCTTGCTTCTTTTATTTGCACGGTTTCATGGTCAGGTTCTAATGACTAGAATGCCCTCGCCATTTCAATGAAATATAAAGCACGCCCTTGGTTTTCTAGTAACCCGGCTTTTATTTACATTAGATTCATAATCGATTCAAATAACTGTTGCACTATAGTTTCCTTGAATTATGATTGGTTGATTCTTTGGAAATTCATAGTAAATCGCTTGATTATCGGAAAAATACACAAAAATATGTTTTGGAAATGATTTTTGATGAGGAATCTGGTTTTGTGGTTTTTATCGACTGATTTTGTTGTTTCCACATCTCAATATTTATATGGACAAATTAGGGTTTAATTTGAATAACAAAGGATAATTATGCTAATTTCAGGTGTTTAAGGGAATCTAATCAGTCAAACCAGGTTTGATCTAGGTGTTTTAGCTCAAGGTAAGTGGGCCATGCCCTTGGCATAGTAAACTTGATTTATTGAATGATTATGATATGTTTATGCACTTTATACTCAAGTCATGATAAATGTATGTTATTCTTCAATATATATGATTATTGGATATTGATTGTTATAATCTAAGTCTAAGAATATAAATCACATTAAGATTACGATTTATGATTAAGATACATGAAACCAAGATTAAGAGGGAAGAGATTCCCATCCATGCTTAAGAGGGAGAAATCCCATTATGGTCATGGGGAGAAATCCCAATCATGTTCAAGAGGGAGAAATCTCAATTAAGATCAAGTTTAGGTTATTAAGAAGATAAGTAAAGTTTAAGAAAGATCATGGTTAAGGGAATTTGATTTAGATTTATATGCACCTTGTTATGGGCTTTCCGAGCATTATGGGCTTTCCGAGCAATTGTGGGCTTTCCGAGTATTATGGGCTCCTTATGGGGCATTAAGAGAGGAGCATATACTTCTAGTCAAGTTCTTTATGTAAAAGATGTCAAGAAATGATTAATGTCAATGCATGTTTATGTCAAATCAATTTATATGTTATTTTATGTCTTATAGCATGCCAATGCCGCTTACTTACCACGAATGTTTTTCCTTTGCATGGCTGGGGACGAGATGTCCGCAGGAGTTGGAGCTAAAGAGAAGGAATCATCTTGAGAATACAAAGGACCCAAGGATCTAAGGAGTTGTTGCCTGGTGGGACGTCCATCTATGGAGATCCTATCTTTTATGTGTTATCTAGTTTATGTTTAGTATACCTTTAGAAATATGATGTAGCTTTCTTTCCAAGAACTTATGTATGAATCTATGTTTCTATGAATGCCAAGTGTTGTTTATTTCTTGATATGAGATCATGCATGTGACAATCCCTCCCTGATATGCCAAGTACCCCACATTATGGATAATGTTGGGGATTAGGCTGTGCTTCCGCTGGTTACGTAAGAAACCCTAGGAAGGGGTGTTACACATCCACAATTAGGAACTTTTATACTCAAAATATCTTAGAACCATCAAATCTCAGCTTTATACATGAATTTGACCAATTAAAGCCATTAAGAAACATAATTACTAACATTAGGGTTTCAAGGCCCATTAAATCTTATTTATGTACATGGAACCCTAAATTAATCAAATTATTCATAAAGTTCATCCTTTTATATATAATGCATCTTTTTATAATCAACAGGTTAATATCAACTTTAAACATCCATATAACCCTTCCTAATTCATTAATCATCAAAGATTAGGGTTTTTCATCAATTAAACCATTAAATATAGCATCTTTACATACTATTTGAATTTCAAGTAGAATTAAGATTCGAATATAATTTATTTGTGTTCCTCTCATTCTGAGGATCAATTTTCATATTTTGACTTTATTTATCGGAGCTTCCTATCAAAAGTTATGATTTTTGCAAGAAAAGACATTAACTTGAATTATCTATTATTTTTTAGAAAAACGTTGGCCGTTAAATCGATGATTTGCTGGATCACATTGGATCCAACGATTCATGATTGTGCGCCTCTTCCAGGATTGAAAAGAAACCAAAGACATAAGTGCCCTTACCTTCCTTTAGAAATTTCGGGGGCAAGGAGGTCTTTTCCCCCTTTCTCTTCTTCTTCCTCGTGACGAGTCCCTGTTCGTGAGCCAGCTTCTGAGAGTAGTCAACCCGGATGTTGACTTTGAGTATCTGGCTGCCCTAGCAACTAGAGAAGACTTCGCTCCCTCTACCACTCCTCTCTGAACTCGAGGGCGACAATGATTTTCCCTGAGAGGGTGTAACTGGAGAGGACGGGAAGGTGACGTTCTGGCAGTTTCAGAGATTAGGTGAGATAGAGGGAAATGAGGAGAGGGTAGCAATTAATGGTGGGGAAAGCAGCCTAGATACAGGCAGATATACTCGATCACCGGGGTGTTCTTATATTGGGTGCCCATGGGATTATATACCTTCTAGGGTCGAGGGTTGGGTTTCACGGAACAGGTGGATTGGGAAAAGCTTCTAGAGAGCTCTAAACCAGGCAAAACCCAGGGTAGGCGGGTTTGCCCTGGTCTCCCAAATCTAAAGGAAAGGTCCCCGAGTTTGCCAATGCATTCAATCGCGAGAAAATCCCTTTGGAAATCTCTGCTACTTTCCTTACCTAGCCCGAGGTAGGTAACAATGTAGATGTCATTGGATCTTAGATCAACGACTGTCATGCCACACACATTAGCAAATAATAATCCCGGTAGAAATCAAAATCGTGACTTTTAATATTTCCTCTACATTTTATGTGTTTTTGTAAAATTCTTATCTCCCAAACCAATCATCCAATTAACCCCAAATTTTGAGGGAAAGTTAATAATAACTTAATATTGCATCATGACGAATTTGGGCTCATTATCTAAAGAAATCGTATCCCTTTCTTTAGTTGCAAGTTATTACTCAATTATGTATATTTATCACCCATTTTCTCTTTCCTTCGCTATTAAATTATTTTCTTGGATTCCTTGGACCTCAAGGAACCTTAATGGCTTGAAATCCCATCTTGGGAATATTTCTTAGCCTTTTCCTTATCTTTTTTTCATTCTCTTATTTATTCCTTCATTCAAAAGATTTGTTTTCAAAGATTTCTCTTTATCTTTCATCTCCTTTTTCCTCTTTTCATATTTATTTTATTAGAAATCACATAGAAACGAAATTTACTTAATTGTGGCCATTAATTCCACTTTCTAGAGTTTTCTGTGTATTTCTCATAATTACTTTGCTTAAAATCCATTATCTTGTATTTTTTCTTTTATTTGGACTTTTCTTCTTTTCTTCTCTTTTATATCCATTAATGGATTAATCTAATAATAGGAATCACGAAATTCCTATCCAAAGGTATATTTGCAAAGAAATCCATCTTTTGAAGAAAAGCATACAACCTTTTTAATTAAGTCCATATTCACAAAATCTTTACAATTCAATTATGAAAACATATGCAAAAATTGAAGTTGTAAAAAGGTGCCATGTAGGTCTTCCCAATCTAGGGCATGGCCTCTTATAACTTTTCCAATCTGGGGCTTGGTCTAACCTTCTCGATATGGGGCCTAGTCTTTGTCATCACTGTGAATTTACATTTCTTTCCATTCCTATATATCCATAGTTGGTATGTGGGTTAGAGCAAGTTATAAGCATAATATTGTGATAGCCATAATGACTTTATAGATTGCCAAAAATATATCATCCAAGCATTTAATTTCAAGCAATTTGGTAAAACCTCTCAAAACACTAGGAAACTAAAGCGATTAGTCATATGTGTAACCACATACCTTGATCAGGTGTTCTTGATGTCCAAGCAAGAGAAATCAAACAAGCAACCAAGAAATTTATCCCAAAAGTTAAAGCAATACACCCTTGTATTATTATTTTCTCCAAATCATCATTAAGACTGACTTGGGTCTTAAGTTAGGATTTTAAGGTCAACTTTAGGGTTTCATTAGGGTTTGGATTGTAAACCCTAGTTTCCACTTTTCATGTCCCTTGGGTTCACAATCCTTAATTATCACTAATGACACATTTTAACTCAAGAAACCCTAGTTATCCAAAACATGGGCTGCTAAGTTCACATAACTTTCAAGTTGCTATTTTACACGTAAAGTTCATTCTTTTATCATCAACACATTAGAATCATCAAAAACATAGAAATTAGGGCTTTAGTTCATTAATCTACATTAAAGATGCCAACTTTAGGCACTTTTCAAACTAGAAGAATATTTAGATCCTGATTATATTTTTATTGGATAGATTATATTTTTCTAACAAAAAATCATATCTTTTTTTACCTTTATTGGATAGTCATACAATTCCTTTGAATTTAACAAGATTAAATATCTACTGGCCAATATGAGTTCACCAAATAAGCCATTATTTTAATTTTTGACCATGTATGTGGGTCCAGGCCGAGCCAATGGGCTCATGCCAAGGCAACACTCACTCCCACATAGCAGAGTCCACTAAGACAGGTAAAAAGAGATGAAAAGGGCGTAAATGTCCTAACCCACAAATAAGGGAGTCGGGGGAAAGATGGTCCTTCAACAGGCACTCATCTTCCTCCTTCGGCTCACGAGAAGAAGATCAACATGTGTCAACCTGAGAGTTGACTCTGAGTTTTAAGGCCTCTTAGTAGAAGGCAAGAGCACTGGTGGCTTCACCTGTCTTCACCGGATTTGATGATGGCTCCAATTGATTGAGAGGTAACCAGAGAAAGATAAATGTCAAGGAAGTTCCCCTGATTGTACAGGGCATTAAAGAAGGAAAGAACGGTAGGGTTATCCACAAAATTGAGGGTAACAAAGCACGTATTCGATTCCTCAAAGTCTTATAGAGATAAGGGTGTCTTTGCACTGGATGCCCATCCCTTTTTATAGCTTCTGGGATCAAGGGTTGGTCCCTATTGCAGTGGCGATTTGTGCAAAACTTCTTGGGCTTCCCAAACTAGGTAAAATCTGGGGTAGGCTGATTTAGATTGATATCCCAAATCCATTGGGGTAGTTTACACAATTGCTTGAGCATTGAGTAAGGAGAAAGATGTGAAACAAATGTGCAGATGTACCTTTGAGTTGCCTACAGTGGCCGAAGGTAGGGGTTGAGGGCATCACCATTGGATGAGGATCTAACAGCCCACATCACGTGCGTTAGATCAAAAGATAATCAATTAGAAATAGAAATCATGACATTTAATATCCCCCCTATAATGCACACACTTTATATATTCTTATCAAATCCATATCTCTCAAACCATCCATCAGTGTTTGTTGACTTAACATACACGTGTGCAAAGTTTGGAACCAAAACTCAAATAGAAAAGGGACTTTTCTTCATATGCAAGTCTCCTTCTAAAAACATGCACTTGAGAAATCAAAACTAATTCTTTTCTCTTTCTTCCTTTTTCTATTTTATTTATTTTGTCTATTCATTATATTAAAAACCATTTTCAAATGAAAACTAATTAATAGTAGCCATCTTTGCCACTTTTTAAAGAATTCTACACAATTCTCTCATGTTCACACAATTATCATCTATTTCTTTTTGCTTATAATGAAAATTTTTTATCCTTTTTCCTCTTTTATCCTTCATTGGATTAATAAAACGGTGGCAATCAAGAAAATTATCCATTAAAAATAAATTTGTAAATAAAACCATTCTTTAAAAAAAATCACACAATTTCCAATCAAATCCCTTTTACTAAAATAATTGCATTTCAATTATTTAAAACACAAGTGAAACTGAGGTTGTTACATCCTTTCCCTCTAATAGGAATTTTGCCCTCAAAATTTGACTAATCATACAAACAATTTAGGATAAGACCTTTCCATGTCCATCTTTAACTCCCATGTGGCTTCATTGTGACGACCATCACCACACTAAATGGGATTACTCAAAACAAAGTACAAAGTTATCGTTGGTAACATTATTACCACAAAACAAGGTAAATTTGAACCATTTGCAATTCTATTTTCTCAAGCGGAAGTATATCACATCAAGCCTTCAAAATATGCTCTTTGCATCTCATATATACCAAAGGATGTTACATATGATGTCTAAAGGCTATCAAGCCATAACTGATACATGATACAGCCTGTTTATATGTACAAGCCATTTCTATACATTCATGGCACAAAGCCAAAATCTATGTGTCGATAAACAAAATACAAATCTCCCAAAAGACCTGAGAGTACAGGGACAACACATAGGACTCTACTAAGACACTACACTAGTAGAATGTCCAACCTTTTGAAAGATACTTCTCTCCTAGCTGTTCAGCTCCTGCACCATGACCTCAACCTCCTCATCCACGGCCACCTAAAATGTTGTGGAACCCACAGAGTGAGACCATACATCCCAGCAAGATATATAACTCTTCACTGAAATCTATTATAAGCTTAGTTAATAGTACAGGTAGATTAAATACATAACAAGCTAAGAAGATTCTGTTAAATGGTATGTATCCAGTAGATAATACATATAAAACAAACTAGGCAGTTATCATTGACTAGTAGATTAATTAGTAATTTGAAAAGAAATATGAAGAACATGTATAACTATTATAAAGTAAACAATACAAAGACAGGACATGGGGTCATCCAATGTGATTTGTGTTTAACCCTAAAAAATTATACTACACGAAGATTTAACAAATTTTAATTATTATTCCCTATGAATTTAAGGCGTACCACTCAAATCCAAATGACCATTGTTATGTCGAAATTAGTACCATACAAGATCAATGGAAGAGTGGACTCCATGATCAACACCAACACTAGTTGGTCAATTCAAGTCTGCAATGCAGTGACAAATTAGTCAAACTATTAAAGACATCAACTTATAGTCAAAGTTGTTTTCCTATAAAGACAACAACTCATAGTCAAGCTATGGTTCTCTAAAACAACTAGCCTGCCTTGGTACATGGCACAACACTAGAGAACTAGCTCACATATGGCCATTTTATAACAAAGTATCACATCACTATTTCCACAATTTAAGGGTACAAAGAAATAATATAATTGCACCCCACATATTTAAGAATATGTGCTCTGAGTTTTCGGTAGGAGTTACTCATTTCATCATCCAACTAGATACTAATGTTGAAGATGGATCTATGGTACAGGGCAACTACATGATTAGGATTTCTCTTGATTAAATATACCAATTGGGTATCTTTTAATGCGTCAATAAAGTTACAATGTGTAAATCCTAAAAAGATTCTACAAAATTTAGGATAATCTACAACTTAAGAAGATATAAAATGTACAAAGTGAGAACTTGTCTCATCATCTCAAAATACTTGTAAACCAACCTATTACAAGGTCATCAATGTCACATCATCATGGGTTATCAAACCCTCAATTCCATCTCTGGATGGTTTCACCTATTAAACTATGCTCAAGGAACTTCAACAACTCACTAGGTTCACATCACATGAAACCTATGGAATCAATATCATAAGATATCTTAACAATTGATGTATGCTTAGAATCACCACCCTATATTGTACAAGGTTCACCATAGCATTCTCATATCTATGCATATTCATCTCACCTACAAAGTTAGGGATACATAAAATTAGGAGAGGGAAAACTCTATTATAGAACAAGAATCTTCGAGTAAAGCAATCACATACACTAGGGTTAGTGTTTCAATTGTATTCAATTAGGGTTTCATAACACTAGTCAACCCATAAACCCCAATACCATCACTTCCCACTCTATTGGAGAGTTCTAGAGTCAAGAACTATGGTTAATGATCAACCATTCATGTCACATCATCTTATATAGATCATTACACTATGTATTGATCATCTATACATGTATGAATGTAATTGAATCAACCCATCATCATAAAGTGTAGTGACGTTGACACATGCCATGTGTCATTACTACAACACTTGGTGTTTCAACCCTAGATCATGATGATGTATTGACCTCAACCATTCTAGGTGTATTATCATCCTAAGACATGAGTGTCTTGAACTCTAAACAAAGTTTTTCAACCTTCACACTTCAAGGTGTTCAACCTTAATCATTCATGGTCTCAATCCATAAGGGGATAGCACTTCAACCTCAACCACATGTGCTGTAATGGATGTAACAAGTTTCATTGTCTAAACCATCATCTTCATATGTGTTTTGACCCTAAACATAAAGGTATAGACTGTAACACTTTTTGCTACCTTCAAAACCCTATGTGTTGTGACCCCTTAGCAAGCATGGTCACAACAACACATCATCTTAGGTGTTGCGACCTCATGCAACCTGATGTTGCAACCTATGTGGTGTCTAGCTCGCTACCAAACATGTCATAACACCTGGGTAGAAAATAGGGAACACCAAATGTTTAACCCAAGAACAAATACCCTTCATAAGAGTGTTCCTCAAACCCTAGAATCAAGATCATAGAAGATCATCTTAAGGATCGTACTTAACGGTGTGGAAATCAGGCTTCTCACACATACAACTATCATCAAGACCATCCTTTATATCAAATGAAAGCATCATAACACAATGAAATAGTTCCAGAAACAAAGTACAAGTGATCATACTCTTTCTTCCTAAATCCCAAATCAAGTACAAGGATTTTAGGTTTTACAAGAAATATACATCATCTTCATGATACAATATAGCTCAAACATAACTATCATCACTTTCTTCACTACAAGAACAGATTTTTAAGATATAAAATAGTTACACACTGACAACTTGTAATCAGGTTTAGATTACACATAATAGAGGAGGAAGGAGTTATATAACCCACCTATAATTGATGATCCAAGCCTCAAAGATCTCAAGCTCTAAAGAAGAAAAGGAAGTCTCAACTAGATCCAAACATTTGTCTACTAGATCTCCTTCAAAAGAGAGGAACACCATGGTTAAAGACGACTCTAGGGAAAAGAAAACCCAAACCCTAATTTTGAACTGAGGTAGAAGATGAGGAAACCCTAGTTTAAAACATGATTTTCGACCCAAGAGAATAATAAATCACCAAGAGAAATAACCATGGACCATGCATAACCCTCATGGTCAAGATGGAGGAAGAAGAAGATGACTAAGGAAGGGAAAATTAGATCTAGGGTTCGAATCACTTACCAAGATAACTGATTCTCCAAGAAACCAACACCAAAAAGATGATCTAACACCAAATCCACCACATGTAAGATGGATCGGCCACCCTAGGTTCAAGATCTTCTCCTTCTTGCTCTTGAAGCTACAAGGTCAGTTCACATTCAAGGGAGGAAGAAGAGGGAGTTGAAAAGTCTCTCACATATGAAGAGAAAGGGATATATACACCAAGGGAGAGAGAGAAAGTAGTTTGTGACGTGTCACTATTCTAGATCATCCCAGAACACATGTCCTTCAACTTCATGGTCTTATCCTCTCCCACATGCAAAAATACAAAAATATCATATTTATCCAAAAATTGTAGCGACCTCCATGGCCACTACCATCAACAAGGTCGCAACACTTCATTTATGTTCACTTTGTTTCAATCCAAACCCTAAACTAACAAAGCAAGGTCGAAACACTAAAGGGCAAGGTTTTGTTTCGACCTCTAGGTTGTCTAGGTAAAAACCTATAACACATTGTACACCCCTCCAAGTACATATACGATAGTGGAAGAAAACCCTATGATGTCCCTAACATGGGTCACTTGGCTTAGAGGAACATTAGAAAACATGATATACATAGCAAAAAGATAAATGAAACACCTTGCATTTATTGGAAATCATGATTCATACATTGTTCTTCAAAAGAGAAAACTAATGCCATAAACTATATCATCCTTGAACTAAAATCTAATACATGAAAGGTAGAAAAAATCAATGGCAAAAATCTTCTTTGGAAACTTAATATGTATCTTGTATGGTGTAGATGGAACCCAACCAAGCTAAGCCCTGGAAACTTCTAATTCTAAGCACTCACTTCAAATTCCTTTGCTCCTTGATCTAGGGACATCTCATCCCATGGCCATGCGAAAAAAAAGACACACATCAGTAAGAGGCACTATACATTTTATCAGAACTGAAAATAAGAATGTATACTTGACTTGAAAGAAAACCTTGACATGAATTTGACTTAAGCATTCTAGATTACATGATTCTTATACCATGAAGAATTGAATAGTAATATATGCATGTCTCTATGACACCCACTTAAGAGCACAAGATTGCTTGGAAAGCCCATAATGATAGGAAAGCCCATAACGACCCGAATGCCCATGATTTGGCTATAAAAGCCCATAATTGGAAGGAATGCCCATAACAACCCCTTGAGGTCCATGATTCAATAAGCATATAAAAACTATTTCAATTCCAAATAACTTGATCATTAACATGACTTTAGTATTAACATTAGCATGATCCTTGAACTAATCATAATAGGATGTCTCCCTCTTGAAACATGAACTTTAAAATCCATCAATCATTGATCATTAATCATAATATATACTCTTAATTAACATGATAACCATATGACATAAGATATAGCAAACATCAATAAATTTATATGATGAACATGATTTGAGCATTAAACTTGAAATTGAAAGCATAATTCCTAAATCATACATAGCATACAATTCAACCAATGTAAATATGTATGGTGGCATGACTGACTTACGTGTAGAAAAGCACATCCTTAAGTTAGGCCTTCTTAGCCATGGCCAACTCCTAAACCACCTAAAAATATCATACATACATCAAATTCTATCTTAAGATGACCTTAAACCCTAATACTTGGTCTTTAGGAAAATCAGATATGATTTACATGAATTAGGATTTCAAACCAATGAAATCAAGTTCCTTACTAAAAAAAACCTATCCAATGACTATTGTGGTGTATTTTTTTGATAAAGCATGCATTTACAATGACTTTTCCAAGCTAGGACAAATTGAAATTTTGATTAATTTATTACTTGCCTATTTTCCTTCTTTTGGGCCAGACTATCCTCATAGCAGGTGCACAAGAGTTGGGCCCAAATCCCTCTACTAGAAGACAACCAATAGGGCCTTGTGCCCTATCCTTATTCTCTAGCGACACAACCACTTCCTTAGTTCCCCAGAATCGGGACTGCATCCTGTCTGTGATCTGCAGAGGTCCCATTTACAATCTCCAGCAGGCGATCACCTCTGGCCTCGCCTCCTGTTGTGTGGGTTGGAGTGGAGAAATTTCCACCCAGGTCTTCATGAGCGGGGAAAAACAGATAACCAAACCCAGGGTCTTTATCTCCGCAGTTGTTGTCACCGATCTGTGGTGGTCGTCGGGGATTTGAGCTAGGTTGCCACCATGGTCAACGGTTGCAGGTCTATTAATCAAAGAGTTTGTAGGGTTTCTAGCAAGGACTTGGTCTCTCCATCAGCGCTTCCCAATACGGGGCATGAGCCATAACACCTGGGTTAAAAGGATATCGATAGACACCGACGATGGTGAGGAGGCGATGGAGAACCAACAACATAGTTCAGATCCATCGTTGGTGGGGATTATAGAAACTAGGTGTTGATGGATGGGTCTGATATCATGTGTTGATATTACATACCTATGGATGTCCGCTTGAAAGGTAGTGTGGTCTCAACATGCTAACCATAGTTGTTTAGTTGCTTTAGGGCTCCTATGTAGGTTGTGGGGAAGAGGGAGATCAGATTGGTTTTTGGTTTATACGTTGTTGTTGTTGGGGTATGGTAAGGGGTATCTTATGTTCATCACATCTTATTTAGGGTTTGGTATGCATGTCTTATATAGATAGAGAGTCGGGGAGGTTGGAAACCGTAGACTACTAGAGTCCAGGGAGAGTATAACTCCTATTCCTTCTGACACAGACTCCTATGGGAAGTAGGAGATGAGGGTTGACCTTCAAATCCTAATCTAGTGGTTGAAAAAGAGCCCACGGCCAGACATACATACATGGATCCGCGTGACGGTAAACGACTAATAAGAAACGATGTAAAACCATTGTCCATGTTATGACGATTAGGATAATTAATTGCATTTTCTTTCTAAATTGAATTAGAACATCTAAAATTGTCAAACTATAAAGAAAATTGGTGCATTAGCTAATTCGAATATCAACATAGCTTTCTATTTTGAGGGTCACAACCACTGATGCTTTCCAATATAGTATAAACATGTCTTTAGTTTAGTCTTATCTAAAGTAGATTAGTGTCCCATTCTTTAAATGGAGCTACTTATTATCAAAATAAACTTAAACAAATTTAATTAGGTCTGATTGTGAATATTTATTTAAGTCAATTGCACTTTGAACTCTCAAGTGTCACATATTGACTAATTAAGGTTTTATTGGGGAAATAATATACAATTAAGTTTCTAAAGTACAACTATCTACTAATTAAAAAAAACATTTTTTTACTAACACCTTGATACTTATAATCACATTTAGGTTAAATCAAAGTTTCAAATGTCAATTTGAAAAAAAATTAGAATTCTAAATAGGGATCCATTCACAAGTTTAAAATTTGGAGGATGTTACAATTCTACCCACCTTGGAAAAATTTCGTCCTTGAAATTTCATGATACTACCCACCTTAGGGTTTTCCATAATTTGTGTATTATTATTCTCTAATATCATCTCAAAGTCTAATTATGATATTTAATATATGATCCTTTCATGGTTAAATATGTAAACTAGACCTAAGATCTATACATATTACTAATGAAGCTTGGAGTCTATCTCATAACATCATCATTGATATGACAACAAATGTAAGGACCTTGACCTCCGTTTTGGGCTTACCCTATTCGCTTTGCCTAAACCTTGTGTTGAGATGCTTGCTAATCACCTAAAGTTGTGATTAGGGTTTGTTTGTGCTTTGTTGAGAGGTTGAGGTGAAACTTATAATTTACCCAAGTTGGTCACCTTAATAGATGTCTTTCTCTCTCTTTGCATCCTCTAGGTTGAGAGGATGGGTTGGGATCTTTGTTTGAGTAGCTTTGGGCTTTGTTGAGCCTTGTTGGGCTTTGTTTTGCCTTGTTGAGCCTTGTTGAGGCTTGGTATTGGGCTGGCCCTTGCTGTATCAGCCACGGTGGTATGGTTGTGTCGGGCAAGGGGCTGTATCAGCCAAGGTGAAGTGGGGTTGCCATCTTGGATGACACACATTCCCCTCCTAGCCTCATTTGTGTCACCATCTTTGGACAAGTGGCAGCTGCTTTGCTAAGTGAGTGGCAACTCATGGTCATCGGTTTTTGGGGTGCTTGCATGTGGTACACTCCTTGGACAAGTGTGCTAGGGGCGGGTGCCACCTTGTCTTGCTCTCCCTCTACACCCCCATAGTATATATACGACCCTCCCCTTGGTTGCTAAGCTCTTTGGATCCTTTAGCTGCTTCCCTCTCCTTTGGTGGCCGAGCTAGGAGAAATAAGGAGCTTGAGGTGGTCGATATAGCTGGAGTCTTGGGCGACACACCTTGCTCTTGTGGTAGGTATCTCCCCTTTTTCCTTGGCACCTTCTTCTTCTTCTTCTATCTTCTTCTTTGGCCATGGTGGTTACATGTTGCTCTTCTTTGTGTTGCTTTATATCTGTTCTGGTTGACCCAGGTGCTATGCACTCTTTTATCGCACATAGTATGCTTGATAGCTGCCTTTTACCTATTAGTTGTAAGAAAGATAGCTTGTTGTTAGAAACCCCTCTTGTTGGTCCCATGTTGCTTCGAGAAGTGTGTCTGTCATGTGTTCTATCTTTTTTGGGACACAAGATACAAGTGGATCTTATACCACTTGACATGCATGGATTCGATGTGATCCTTGGGATGGATACCCTAGAGAAGTATAAGGTTTTGTTGAATTGTGGTTCCAAGCAAGCAGTGTTTGTTGACAATGGTGAGAAGTGGATCTTCCAAGGAGATAGGAAGATTCTTCCGACGTGTTTAGTGTCAACAATGGTGGAAGAGAAGTTGTTGCGGAAAGGATGTAAGGCATTCTTAGCTCATGTTGTGGATACCAAAGCGAAGGGTCCTAGCCTTGAGGATGTGCCTGTTGTCTAAGAGTTTGCGGATGTGTTTCCCGATGAGTTTCCCGATGTTCCCCCACCCCAAGAGATTGACTTTGAGATCAATCTAGTGCCAGGGACACAACCAGTTGTTCAAACACCGTACAGGATGGCTCCAGCTGAGATGGCAGAGCTAAAGAAGTAGTTACAGGAGTTGCTGGATAAAGGTTTTATCAGACCAAGTGCATTACCGTGAGGTGCTCCAGTCCTATTCGTAAAGAAGAAGGATGGATCGATGCATCTATGCATAGATTATCGATATTTGCACAAAGTTATGATAAAAAAAACAAGTATCCTTTGTCGAGGATAGATGTTCTATTTGATCAGTTGCATGGTGCTACAATGTTTTCAAAGATCTATCTACGGTCTGGATATCATCAGTTGAGGATCAAGCATGAGGACATACCAAAGTCAGCTTTTAGGATGAGTTATGGCCACTTTGAGTTCGTGGTTATGCCATTTGGGATAACCAATGCGCCTACTTCTTTTATGGACCTGATCAATAGAGTGTTCCATTTGTTTCTAGATCAATTTTTTGTGGGTTTTATAGATGACATCTTGATTTATAGTCGAGACAGTCAACAACATGTACAACACCTTCGACAAGCGTTGACTCTCCTTCGCCAACACGAGTTGTATGCCAAGTTGAGTAAGTGTGAGTTCTGGTTGAAGGAAGTGACTTTCTTGGGTCATGTGATATCCATGGAAGGAGTCAGAGTGGACCCCAAGAAGGTGGAGTCAATTGCGGAATGGGAGCAACCGAAGACACCGACTGAAGTTTGTAGTTTTCTGGGTTTAGCAGGATATTACCAAAGGTTTATAAAGGACTTCAGTGTGATCACGTTGCCGTTGACAAAGTTGACTAGAAAGGATGTACCTTTTGTTTGAGATGATCGTTGTTAGCAAGCTTTTCAAAGCTTGAAGGAGAAGCTGACTAGTGCTCCAGTGTTGGTGTTGCTAGAGCCTGGGAATGCTATGTTGTTTTCTGTGATGCTTCCAAGAAAGGCTTAGGTTGTGTGCTAATGCAAGAGGATCATGTGGTTTCTTTCGCTTTGCGACAGCTTAAGAAACATGAGGAGAGCTATCTAACACATGATTTGGAGCTGGAAGTGGTGGTCTATGCGTTAAAGATATGGAGACACTATCTTTATGGGGAGGTGTACCAGATCTTTACGGATCATAAAAACTTGAAGTATATCTTCTCGCAGAGTGAGCTGAAAATGCGACAACATCACTGGATGGAGCTGATCAGTAATTACGATTGCACCATCGAGTATCATCCTGGTAAGGCAAACATGGTAGCTGATGCGCTTAGCAGAAAGTCTTCTTCTCTTCCTACGAAGAAGGCACAATTAAGTTCTTTGATATGCCAGAGGTGGGATATGTTTGTCTCTTTGTGGCAGATGAATGTACAGTTGGAAGTATCTTTGTTGGCAGGACTGTTGGCACAGATGAAAGCAAAACCTACGTTGAGGCAGCAGATCAAAGAAGCGCAATAGGTAGATGCTATAGCTCAGTTGATCAGATCAAAGTTCGGCAGCGAGAAGCGAGATGGCTTCCATGAGTCTGATGATGGACTAGTTTGTTATCATAACAGGATGGTGGTCCCAGATGTTGACGATTTGAGGAATCTAGTGCTCGAGGAAGCACACACATCGATGTATGCTATGCATCTAGGTGTCACTAAGATGTATCATAATCTAAAGGATCTGTATTGGTGTCCTGGTTTGAAGAGAGGTGTGGCCGAGTTTGTAGCTAAGTGTGTGGTTTGCCAGCAGGTCAAGGCTGAGCATTAGAAATCGGCAGGTACGTTGCAACCCATGCCAATACCGTAGTGGAAATGAGATCATATAACCATGGATTTCATAGTTGGTCTTCCGAGGACAGCTAGGAATCATGATTCCATTTTGGTGATAGTGGACAAGTTGACGAAGTCTGCTCATTTCATACATGTAAAGACAACGTATACAACAGAAAAGCTTGCTCAGATATATGTGGATGAGATAGTGTGTTTGCACAGTGTGCCCACAACGATAGTCTCCGACAGAGGTCCCCAGTTCACGAGTCATTTTTGGGAACAGATGCACAAAGCATTGGGAACGCAGTTGAGGTTCAGTACCACTTTCCACCCACAGACAGATGGACAGTTTGAAAGGACTATTCAGACTTTGGAGGATCTTCTCCAAGCTTGTGTTTTGCAGTTCCTAGGTAGTTGGGATGTGCATCTCAGTTTGATAGAGTTCGCCTACAACAATAGTTATCAAGAGAGTATCGACATGGCACCTTATGAGGCTTTATATGGCAGGAAGTGCATATCTCCTCTATGTTGGTATGAGTCTGGTGAGTATCAACCTTTGGGTCCTGAGTTGGTGCAACAGACAACAGAATAGATCAAAGTGATACAACAACAGTTGAAAGCGGCACAGGACAGACATAAGTCATATGCAGATAATCGCCGATGACCTCTAGAGTTATAGGTGGGAGACAAGGTGTATCTCAAGGTCTCACTATGGAAAGGCATGTTGAGGTTTGGCCAGAAAGGCAAGTTGGCACTGAGGTATATGGGGCCATATCCGGTAATAGAACGTGTTGGAAATGTATCTTACCAGATAGAACTACCACCTTGCATAGGTTACATATGATATTCCTTGTTAGTATGATGGAGAAAAGTCATCCAGACACAAAGACAGTGATACAGCCGGTTGAGGTTGAGCTTGATGAAGATGTGACCTACGAGGAAGGTCCAGTGATGATTCTTGACAGAAGAGTGAAGAAGTTGAAAAGGAAGGACCTGGTGCTTGTCAAGGTTCTTTGGCATCATCGTGGCATTGAGGAAGCCACATGGGAGCTTGAGGAAGAGATGAAGAGGAAGTATCCCTCGCTTTTCTCTTCAGATTTCGGGGGTGAAATCCTTTTGTAGGGGTTTATAGCTTGTAAGGACCCTGACCTCCATTTTGGGCTTACCATGTTTGCTTTGCTAAACATTGTGTTGAGATGCTTGCTAATCACCTAAAGTTGTGATTAGGGTTTGTTTGTGATTTGTTGAGAGGTTGAGGTGCAACTTGCAATTTACCCAAGTTGGTCACCTTGAGAGATTTCTTTCTCTCTCTTTGCATCCTCTAGGTTGAGAGGATGGGTTGGGATCTTTGTTTGAGTATCTTTGGGCTTTGTTGAGCCTTGCTAGGCTTTGTTTTGCCTTGTTGAGGCTTGGTATCGGGCTGGCCCTTGGTGTATCGGCCAAGGTGGTGTGGTTGTGTCAGGAAACAGGCTGTATTGGCCAAGGTGAAGTGGGGTTGCCATCTTGGGTGACACACATTCCCCTCCTAGCCTCGTTTGTGTCACCATCTTTGGACAAGTGGCAGCTGCTTTGCTAAGTGAGTGGCAACTCATGGCGTGGGTTTTTGGGGTGCTTGCATGTGGCACACTCCTTGGACAAGTGTGCTAGAGATGAGTGCCACCTTGCCTTGCTCTCCCTCTTCACCCCATAGTATATATATGACCCTCCCCTTGGTTTCTAAACTCTTTGGATCCTTTAGCTTCTTCCCACTCCTTTAGTGGCCGAGCTAGGAGAAGCAAGGAGCTTGAGGTGGCCGATATAGCTGGAGTGTTGGGCGACACACCTTGCTCTTGTGGTAGGTATCTCCCCTTTTTCCTTGGCACCTTCTTCTTCTTCTATCTTCTTCTTCAGCCATGGTGGTTACATGTTGCTCTTCTTTGTGTTGGCCAAGGTGGTGTCTTGGAGCTTGAAAGCTTGGTGCTAGGAGCTTGGAGCCTTAGAGCTTGAGGTGGGTTACATAACTCCTAACCCTAGCTATATTTCTTCTTTTTCAAGTTGCATGCTATATGTGCTATCTTGATCATCCATGTCATCTTTTAGCTATGTTTCTTGCTTTAATTGTTATAAGGTTGCTTTAAGATGTACCCTAGACTTTGTGGAGATGGTTATCTTGGGTTGCCTTGGGTTGGTCGAACCATGGAGGTGGAGTTCCTTGGCAAAACCCCTCTCTCACTTAGTTGTTGAGAGGTGAGCTTAGGGTCTCCAAATCTAATGGTGAGTTGAGCTTTGGCTGATATGATATGATGGACCTCCTTGTTTCCTGACAGATGATGGAAGTTGTGCAATACCCCTCTCTCACTTAATTGTCTTGAGAGGTGAGCCAACTCTCTTGAACTTTTAGGGCTTCTTGGTGGCAGTCTTGAGGTTGAAGATGACCAACCCATCATGGTCTTTGAACCCTTACACGATACCCTTATGATGTGTTCTTCCCAATATCCCCTTCTAGATTTGAACCTTGGGTGATATACTAAGTGGTGTTCGACCGTTTTGACCGATATGAACCTTTGCCTTAGATGGCATTTATGGGTGTTATGCCTTTGGTCGATATGCTTGGTAGACAACCCTAGTTGGACGATAGGCTACATTAGGCAACATGGTGACATTTGAGGGATGGCAGTAGAATACCATGGATGATATGAGAGTCCCTTCGGTGCCATGTTGTTCTAGCCAAGAAGGTGCTTGTTGGGCGGTATGGTTTTGGCCTTAGGCGTCATGGTGTTCATGGTTGCCCGGTATGGAATCCTAACCCTAGAAGGGTGATAGTGGATTTGGCCAATAGGGTTGCTGTGATGCTCGATATCCTCTTTGTGCATATGCTGCTCGTTACACCTGCACCTGGTTGTACGATACACTCTTGGTCCATGGCTGCATGACACACCTTTAGATCTAGTATGCTTGTTATCCCCTTGTGCATGGGTGCAATGTCATGCTTGTGGCCGATATGTGTGGTTGGTACCTTAGGGTTTTGGTGACCTGGCCGATAGCATTGGGTGAGGGATATGACCCTACCTGATATCCCTTGGGTGAGGGATAATGCTACTTGCCACACCTTTGGTGAGGGTAGGTGATATCTTTGGTGAGGGATGCGCTTAGCCCAGGAACCCTAGATGAGTTTGGTGTCTTGAGCCTGCACCTTTTGTGATGATGAGATGTGAAGGATAGGTTGTAACCAGTGACATGTTTGTTACCTAAGGTTGGTGTTAAGTAAGATAATAAGATAATGGTTATGTTCATGAGATATAGGGCACAGTGGATGCTCACAGTTTGATAACCTTAATACCAAATGTTTGACATACCAGCTACAACTTATTGCTTCATATGATCATAATAATGGATGTTGTTCCAATCATATGCTACCTAAATTTGAATGGCATGATAATAATAATATGTTCTCTAAGATCTATGTTTGGTAATCCAGTTATCTCTCTTGATAAGCATACTAACCATGTAGGTGTATCAAATGAATGAGGTGTATGTATTTGAATAACATTGAATATTGATGAAAATTCTTGTTGATAAGATAACATGTATCACCAGTATGATGAGAAAGGTTTGGTGACCTGATAAGGGCTAAGTGCCTAGTTGAGGTGTTATCCTCTGATGCTGAGATGAGGGATTGCTATCCTATGATGATGATGTATGATGATGATGCCTTGAGAAGAAGTGGCATTCTGTGATGAGGGATTGAGATCCCATGATAGTGTGATAATGACATTAACAATGTGAGACAATGTTTTTTATGTTTTACAACTTGGTTGCCTCAACAATTCACTTAAAATATAATAATTAATTATAGTGGAACATTTCATGTAGTTTTGCCATGGCCATAGATCCATCATCTTCAGTAGTTGGTGATGGTGAAACAAGTTTATCCCGTGGGATTACCTAGAGCGCATATTGTTGAATATGCGGGGTTTCTCCTAATCGAAAATAGGAGGATTACAGTGCAACTGCGGTTGTGGACTCAAGATGTGTATAAGATCATGGTGAACAAGCCCATGGCTCAGTGTGATGGAGCATGAATGTGTTCATGACTCATAAGCACGGTGAACTGGCTCGTGGCTCAAATATACTAGCGTCGTGACCTATACCTAGGCAGGCTAGATAAAAAGGGTAGACTATGTGAGCTAACCCTATGGTTGAGGTCACTCAAGCAAGATATGGTTGTCCTTCTTTGGTTATCATGCACTGACCACGAAGAGGTGAGGTCATGGAGTTCGGTTCTTCCATTGACCTTGTATGGCTCCAGTTTTGGGCTTCGCAATCGACGGTTAGATTTGAGAGGTACGGCTCACTTCCTCAGGGCATAATAAATCGCAATCCAGCCTTATAGTATATATTGCTTAAGGCAAAACATAGAACATTGGTTGAGGCCTTGCTTGTATAGTTGCCCTAGTTATATCTTGCAGTTATTTGTACATTCCTCATATCTTGTGATAAGTTATTATAAAGCTCATATTGTCAATCATGTTCCATAAAGAAATATCTGGTTATATGCCTCCCAGATATCTAGGTAAGTTGTTAATAAAGTTAAGCTATGTTCAGTATGATGCTTATATCAGTTACTTGCTTTATCTGAAGTTGTATAGTTTAGCGGGGAGTTATGTTTCTTGCTGAGACTATGTGTCTCACCCCGCTGGTTTACAACATTTTTAGGTGATCGTGCTAGATGTGGTGGTGGTTGTGAGGTTGCGGACGAGCAGCAAGAAGAACAGTAGGAGGCAAGAGATGGATATGCTACTGGTTTGGTTGTTTTGTAGTAGAGTCCTACAGTCATCCCTATACACTCGGGTCCTTGGAGGTGTTTTGACGATGTTTCACAATGTACAATTATTGCAGCTTTGTTTATCCTTCTGTTGGCCTAATGTGGCCCGTTCTGTATATGTATAATTATGTGGTGAAATCTCTGTGCTTATGAGATGGTTTTGGACATATATCAAGGTTATGCATATTTATATAACATGTTTTCTTACAAGATAAGGATCTGGATGTAATAGTTTCTTTATTATCTGCTTTCCGCGATCGGTTTTAATTAACCTGTGTTTTTGGTAATATGTGGTTTATGGAAGTTTTGCACATTTTCACGTGGCATTTCGTTGTCTGTGTGATAGCGGGATGTCACAATAATTTTTTGGTATCGGAGCTCTAGGTTAGATGACTCTATAGGGATCTAGGACTAGGTTTGTGTCTATTCTTGTGAGTTTTCCAGATTTTCTTACAATAACCTTCTGCCCTCAGCAAAAGATAAAGCTTAAAGATGTCTAGAAATCATGAAGAACATGCTGCCGAGAGCAGTGATGCTACATCTATTGATGGAGCACGAGTGTAGGCACATGAAGATCGGGTGCCTGAGGTCCCCCAGCTTGCCCCGACCATTCTCAAAAACCCTACCTATCAACATCTTATGGGGCAGTTAATGGCTACGATGAATCTCGTGGTGGAAAGATTGCCAGTGCCTCCGCCAAGAGCACAGGCTCCCCATGGTGAATCTTCGGGTATTGGGAAGACCTTCAAGCAGCTTCGCCAAGTCAGAGCTTCGAATTATGCTAGAACGGTTGATCCAATGGATGCAGATTTGTGGTTGACGGGTCTTGAGAAGGCCTTCTGGATCCTTGACATCCCTGAAGCAGACAAAATCAAGCACACTATCTACCTTTTGAAAGGTAGTGCTAGCCACTGATGGGCCATTGAGGAGGAGAAGCGTCCCGATGAGGTGATAGGTTGGGATGTCTTCCGATGGGAGTTCATGAGTCGATACTTCCCAAAGACCTATCTGGACGAGAAGATCAACCAGTTTGAGCATTTGCGCCAAGGATCAATGAGCATCACCTAGTATGAAGCCAAGTTTATGGACCTACTAAGGTTTTTTCCTCACATGGCAGAGACAGATGATGAGAGGATCAGACATTTTGAGAAAGGTTTGAGCGTTGAGCTGACGACACCAGCTACTGCTTTAGAGAACCAAGAACGGTTTGCCACATTTGTGGAGTCTGTCCGAAGGATCGAAAGGTCAGTCAAGGAGAAAAGAGAAACCATGTCCAAGAAAAAGCCTGCTTATGGACCTACTAAGGTTTTGTCCTCACATGGTGATGACAGATGATGAGAGGATCAGACATTTTGAGAAAGGTTTGAGCGCTGAGCTGACAACACCTACTGCTACTTTAGAGAATCGAGAATGGTTTGCCACATTTGTAGAGTTTGTCTGAAGGATCGAAAGGTCAATCAAGGAGAAAAGAGAAACCATGTCCAAGAAAACGCCTACTTAGTTCCAGAGGTAGATGTTTGATGGCTTCAAGAAGCCAGGGTTTTCAGCAACATCTGTGATGTAGAGTTCTAGTGCACCGTCACAGTGATCTCCGAGTAAAGGAAGAGGGCACGGGTTTTCGCCATCTAGAGCTCACAGTACAACTTCAGTGGCAGTGATAGGGCCATCTAGGCCACAGTTTGAAGACAGGTCACGCTACCTCTGTGGATAGATCGGGCATTTAAAGTCAAATTGCCCAAAGAGAGATGTCAAAGTGATGCAGCAGCTGAGGCAGAATCAACAGATAGATAGCAGTTTAGTGGTGCCATAGGGTGAGGATGCGACCAAGCGTCGCAAGAAGGATCATCCGCTCAAGGAAGCAAATGATGTGGACAACAAGCAACGACTCGATTCTATGCTATGAGTCAGCCGGAGGCGATAGTCAACCCACGAGTGGTGGTAGGTCAGATGGAGTTATTTCATTCTGATTTGTCTTCTTCTTGCTTTATATCTGTTCTGGTTGACCCAGGTGCTATGCACTCTTTTATCGCACATAGTATGCTTGATAGCTGCCTTTTACCTATTAGTTGTAAGAAAGATAGCTTGTTGTTAGAAACCCCTCTTGTTGGTCCCATGTTGCTTCGAGAAGTGTGTCTGTCATGTGTTCTATCTTTTTTGGGACACAAGATACAAGTGGATCTTATACCACTTGACATGCATGGATTCGATGTGATCCTTGGGATGGATACCCTAGAGAAGTATAAGGTTTTGTTGAATTGTGGTTCCAAGCAAGTAGTGTTTGTTGACAATGGTGAGAAGTGGATCTTCCAAGGAGATAGGAAGATTCTTCCGACGTGTTTAGTGTCAACAATGGTGGAAGAGAAGTTGTTGCGGAAAGGATGTAAGGCATTCTTAGCTCATGTTGTGGATACCAAAGCGAAGGGTCCTAGCCTTGAGGATGTGCCTGTTGTCTAAGAGTTTGCGGATGTGTTTCCCGATGAGTTTCCCGATGTTCCCCCACCCCAAGAGATTGACTTTGAGATCAATCTAGTGCCAGGGACACAACCAGTTGTTCAAACACCGTACAGGATGGCTCCAGCTGAGATGGCAGAGCTAAAGAAGTAGTTACAGGAGTTGTTGGATAAAGGTTTTATCAGACCAAGTGCATTACCGTGAGGTGCTCCAGTCCTATTCGTAAAGAAGAAGGATGGATCTATGCATCTATGCATAGATTATCGATATTTGCACAAAGTTATGATAAAAAAAACAAGTATCCTTTGTCTAGGATAGATGTTCTATTTGATCAGTTGCATGGTGCTACAATGTTTTCAAAGATCTATCTACGGTCTGGATATCATCAGTTGAGGATCAAGCATGAGGACATACCAAAGTCAGCTTTTAGGATGAGTTATGGCCACTTTGAGTTCGTGGTTATGCCATTTGGGATAACCAATGCGCCTACTTCTTTTATGGACCTGATCAATAGAGTGTTCCATTTGTTTCTAGATCAATTTTTTGTGGGTTTTATAGATGACATCTTGATCTATAGTCGAGACAGTCAACAACATGTACAACACCTTCGACAAGCGTTGACTCTCCTTCGCCAACACGAGTTGTATGCCAAGTTGAGTAAGTGTGAGTTCTGGTTGAAGGAAGTGACTTTCTTGGGTCATGTGATATCCATGGAAGGAGTCAGAGTGGACCCCAAGAAGGTGGAGTCAATTGCGGAATGGGAGCAACCGAAGACACCGACTGAAGTTTGTAGTTTTTTGGGTTTAGCAGGATATTACCAAAGGTTTATAAAGGACTTCAGTGTGATCGCGTTGCCGTTGACAAAGTTGACTAGAAAGGATGTACCTTTTGTTTGGGATGATCGTTGTTAGCAAGCTTTTCAAAGCTTGAAGGAGAAGCTGACTAGTGCTCCAGTTTTGGTGTTGCTAGAGCCTGGGAATGCTATGTTGTTTTCTGCGATGCTTCCAAGAAAGGCTTAGGTTGTGTGCTAATGCAAGAGGATCATGTGGTTTCTTTCGCTTTGCGACAGCTTAAGAAACATGAGGAGAGCTATCTAACACATGATTTGGAGCTGGAAGTGGTGGTCCATGCGTTAAAGATATGGAGACATTATCTTTATGGGTAGGTGTACCAGATCTTTACGGATCATAAAAACTTGAAGTATATCTTCTCGCAGAGTGAGCTGAAAATGCGACAACATCACTGGATGGAGCTGATCAGTAATTACGATTGCACCATCGAGTATCATCCTGGTAAGGCAAACATGGTAGCTGATGCGCTTAGCAGAAAGTCTTCTTCTCTTCCTACAAAGAAGGCACAATTAAGTTCTTTGATATGCCAGAGGTGGGATATGTTTGTCTCTTTGCGGCAGATGAATGTATAGTTGGAAGTATCTTTGTTGGCAGGACTGTTGGCACAGATGAAAGCAAAACCTACGTTGAGGCAGCAGATCAAAGAAGCGCAACAGGTAGATGCTATAGCTCAGTTGATCAGATCAAAGTTCGGCAGCGAGAAGCGAGATGGCTTCCATGAGTCTGATGATGGACTAGTTTGTTATCATAACAGGATGGTGGTCCCAGATGTTGACGATTTGAGGAATCTAGTGCTCGAGGAAGCACACACATCGATGTATGCTATGCATCTAGGTGTCACTAAGATGTATCATAATCTAAAGGATCTGTATTGGTGTCCTGGTTTGAAGAGAGGTGTGGCCGAGTTTGTAGCTAAGTGTGTGGTTTGCCAGTAGGTCAAGGCTGAGCATTAGAAATCGGAAGGTACGTTGCAACCCATGCCAATACCGTAGCGGAAATGAGATCATATAACCATGGATTCATAGTTGGTCTTTCGAGGACAGCTAGGAATCATGATTCCATTTTGGTGATAGTGGACAAGTTGACAAAGTCTGCTCATTTCATACATGTAAAGACAACGTATACAACAGAAAAGCTTGCTCAGATATATGTGGATGAGATAGTGTGTTTGCACAGTGTTCCCTCAACGATAGTCTCCAACAGAGGTCCCCAGTTCACGAGTCATTTTTGGGAACAGATGCACAAAGCATTGGGAACGCAGTTGAGGTTCAGTACCACTTTCCACCCACAGACAGATGGACAGTTTGAAAGGACTATTCAGACTTTGGAGGATCTTCTCCAAGCTTGTGTTTTGCAGTTCCTAGGTAGTTGGGATGTGTATCTCAGTTTGATAGAGTTCGCCTACAACAATAGTTATCAAGAGAGTATCGACATGGCACCTTATGAGGCTTTATATGGCAGGAAGTGCATATCTCCTCTATGTTGGTATGAGTCTGGTGAGTATCAACCTTTGGGTCCTGAGTTGGTGCAACAGACAACGGAATAGATCAAAGTGATACAACAACAGTTGAAAGCGGCACATGACAGACATAAGTCATATGCAGATAATCGCCGATGACCTCTAGAGTTATAGGTGGGAGACAAGGTGTATCTCAAGGTCTCACTATGGAAAGGCATGCTGAGGTTTGTCCAGAAAGGCAAGTTGGCACTGAGGTATATGGGGCCATATCCGGTAATAGAACATGTTGGAAATGTAGCTTACCAGATAGAACTACCACCTTGCATAGGTTACATATGATATTCCTTGTTAGTATGATGGAGAAAAGTCATCCAGACACAAAGACAGTGATACAGCCGGTTGAGGTTGAGCTTGATGAAGATGTGACCTACGAGGAAGGTCCAATGATGATTCTTGACAGAAGAGTGAAGAAGTTGAAAAGGAAGGACCTGGTGCTTGTCAAGGTTCTTTGGCATCATCGTGGCATTGAGGAAGCCACATGGGAGCTTGAGGAAGAGATGAAGAGGAAGTATCCCTCGCTTTTCTCTTCAGATTTCGGGGGTGAAATCCTTTTGTAGGGGTTTATAGCTTGTAAGGACCCTGACCTCCATTTTGGGCTTACCATGTTTGCTTTGCTAAACATTGTGTTGAGATGCTTGCTAATCACCTAAAGTTGTGATTAGGGTTTGTTTGTGATTTGTTGAGAGGTTGAGGTGCAACTTGCAATTTACCCAAGTTGGTCACCTTGAGAGATTTCTTTCTCTCTCTTTGCATCCTCTAGGTTGAGAGGATGGGTTGGGATCTTTGTTTGAGTATCTTTGGGCTTTGTTGAGCCTTGCTAGGCTTTGTTTTGCCTTGTTGAGGCTTGGTATCGGGCTGGCCCTTGGTGTATCGGCCAAGGTGGTGTGGTTGTGTCAGGCAACAGGCTGTATTGGCCAAGGTGAAGTAGGGTTGCCATCTTGGGTGACACACATTTCCCTCCTAGCCTCGTTTGTGTCACCATCTTTGGACAAGTGGCAGCTGCTTTGCTAAGTGAGTGGCAACTCATGGCGTGGGTTTTTGGGGTGCTTGCATGTGGCACACTCCTTGGACAAGTGTGCTAGAGACGAGTGCCACCTTGCCTTGCTCTCCCTCTTCACCCCATAGTATATATATGACCCTCCCCTTGGTTTCTAAACTCTTTGGATCCTTTAGCTTCTTCCCACTCCTTTAGTGGCCGAGCTAGGAGAAGCAAGGAGCTTGAGGTGGCCGATATAGCTGGAGTGTTGGGCGACACACCTTGCTCTTGTGGTAGGTATCTCCCCTTTTTCCTTGGCACCTTCTTCTTCTTCTTCTTCTATCTTCTTCTTCGGCCATGGTGGTTACATGTTGCTCTTCTTTGTGTTGGCCAAGGTGGTGTCTTGGAGCTTGAAAGCTTGGTGCTAGGAGCTTGGAGCCTTAGAGCTTGAGGTGGGTTACATAACTCCTAACCCTAGCTATACTTCTTCTTTTTCATTTTGCATGCTATATGTGCTATCTTGATCGGACATGTCATCTTTTAGATATGTTTCTTGCTTTAATGGTTTATAAGGTTTCTTTAAGATGTACCCTAGACTTTGTGGAGATGATTATTTTGGGTTGCCTTGGGTTGGCCAAACCATGGAGGTGGAGTTCCTTGGGCAAAACCCCTCTCTCACTTAGTTGTTGAGAGGTGAGCTTAGGGTCACCAAATCCAATGGTGAGTTGAGCTTTGGCCGAGATGATATGATGGACCTCCTTGTTTCCTTACAAATGATGGAAGTTGTGCAATACCCCTCTCTCACTTAATTGTCTTCAGAGGTGAGCCAACTCTCTTGAGCTCTTAGGGATTCTTGGTGACAGTCTTGAGGTTGAAGATGACCAACCCATCATGGTCTTTGAACCCTTGCACGATACCCTTATGATGTGTTCTGCATGATATTCCCCCTTCTAGAGTTGAACCTTGGGCGATATGCTAAGTGGTGTTTGACCCTTTCGACCGATACGAACCTTTGCCTTAGATGGCGTTTGTGGGCGTTATGCCTTTGGTCGATATGCTTGGTAGACAACCCTAGTTGGATGATAGGCTACCTTTGGCGACATGGTGATGTTTGAGGGATGGCAGTAGTATACCATGGGCAATATGAGAGTCCCTTGGGCGCCATGTTGTGCTAGCCAAGAAGGTCCTTGTTGGGTAGTATGGTTTTGGCCTTGGGCGACATGGTGTTGATGGTTTCTCGGTATGGAACCCTAAACCTGGAAGGGCGATAGTGGTTTTGGCCGATAGGGTTGTTGTGATGCTCGATATCCTCTTTGTGCATATGCTGCACATTACACATGCACCTGGTTGCACGACACACTCTTGGTCCATGGCTGCACGACACACCTTTAGATCTAGTCTGCCCGTTATCCCCTTGTGCATGGGTGCAATGTCATGCTTGTGGCTGATATGTGTGGTTGGTACCTTAGAGTTTTAGTGGCCTGGCCGATAGCGTTGGGTGAGGGATATGACCCTACCTGATATCCCTTAGGTAAGGGATAGTGCTACCCGCCACACCTTTGGTGAGGGTAGGCGATATCTTTGGTGAGGGATGCGCTTAGCCCGAGAACCCTATATGTGTTTGGTGTCTTGAGACCGCACCTCTTATGATGATGAGATGTGAAGGATAGGTTATGACAAGTGACATGTTTGCTACCTAAGGTTGATGTTAAGTAAGATAATAAGATAATTGTTATGTTCATGAGATATAGGGCATAGTGGATGCTCGCGGTTTGATAACCTTATTACCAAATGTTTGACATACCAACTACAACTTATTGCTTCATATGATCATAATAATGGATGTTGTTCCAATCATATGCAACCTAAATTTGAATGGCATGATAATAATAATATGTTCTCTAAGATCTATGTTTGGTGATCCATTTATCTCATAAGCATACTAACCATGCATGTGTATCAAATGAATGAGGTGTATGTATTTGAATAACATTGAATATTGATGAAAATTCTTGTTGATAAGATAACATGTATCACCAGTATGATGAGAAAGGTTTGGTGACCTGATAAGGGTTGAGTGCCTTGTTGAGGTGTTATCCTCTAATGCTGAGATGAGGGATTGCTATCCCAGGATGATGATGTATGATGATGATGCCTTGATAGGCAGTGGCATTCTGTGATGAGGGATTGAGATCCCATGATAGTGTGATAATGACAGTAACAATGTGAGACAATGTTGTTTATGTTTTACAACTTGGTTGCCTCAAAAATTCACTTAAAATATATTAATTAATTAATTACAGTGGAACATTTCATGTAGTTTTGCCCTGGCCATTGATCCATCATCGTCAGTAGCTGGTGATGGTGAAATAGGTTTATCTTGCGGGATTACTTGGAGCACATATTGTTGAATATGCAGGGTTTCTCCTAGCCGAAAATAGGAGGATTAGAGTGCAACTATGGTTGTGGACTCAATATGTGTATAAGAGCATGGTGAGTAGGCCCATGGCTCAGTGTGATGGAGAATGAATGCATTCATGACTCAGGAGCATGATGAACTGGCCCGTGGCTCAAATATACTAGCACTGTGACCTATACCAAGGCAGGCTAGATAAAAAGGGTAGATTGTGTGAGCTAACCCGATGGCTGAGGCCACTCAAACAAAAGACTATGGTCCTACTTTGGTTATCGTGCACTGACCACAAAGAGGTGATGTCGTGGAGTCTGACTCTTCCATTGACCTTGTATGGCACCGGTTTTGGGCTTCGTAGCTGAAGGTTGAATTTGAGCGGTACGACTCATTTCCTCAGGGCATAATAAATCATAATCCAGCCGTATAGTATATATTGCTTAAGGAAAAATACGGAATATTGGTTGAGGCCTTGCTTGCATAGTTGCCCTAGTTATATCTTGCAGTTATTTGTACATTCCTCATATCTTGTGATAATTTCTTATAAATCTCATCTTGTCAATCATGTTCCATAAAGAAATATCTGGTTATATGCCTCCCGGATATCTTGGTAAGTTGTTAATAAAGTTAAGCTCTATTCAGTATGTTGCTTATATTAGTTACCTACTTTATCTGAAGTTGTATAATTCAACGGGGAGTTATGTTTCTCGTTGGGACTATGTGTCTCATCTCGCTGGTTTACAACCTTTTTAGGTGATCGTGCTAGATGTGGTGGTGGTCGTGAGGTTGCGGCAGAGTAGCAAGAAGAACAGTAGGAGGCAAGAAATGGATATGTTGTATGTTTGGTTGTTTTGTAGTAGAGTCCTAGAGTCATCCCTGTACACACGGGTCCTTGGAGGTGTTTTGATGACATTTCACGATGTACAATTATTGCAACTTTGTTTATCCTACTGTTGGCCTGATGTGGCCCAATCTGTATATGTATAATCAGGTGGTGAACTCTCTGTGCTTATATGATGGTTGTGGACATATATCAAGGTTATGCATATTTACATAACATGTTTTCTTGTAGGATAAGGATCTGGATGTAGTAGTTTCTTTATTATCTGCTTTCTGCAATCAGTTTTAGTTAACCCGTGTTTTTGGTAATATGTGGTTTATGGGAAGTTCTGCACATTTTCACGTGGCATTTCGTTGTCCGTGTGATAGCGGGATGTCACAACGAACATCTTTTACGTATTCTCTAGGGAATTTGATTCTACCATGGACCTTACTTGCTTATCTGATTAGGTTTAGGTGATTATATGTCTCAAACTTTTTGTTCCAACTCTTATTATCTGTTGCCTTTGGATACAAGCCAGCCGCTCATATATTCAAAGGTGACATTATTTATCACACTTATCTTAATATCTCCCTCATGAACATGTCCCATACCACATGCATTTGAAAGAAAAAGGCAAGCATTCTTATGCATATAACATTCTCTCTACAAAACCCCATGAGCCTTTGTCTCGTACCACAAACACATGGGAAAAAAGAGAGCATGCTATAAACAATTCTAGAGTAAACATAAAAGTTGAAAAGTTCTAGGCACATAACCCTAATCCTCATTTGAACTTATGCCTCTTGTCTAGACCTCTAATTTGGTTTCTAATATCTTTCACCTACTTCTTATATACCTAGGGTTCGAATATATGAATCTTTAGTTTAGTGGCCATCTACTCGTTTCTCTGATACCATATTGTAATGCCCCTCTAAGTACATACACGACAACGGAAGAAAACCCTATGTTGTCCATAAATGGGTCACTTGTCTTAGAGGAACATTACAAAACATGATATACATAACAAAAAAATAAATGAAACACCATGCATTTATTGGAAATCTTGATTCATACATTGTTCTTCAAAAGAGAAAACTAATGCCATAAAATATCTCATCCTTGAAGTAAAGTCTAATACATGAAAGGTAGAACAAATCTTCTTTGGAAACTTAATATGGATCTTCTATGGTGTAGATGGCACCCCACCAAGCTAAGCCCTGGAAACTTCTACTTCTAAGCACTCACTTCAAATTCCTTTGCTCCTTGATCTAGGGACATCTCTCCCACGACCATGTGAAAACAAAGACATACATAATTAAGCGGCACTATACATTTTATGAGAACTGAAAATAAGCATGTATACTTGACTTGAAAGAAAACCTTGATATGAATTTGACTTAAGCATTTTGGATTACATGATTCTTATAACGTGAAGATTTTAACAATAATATATGCCTCTCTCTATGATGCCCATTTAAGAGAACATGATTGCTAGGAAAGCCCATAACGACATGAATGCCCATGATTTGTCTATAAAAGCCCATAATTGGTAGAAATGCCCATAACGACCCCTTGAGGTCCATGATTCGAGAAGCATATAAAAATTATTTCAAATCCAATTAACTTGATCATTAACATGACTTTAGTATTAACATTAACATGATCCTTGAACTTATCATGATGGGATTTATCCCTCTTGAAACATGAACTTTAAAATCCATTAATCATTGATCATTAATCATAATCTCTTTTCTTAATTAAATTGATAACCATATGACATAAGATATAGCAAACATCAATCAATTTATATGATGAACATGATTTGAGTATTAAACTTGAAATTGAAAGCATAATCCCTAAATCATACATAGCATACAATTTAACCAATGTAAATATGTATAGTGTCATGAACCGCTTACCTGGAGAAAAGCGCATTCTTATGTTAGGCCTTCTTAGTCATGGTCAACTCCTAAACCACCTAAAAATATCATACATATAACAAATTCTATTTTAAGATTACCTTAAACCCTAATACTAGGTCTTTAGGAAAATCAGATGTGATTTACATAAATTAGGATTTCAAACCAATAAAATAAGGTTCCTTACTAAAAAACCTTTCCAATGACTATTTTTGTGTATTTTTCTAAAAAAGCATGTATTTACTATGACTTTTCCAAGCTAGGACAAATTGAAATTTTGATTAATTGCTTACTTGCCTATTTTCCTTCTTTTGGGCCATCCTGGCCTCACACCAGGTGCACAAGAACTAGGCCCAAATCCCTCTACCAGAAGACAACCAATAGGGCTTCGTGCCCTATCCTTATTTTCCAATAGTACAACCACTTCCTTAGTTCCTCATAACTGGGAATGCATCCCGTCTTTGATCTGTAGAGGTCTCGTCTGCGATCTCTAGTGGATGATCACCTCTGGCCTCACCTCCTGCTGTGTGGGTTGGAGTGAAGAAATATCCACCCATGTCTTCATAAGCGGGGCAAAATAGATAACCAAACCCAAGGTCTTTGTCTCCACAGTCGTTGTCATCGATTTGTGGTGGTCGTTGGGGATTTGAGGCAGGTTGCCGCCATGGTCAACAGTTGCAGGTCTATTAATTAGAGAGTTTGCAGGGTTCCTGGAGAGGACTTGGTCTCTGCATCAGTAATGCCCAAGACGGGGCATGAGCCATAACAACTGGGTTAAAAGGATATCGGCGGATGCGATGATTGTGAGGAGGCGATGGAGAACCAACAACACCATTCAGATCCATTATTGGTGAGGATTGTAGAAACAAGGCGTTGATGGTTGGGTCTAACATCATGTGTTGATATTACAGTCATATGGATGTTCGCTTGAAGGGTAGCGTGGTTACAACATGCTATCCATAGTTGTTTGTTTGCTTTAGGGCTCCTATGGAGGCTGCGTGGAAGAGGGAGATCAAATTGGTTTCTGGGTTCATACGTTGTCGTTGAGGGATGGTAAGGGGTATATTGCGTTCATTGAATATTTTTGAGGGTTTGGTTTGCATGTATTATATAGATAGAGAGTCGGGAAGGTTGGAAACTGTAGACTACTAGAGTCTAGGGAGAGCAGAACTCCTATTCCTTCTGACGCAGACTACTACGGGAAGTAGGAGATCAGGGTTGACCATCAAATCATGATCTAGTAGTTCAAAAAGAGCCCGTGTCCAGACATACATATAGGGATCCACGTGACGGTAGATGACTAATAAGAAACGAAGTAAAACCATAGTCCATATTATGACGATTAGGATAGTTAATTGCATTTTCTTTCTAAATCAAATTGGAACATCTAAAATTGTGAAACTATAAAGAAAATTGGTGCATTAGCTAATTCAAATATCAACATAGCTTTCTATTTTGAGGGTCACAACCACTGATGCTTTCCAATATAGAATACACATGTCTTTAATTTAGTCTTATTTAAGCAGATTAGTGGCCCATACTTTGAGGGAGTTACTTATTATCAAAATAAACTTAAATAAATTTAATTAGGTATGATTATAAATATTTATTTAGGTCAATTGCACTTTGAACTCTCAAGTGTCACATATTGACTAATTAAGGTTTTATTGGTGAAATAATAAAGTGCAACTATCTACAAATTTTAAATAAAAACATGATTTTAATATCACCTTGATACTTATAATCACATTTAGGTTAAATTGAAGCACCAAATGTCAATTTGAAAGAATCAGGGATCTAAATAGGGATCCATTCACAAGTTTAAAATTTTGAGGATGTTACAATTCTACCCACCTTGGAAAATTTTCATCCTCAAAATTTCATGATACTACCCACCTTAGGGTTTTCCATAATTTTTGTATTCTTGTTCTCTAATATCATCTCAAAATCTAATTATTATACTTAAGATATGATCCTCTCATGGTTAAATATGTAAACCAGACCTAAGATCTATACATATTACCAATGAAGCTTGGAATTTATCTGATACCATCATCATTGACATGACAACAAACCTCTCTTACCTATTCTCTAGGGGTTCTAATTCTATCATGGACCTTGCTTGCTTATCTGATTAGGTTTAGGTGATTATATGTCTCAAACTTTTAGTGCCAACTCTTATTTTCTGTCGCCTCTGGATACATGTCGGCCCCTCATATATTCAAAGGTGACATTATTTATCACACTTATCTTAATACCTCCCTCATGCACATGTCCCATACCACATGCATTTTAAAGGACAAGGAAAGCATGCTTATGCGTATAACATTCTCTCTACAAAACCCCATGAGCCTATGTCCCATACTACAAACACGTGGGAAACAGAGAGAGAATGCTATATACAATTCTAGAGTAAACATAAAAGTTTAAAACTTCTAGGCACATAACCCTAATTCTCATATAAACTTATGCCTCTAGTATAGACCATTAATTTGGTTTCGAATATCTTTCAGCTTCTTCTTATATACCTAGGGTTTGAACATATGAATCTTTAGCTTAGTGGCAATCTACTCATTGCTCTGATACCATATTGTAACACCCCTCCAAGTACATACACGACAGTAGAAGCAAATCCTATGTTGTTCATAACATGGGTCACTTGGCTTGGAGGAACATTACAAAACATCATATACATAGCAAAAAGATAAATGAAACACCTTGCATTTATTGGAAATCTTGATTCATACATTGTTCTTCAAAAGAGAAAACTAATGCCATAAACTATCTCATCCTTGAAATAAAATCTAATATATGAAAGGTAGAACAAATCTATGGCACAAATATTCTTTGGAAACTTAATATGGATCTTCTATGGTGTAGATGGAACCCCACCAAGCTAAGCCCTGGAAACTTCTACTTCTAAGCACTCACTTCAAATTCCTTTGCTCCTTGATCTAGAGACATCTCGTCCCACGGCCATGTGAAAATGAAGACACACATCAGTAAGTGGCACTATACATTTTATAAGAACTGAAAATAAGCATGTATACTTGACTTGAAATAAAACATTGACATGAATTTGACTTAAGCATTCTAGATTACATGATTCTTATAACATGAAGAATTGAACAATAATATATGCCTCTCTCTATGACACCCACTGGAGCACATGTTCTAGGAAAGCCCATAATGACACAAATGCCCATGATTTGGCTATAAAAGCCCATAATTGGCAAGAATTCCCATAATGACCCCTTGAGGTCCATGATTTGAGAAGCATATAAAAACTATTTCAATTCCAATTAACTTGATCATTAACATGACTTTAGTAATAACATTAACATGATCCTTGTACGTATCATGATGGGATTTCTCACTCTTGAAACATGAACTTTAAAATCCATTAATCATTGATCATTAGTCATAATCTCTATTCTTAATTAACATGATAACAATATGACATACGATACAACAAACATCAATCAATTTATATGATGAACATGATTTCAACATTAAACTTGAAATTGAAAGAATAATTCCTAAATCATATGTAGTATACAATTCAACCCATGTAAATATGTATAGTGGCATGACACGCTTACCTGGAGCAAAGCACATCCTTAAGTTAGGCCTTCTTAGTCATGGTCAACTCCTAACCACCTAAAAATATCATACATACATCAAATTCTATCTTAAGATGACCTTAAACTCTAATACTAGGTCTTTAGGAAATCAGATATGATTTACATGAATTAGGATTTCAAACCAATAAAATCAAGTTCCTTACTGAAAACCCTATCCAAAAACTATTTGTTTGTATTTTTCTTATAAAGCATGTATTTACTATGACTTTTCCAAGATAGGACAAATTGAAATTTTGATTAATTGCTTGCTTGACTATTTTCCTTCTTTTGGGTCGGCCTGGCCTCATAGTAGGTGCACAAGAACCGGGCCCAAATCCCTATACTAGAAGACAACCAACAGGGCCTCGAGCCATATCCTTATTCTCCAGCGGCACGACCATTTTCTTCAGTTCCCCAGAACAGGGACTGCATCCCCTCTACGATCTACAGAGGTCCCGTCTGCGATCTCCAGCGGATGATCTCCTCTGGCCTGACATTCTATTGTGTGGTTTGGATTAGAGGAATCTCCACCTAGGTCTTCATGAGTGGGGTAAAATAGATAACCAAGCCTAGGGTCTTCGTCTCTACAGTCGTTGTCATCAATCTGTGGTGGTCACTGGGGATTTGAGGCAGGTTGCCACCATGGTCAACGGTTGTAGGTCTATTAATCAGAGATTTTGTAGGGCTACTGGCGAGGACTTGGTCTCTCCATTAGTGCTGCCCAATATGGGGCATGAGTTGTAACACCTGGGTTAAAAGGATATCGATGGATGTCGACGATGGTGAGGAGGGGAGGAGAACCAACAACACCGTTTAGATCCATTGCTGGTGGGGATTGTAGGAACAAGGCATTAATGGATGGGTCTGATATCATGTGCTGACATTACAGACCTATGGATGTCTGCTAGAAGGGTAGCGTGGTCTCAACATGCTATCCATAGTTGTTTGGTTGCTTTTGGGCTCCTATGGAGGCAGTGGGGAAGAGGGAGATCAGATTGGTTTCTGGGTTTATACGTTGTCGTTGAGGGATGGTAAGGTGTATCTTGCATTCATGGTATCTTCTTTAGGGTTTGGTATGCATGTCTTATATATATGGAGAGTTAGGGAGGTTGGAAACCGTAGACTACTAGAGTCCAGGGAGAGAAGAACTCCTATTCCTTCTGATGCAGACTCCTATGGGAAGTAGGAGATGAGGGTTGACCCTCAAATTCTAATCTAGTGGCTCACAAAGAGCTCGTGTCCAGACATACAGATAGGGATCTGCGTGATGGTAGATGACTAATAAGAAACAATGTAAAACCATAGTCCTTATTATGATGATTAGGATATTAATTACATTTTCTTTCTAAATCGAATTGGAACATCTAAAATTGTTAAACTATAAAAAAAATGGTGCATTAGCTAATTCGAATATCAGCATAGCTTTCTATTTTGAGGGTCACAACCATTGATACTTTCCAATATAGGATAAACATGTCTTTAATTAAGTCTTATCTAAAGCATATTAGTGGCCCATACTTTAAAGGGAGTTACTTATTATCAAAATAAACTTAAATAAATTTTATTAGGTCTGATTGTGAATATTTATTTAGGTCAGTTGCACTTTGAAGTCTCAAATATCACATATTGACTAATTAAGATTTTATTGGCGAATTAATATAAAATTAAGTTTCTAAAGTGCAACTATCTACTAATTAAGAAAAACATGATTTTACAAACACCTTGATACTTATAATCACATTTAGGTTAAATCAAAGCTTCAAATGTCAATTTGAAAAAAATCAGGGATCTAAATAGGGATCCATTCACAAGTTTAAGCTTTTGAGGATGTTACAAAACCAAAACCCTTAGGGATGGTGTTGTGGTCTCTACCCTCACCCAAGTGTGAGGTAATAGTTGCTACACCCAAACCCTAGCTTAGTCACCACTTATACATGGTAATCCTAGAAACCCTAGAACACCATGAAGTGTTATATCATCAAACATCAATAAAAAAAGGTTCCGCATGTCACCATATTCTCTGTCATGGTGCCAAGGTACATGGAGCACTCTCTTCATGTGAAATTTTGCATGTTAACCCTCAACTATGGGTAAATTGAAAACTAGTCCAAAACAAGTACTTATATAGCAAAGGTGGTTCGAACCTCAATCAAATTAAACCAAGTTGAAACCAAAGACATGTCGCATGACATTAAAGCATTCCAGAATATTAAATTAAAGTTTAAGCATCTCATTATGCAAAGAAAACATATTTAAGCACAAAGATAGGTTAGGAGTCTTACAACTATAAAATTCTAACTGGGATTTCACCCTTGAAATCCTATGCAAAAAGAGACAAATATTTGTTTTACATCTCATCTTCAAGTTCCTACATGTCTTCCTCTATGCCATGATGATGTCATAAAACTTTATATAAAACAATGTCCTTTTTCTTCAACTTCTTGTTCCTTCTGTCCAGGATCAAGACAGGACCTTCCACATAAGATATGTCATTAGCTAATTCCACCTAAATACGCTAAAGAGTCAACTCCATATCAGGGTGACACTTCCTCAACATAGAAATATGAAACGTAGGATGTAACTTATATAGATCAGGTGGCAAATCTAGCTTGTAGTCCACCTTCCCAATACGTGCGACCACATGACAAGGTCCCATATATTTGGGAGCCAACTTACCCTTTTACCTAATATTAGAACACTCTTCTAAAGAGAGACTTTTAGGTACACCATGTCTCCTACTTAGAACTCTAAAGGTATGCGATGATTATCAGTGTAAACTTCTATCTATCTTGACCTATCTTCAGTTGTTGTTGAATGACTTCAATATTTTCTATTATCTGCTGCACTATCTTAGGACCTAAAATTTGATATTCTCCCATCTCATACCAACACAAGGGAGATCTACAACGTCTCCCATATAACGCTTCATATAATTCCATATCGATGCTCCTTTAATAACTATTATTGTAGGCAAACTCTATTAGACTAAGGTGTATGTCCCAACTGCCTAAGAATTGCAACACACATGCTCTCAACATGTCCTCCAAGGTTTGTATTGTCCTCTTAGACTGTCCATATGTCTATGGATGGAATGCAGTATTGAATCTCAACTACATACCCATCGCTGCATGTAGATGCTCCCAAAAGCAACTTGTGAACTGTGGTCCTCTATCTGACACTATAGTAGATGGGATCTCATGTTAGTGTACTATCTCATCTACATATACCTGAGCAAGCTTTGCAGCTATATACATTGTCTTTAGTGGTAGAAAGTGTGTTGATTTAGTCATCCTATCCACTATCACCCAAATGGAATGACAACCTTTAGCTATCCTTGGAAGTCCAACCATAAAGTAGTCCATTATGATATGATCCCATTTCCACTGTGGTATAGGCATTGGTTGTAAAGTCCCTACAAGTCTATGATGTTCGACTTTAATCCTCTAACATACTACACACTTAGACACAAAATCAGCTACATCACGCTTTAATACTGGCCACAAATACACATCTTTCATATTTTGATACATCTTGGTGCTACCTGGATGCATTGCATACAAAGAAGAATGAGCTTCTTCTAGAACTAAAGTCCTCAAATTATCTATATAAGGTACAAATGTTCTTCCATGATAACATACTGTCTCATCATTAGATTCATGGAAGCTATCACGCTTCTCACTACCCAACTCTGCCTGAATCTATTATACCACAGTATCATTCTATTGCACATCTCTGATATGCTGACTCAACATTGGCTTTACTTTTAATTGTGCCAAAAAACCTTCTAACATTGACACATCTAACTATACATTCATCTATCAAAGAGAGACCAATAATCTCTCTTATGGCACATCAAAGCATTCAACTATGTCTGCTCAAATGATGATGACAAGGAGGACTTCCTACTTAAGGCATCCACCACTACATTCACCTTTCCTGGATGGTAATCTATAGTGCAGTCATAATCCTTAATCAACTCCATCCAACCTCATTGTCACATGTTCCATTCCTACTTCAAAAAGATATATTGCATGTTCTTGTGGTCGGTGAAGATCTGGCACTTCTCCTCATACAAGTAGTGTCTCCATATCTTCAAGGCATGAACCACTGCGGCTAACTCTGAGCCATGCGTCAGATAGTTCTCCTCTTATTTCTTAAGATGTCATGAAGCAAAAGAAATCACTTTCTTATCTTGCATTAGCAGACAACCTAGACCATTCTTAGATGCATCAAAAAAGACTATATAACCTTTTCATTGCTCTGGCAGCACTAATACCGGTGCACTAATCAATCATTGCTTTAGAATTGTAACAACACATTGAAATCTGTCGTCCCAAACTAATTGCACATCATTCCTTGTTAACTTTGTTAGAGGTAAAGCTACTGCACTAAAGTTCTTAATGAACCTCCTGTAATATCCTTCCAAACCTAGAAAGCTATGTACCTCCATAGGTCTTTGGTTGATCCCACTCCAGCACTGCTTCCACCTTATTTGGGTCTACACCTACTCCCCTGACACATATTACGTGTCCTAAAAAGGTCACTCCCAAAATCAGAACTCACATTTACTAAACTTGGAATATAACTGGTGCTTCCTCAGTAATGACAAAGCCTGACGTAGGTGTTTCTTGTGTTGCTGGCCATCTCTAGATCAAATCAGAATGTCATCTATAAAAACAACTACAAATTGGTCTAGATGTGGTCTGAACATTCTGTTCATCAGATCTATGAATGATGCTTGTGCATTGGTTTGCCCAAATGGCATAACCATGAAATCATAATGACCATATCTTGTCCTAAAGGCTGACTTAGGTATGTCATCTACCTTAATCCACAACTGATGATATGCCGACCTCAAATCTATCTTGGAGAAAACTGTAGCACCCCATAACTGATCAAACAATTCATCTATACGTGGAAACTGATACTTATTCTTATTTTTCATCTTATTCAGTTGTTGATAGTCTATACACAACCTTGTTGATCCATCCTTCTTCTTAACAAATAGAACGGGAGCACCCCAAGGTGATGTGCTCTGCCTCATGAAATCTTTCTCAAGTAATTCCTACAACTACTCTTTTAGTTCTGACATCTCTGCTGGTGCCATCCTATATGGTGTTTGTGCTATAGGTTGAGTACCTAGAACTAGATTGATTTCAAAATCAAACTCTCTAGGAGGAGGTACACCTGGAAACTCAGTGGGAACCACATCCTTGAATTCATGTGCAACTAGAACTTCCTAAATACTAGGACCCTCTGGCTTTGTATCCACTACATGTGCCAATCACGCATCACAACCCTATCTCATCCACTTCTCTAGTGTCATAGTTGAAACTAGACATGTCAGAAGGATCTTCCTATCACCTTGGAAAATCCATGAAGTGTCATCATCAGCAAATGTCACCACCTTGGCACTACAATCTAAGACTACATGTTACTTTTCCAAACTATCCATCATAAGAATCACATCAAAACCATGCATGTCAAGTGGTAAGAGATCCACTTGAATGGTACGTCCTGAAAAAGAAAGAACATAAGACATACATACTTCCTACAGCTCGGCAGAACTAACTAGAGGAGTTTTTAGATGAAGATTGTCATGTCTATGACTAGCATGTAAGAAACAGTTAGCTATGACTTCTCTATTGATGAAAGAATGTGTCACACCCATGTCACTTAAAATAGATATAAAACATGAGGAAGACAAATCAGAATGATATAATTCCATCTGACCTGTCACGACCCTTGGGTTGATGACTCCCTTCGATTGACTCATCGCATAGAATCTAGCCTTCTCCTATTGTCACCCCCTTCCTCTTCCAGCATGTCCTGATGAATCACCTTGTGAATCCTATCTACGTCCTCTTCCACTGTGTTGTTGTCACTGTTGTGACTCTTACTAACTCTACCTTGTTTGTTGAGTCACCTCTTCATCTTTCACAAGGTAGTACCATTTAGTATGCCCCACTTGTACAAACTTGAAACAAGTCTTTCCCTCATACCATGGCCTAGAAGGCCCTGTCACAGACATTGACATCGAATTACGAGGTCCTACAAGAGGAAAACTATGACCCCCACCTCTACTTTGTGTCCGTTGTGACTATGTCACTAACCTTTGTTGAGATTGTGGTGTTGAGTACCTAGGCTTCTTGAATCCTACATAATATTCTCTTTGGTATTGTGCAGGCCTCTTCTTGACCTTTGCCTCATGTTTCTCTATCACATACCTCTCCACTCTTCTAGCTAACTCCACAAAAGTAGCAAACCTCTCTCTATTCTCTGAGGATGATACTAGAGTGGTTAATTTAGAACTCATACCCTTCTCAAAGCATCTAATCCTCTCCTTGTTCGTTGCAGCCATATGTGGACAGAACTATAGAAGTTCCATGAACTTGGCTTCATGGGCACTGATTGACATATATCCCTGTCAAATATTCTCAAATTGTACAATCTTATCATCTATGTAAGTCCCAAGAAAGTACCAACTTCCAAACTATTGTTTGAATTCCTCCCATGTAATCACAAATCCCAACCTTTTCTCCTCCTGAATGGCCCACCAACTACCAACACTCCCTTTCAACAAGTATACTGCATGCTTCACCGTGTCCTCCTTGGGGATGTTGAGGATCTTAAAGGCCCTTTAAAGCTCATTCAACCACATATATACATCTTCTAGATCAGAGGTACCTACATATTCCAATGCTCCTACACGTCTAAGTCTCTCGAAAGTCTTTCCAGACCCATGGGTATCTACATTGGGAATGGTTGCCCTAGGCTGATTCATAGGTATCCTATCCACCATGTGAGTCATGGTAGCCATAAACTATCCAAACATATCCCTAAAAGAAGGATTGGCTACATCATCTGGGTTGACTTGAGGCACCTCATGCACAACTTCTACCATTTCTTACCTCCTAGAAGCATCTCTTGGTGTGGCAATGTTGCTATCTGCAATATCCTCATCATGTTCTCCAGACACCTTTTCTATCTTGTTTTTACTTCTACAATAGCAGAAGCGACTATAAGATATACTAGAGGACACTGGAACAGACTCAAACTGTAGTGTTATGTCCTCATAGACTCAGTGAACCTATAGGTCTGATACCAACTAAATTGTGATGACCATCGCCACATTAAACAAGATAACTCAAAACAAAGCACATAATTATCATTAATAACATTATTACCAAAAAATAGGGTAAATTTGAACCATTTGAAATTCTATTTTCTCAAGCAGAGGTATACCACAACAATCCTACAACACATGCTATCTACTTTTCATATATACCAAAAGATGTTACATATGATGTTTAAAGGCTATCAAGCCATAACTGATACATGATACAACCTTTTTAATTGTACAAACCATTTCTATACATTCATGGCACAAAGCCAAAATCTATGTGTCGATAAAAAAATACAAATATCCCAAAAGACCCAAAAGTACAAGGATTACACATAGGACTCTACTAAGACACTACACCAGTAGCATGTCCAACCTTTTGACAGCTACTGCCCTCTTGGCTGTTCAGATCCTACACCATGACCTCAACCTCCTCGTCCATGACCACCTAAACAGTTGTGGAACCCATGGGGTGAGACCAAACATCCCAACAAGAGATATAACTCTTCACTAACATCTATTATAAGCATAGTTAATAATACAAGTAGACTAAATACATAACAAGCTAAGCAGATTCAGTTAAATGGTAAGTATCCAACAAATAATATAGATAAATAAACTAGGCAGTTATCACTGAACGATAGATTAATTAGTAATCTAAAAAGGAATATGAAGAATATGAATAATTGTTATAACCTAAATAGTACAAAGATATGACATGGGGTCATCCTATATGATTCGTATTCTACCCTAAATAATTATACTACATAACTATTTAACTAGTTTTAATTATTATGCCTTGAGGATTTGAGGTGTACCACTCAAATCTAATTGACCATTGTTAAGTCAAAATCAGTACCATACAAGATCAATGGAAGACCCAAACTCCATGATCACCACCAGTACTACTTGGTCAGTTCAAGTCTTCAATGCAGTGAAATATTAGTCAAACTGCTGAAGACAACAAAATATAGTCAAAGCTATTGTCCTGTAAAGACAACAACTCATAGTCAAGCTATGGTTCTATGAAATAACTAGCCTACCTTGGTACATGGCATAACACTAGAGAACTGGCTCACACATGTCCATTCTATGGTAAAGTATCACATCACTATTTCAACAATTTAAGAGGTACAACAAAACAATTCAATTGCACCCCACTTATTCAATAATATGCACTCTGAGATTCTCGTAGAGTTTACTCATTTAATCATCCAGCTAGATACTGACGCTGAAGGTGGATCTATGGTGCATGGAAACTGCATGATTAGGATTTCACTTGATTAAATATACCAATTGGGTATCTTGTAATGTATCAATCAAGTTACAACATATAAATCCTAAACATATTCTACAAAATTAAGGATAATGTACAACTTTAGAAGGTACAAAATGTACAAAGTGAGAACTTGTCTCATCATCTCAAAATACTTGTATCCCAACCTATTACAAGGTCATTAATGTCACATCATTATGGGGTATCAACTCCTCAATTCCATCTCTGGAGGATTTCACCTCTTAAACTATACTCCAGGCACTTCAACAATTTGCTAGGTTCACATCACATGAAACCTATGCAATCAATATCATAAGATATCTCAACAATTGATGTATGCTTATAGTCACCACCCTATATTGTAAAAAGTTCACCATAGCATTCTGATAGATATGAATATTCATATCATCTACAAAGTTAGGGATACATAAATAGGAGAGAGAAACCTCTATTATAGAATAAGAATCTTCAAGTAAAAAAATCACATACATTAGGGTTAGGGTTTCAAATGTATTCAATTATGGTTTTGTAATACCACTCAACCCCTAAACCCTAATAAAATCACTTCCCACTATGTTGGAGAGTTCTAGAGTCATGCACTATGGTTAATAATCAACCATTTGTAACGACCCCGTCTCCTGGTAACCCCCAATTAAGGGAGACCCAAAGGTCAGAGCCGTTATTTAATTAACAGGATCAAAGGTTCGACAAATAATCTATAACAATTAATAAACTTTACCAACTATACTGAAAACTGGTGTAAAATAAAACTTTTATTACCTTGTGAAAACTGGGATTTCTAAACTTCTATCCATGAAGATGCTAAACTAACTAATCCTCCTGTGCACATTACTTCTCATTTAATTCCACATATGCCACTTTACTGTTTGTTCTTTTCATTTGTACCTAAAACGCCGACAAACAAAACGTCGGTCAGTATATCGAAATATACTGGTATGTGGGGGTCAACCAAAAGTTTGCACATATGACTAACAATTTAATATTCACAGTCAAATTATTTAACAAGCCAATTTACATTTTTCAGTATGACATTCTCCACCGCTTTTGCCCTAACCCTGGCATACCCACCTTAGGGTGCCCTTTGCCAATGACTTAAGGCCACCTTCTCAATCCCGAGCTTGGTGCCTGGGGGTCACCACTCATGGTGCCCACTAGTCATGCAATATCATAGGCCACCTTCTTGGTGCCTGGGGTCACCACTCAAGGTGTCCATTGGTCTACCCATCTGGGCCTGACCTTTGGCATCATCCATCAGGGTGGCATGTAGGTGCGAGAATCCATACTTCTATTATTAATGTGATAATCATAGTGACTTTATAATTTGCAAATATGAACATCCAAACTGATAATTTGCAGCCAATGCGATCAATCATCTGGCAACCACACGGGAAACTAATGCGGTTATTCATAAGTGTAACCACATACCTGATCCAGAGCAACTCGATTGTCCGAGCAATAAGGATAAAGAATCAATCAACAAGCAATCAACAATATCCTGAAATTAATGCATGGCATCCAAGTGTTATAATTTATCCAGAACATTCTAAAGCTAGACTTGGATTCCACCTTAGGTTTCCTAAACCACATTAGGATTTTATTAGGGTTTTTGCCTCCATAACGCTTTTATCATATTAAAAACTCCCTTAGTTCATTAACCCTAATTTCAACATCATAAGCCCAATCAAAGTTGATTATTTCTCTTTTTTTTACCAAAACTACCTTCTTTATCCTTTTAAGTTATTTCAAGGTCATTAGACTCAATTATCATCTTTAGTTTCTTTCGGATTAACAACTCATAATTCATGATGGTCTAATTCCCATATGAACTTGATTTTGCTATTAATTCTACCTTGATTCAATCGAAAACCCTAATTTCTATATTAAGGTTATCTTTCCACAAATTAGTGACTTGAATGCTCAGAATAGCATATTCCAACCTTAATCATGAAATTAGTCAATTAAAGCCATTAAGAGTCAAATTTACCAACATTAGGGTTTCAAGGCCCATTAAAGTATTATTCATGCACATTAAACTTGAAATTAAACTAATCACATGCAATTTCGTCCTTTTTCAATCTTAATGATCCTTTTTATCATTAACAGGCTAATATCAACTTTATATACTCATTTAATCCTTTCTAACTCATTAATCATCAAAGGTTAGGGTTTTTCATTTATTAAACTATTAAATATAGTATTTCTATACACTTTTCGAATTTCATAAGGAATCAGGTCCCAATTATATTTTATTTAGATTCCTCTCGATTTTCTGAACAATTTCCATATTTTATGCATACCAAACCGAGCTACGAATAAGGAGATACGAATTTTGTAAAATTCCACTTACCAGAGCCAATCAGCAAGCGCCACGTCGCCTTTTATCATGCAACGTCGCCTTTAGCTTTTGGAATATAATCGAAAGTCGATTCTGCCCTTGATAGGTTGGGTCGGCTCTTCATGCCCAGAGGGGCATACTTGTCCAAACTCCACAGCAACCGTCTTCCTCGACACGTGACCTAGCTGCCGCTGCAGCCAGGTCGAGATGCGGCCCGACCGCCGTCCATCCAGCCTCCGACGGCCCCCAAGACATCTCCCTCGCTTCGGCTGCTCCCCGCGCAGGCGAGGGTGCTCCCGCCAAGCCGCCAAAATGGCCAGGCACTGACCCAGTCGGTCCACGGCCATGACCGGCCTTCCGTACACCTGCAGCCAACCTGCAGGCGCCGCGTGCTAGTTGAGAGCAGGGAAAGGAGGCCAAACTCCCGTGGTTTGTCGGGAGGACATTAGAGCTTTATCAGGGTGAATCCGCAGCCCCTCATCGTGTCCGCCCCTGCTACCCCTCTCTACCCGGTTGGTCGAGTACAAGGTCACAGAACCTGCGCTCCACGGCCGTGCTGCAGGTCCTTCTGTAGTGCCGTGCAGTGGTAGAAGTAGGGTGGTGATGGCAGCTCCTTCTACGGCCATCGTGCGGTCGTTTTGCTTCCACCAAGTCCCCTTATCGGTTCCTTTTTGTCCCATGGTTGCGCCACTCCTCGACCTTAGGGTTTTGAACAAACACTAGGCGAAGAAGAGGGTGGAAAGTCCCGGATCTTCTTGGGCTCGAGGCCAAGGCTCTAAGCCTTTTATAGGGACAGTTAGCACTGCCCTAGCACGTCCCTGCACGAGGAAAACAAGTTCCTCCTCGATCTCGGTCACTTTCTTTATTTGAGATATAACTTATCTCTCTTAGTAAATTCCTTGTTTATTAGTATTCCTTGGCTAATAAGGAATCTATTTTCCTTAAGGAAATCCGAAAATTATCTCTCCCTTATTCTTCTTATGACTTTTATTTCATGGTCCTTGAATCTATATTCTCCTCAAATAGGAAATACTTCCTATTCTTAGCAAAACCACATAATTCCATTAATTATGTTTTCCCATTATCCTTTATTTAACAATTTTGGTATTTTATCTTTCTATCCTATTCATTGGATTTCCTTGGATCCCAAGGAACTCAAGAATTCGAAATTCCTTTTTAAGAATTACTCATTATCCTTCTAGATGCATTTACATGCATTTTTCTTCATTATCATGTGTCTTTCTTATTAAAATATATCCTTTTGAGGATTTCTCTTTATTTCTCTTCTATTTTCCTCACTAGTATTCCTTTTATTATTAGGAATCATTGGGATACGAAATCCCACTAAGGATAACTCAAATATACTTATTTTCACATATTTTCCCTATTTCATCAATGTTTTCAATTTCTTTATTAACAAGGAAATACTTAATTGATATTTTCTTGTTTTATTGCCTTTTCTTTGACACTTTGGACTCCTTGGAACCCAAGGAATCTAAGAGGCACGAAATCCTCTTTAGATTTGCCTTCTAGAGGTTTCCACACCTTTCTTATCTCAAATTCTCAGTTATTCATTAATTGAATTTCCTTGTTATTGGGCCCAATAGCCAATAAAGCCCACAAAGCAATTATCAAGGCTATTGTAAAAAAAATCCATTTATTCAAAATAGATTATATCATTTATTCATTCAAATATCTTTATATGAGAAATTATATTTCTCAGCAAATGAACCCAAAATTTGGGGTTGTAACATCCTTCCCCTCTTATAAGAATTTTGTCCTCAAAATTCCATCAAGCAAGCAATCAAACAGGATAAACCTTCCATATGTCCATCATGGCTCCCATGTGGCTTCACCCTTTCCGTGGTGTTTTCCCAAGAACCTTCATTATCTCATATTCTTCCATCTGAGTTCTTTCTTACCTTGGTATATCGTACCCTCATAGGTGACTCAGGACATTTCAGCCTCTCAAGAGCTGAACAGGTTCAGGGCTCAACACATGGCTTGGGTCTCTCACATAGTACTCTAGATCGGACTCATGTAACACATTACACATCATGTTATCCTGTGGGGCAAGGCTAAACACAACCATCTCCACCAATCCATCTCAAATGGACCCATTTATCGGGGATTCAACTCTCTCAGTTGTAGCTTAGAGGGGTCGGATCTTCACATTATATTCCTCCACAGTGAACTGCATGTCAGTCTGCTTTGCATCAGCTCGTGACTCATGTCACCCTTGGGCTCTCTCTCTCAGCCATTGCTCGATCAAGCGACTTCATCTGCACACACTGTGGTTCTTTTTTTTTTGACCTTCTCGAGGCCTCCTTCACCAACATCATCTTAATGAAGTGGTGACCGACACAACCTCCCTATAAGACTTCTTGCATCCCGATAAAGGCTATGGTGGTTAACATCACATCTTTAGAACTGTCTCTTGGTATCACCCTGAACAAACACACTTGCTCTCATCAGACCTTCTAGTCTGGATCATACTAACCATTAGTTAGGGATGATAAACTATACTATCATCAAGCTCGTCATGTATCTACTTCCACCTCATGGAAGTGAACCTTGGTCATACCCAAGAACTTTTGAGCTCGCATCATGATGTTGTTGAACCATCTCTCTTCATATGTAGTTCAACCAGATCTGTCCTTTGACAGAACTCTTCCTTTCTCATGTCATCTAGGTAAGGCGATCTACCAGAACCCATATTGCATCTTGACCTTCCTTGACCAAGGGGAGACTCACAACATCCATAATGATGAACTCCCATTCCTTCTCGGGAACTCTTTATACTTTATATCCATGCACTGGGTTAATGGTGTTCGTCCTTCACCACCTGGCTTGCATGGCCACATGCTACATGCAACCTTGTTTTAAGCATCCAGAATGCTACCATCACTCACTTACTATCTTTGTAGTACCAAGGTATAACCTGACCTCCTGTATTGTTATGATTCCTCAAGCTTGATACCTCAAAAACCCTAAACCACTCTAAAAAGGATTTTATTACCTTCCTATCCAAAGAAGTGTATCTGAGGTTTTATCACCATCCTTCTACTACATCAAGGACTAAACTGGCTAACCAAACAAACATTAACTTGTTCAACATATCTTGTTACCTCGGTGTGTTAAAACACATCCTCTTTTCAAACATAGGGTTAGTCGAACAACCTCAACTTCTTCTAGCTTCCAGCTAAGCTAGGCACTATATCTCAACCAGATCCTTCATTACCACTTCTTAGGTGTTAGGTAACATACACTTCCATGTATTATACTTATCATCTCATCTCAAACTCTAAGTCTACCAAGAAGCTCTGAGTTCATCCTCACTGTGATCGAACTCAACTTTGGTTAACTTGCAAATTCCACATAGCTCTTGATAAAACATCCTCATAAGCTGGCTACACTACCTCTCTTAGTGGTTGTGAACCATCCATGTATCATTCCTTCCGCATCTCTATCCTTATTCCTTATAGCAACGTTCCAACTCACAACATCCTTGTCATTGGTGTATGGCATGCATACTGTCCTATCTCTCACTCTCATAACAAGAAGAAATAAGCATTTGGAGGCCGTCCAAATATAGAGTTCTTCCTATTCCAAGAGTAGGGATGGTACAGCCCACCTCGCCAGTACACTTTCAAATCTCCGTTGAAACGTGCAACTCATGTCTCTATATCACAATCATCATTATATCAAAGTTACTTCCATGGAAAACTGGCCTCGAACCTACTTGGGTTTACACACAATCCTTGGTCATATCCTCTAGGTCTATAGGGTACCGGCACTTTTGGGGTCATCCCTCTTCCCATATGCACCAGAGAGTGCCCTACTCATTTGCCCTTTGGGTCACATGAGTTCATGAAGGTGATCAATCTCCCAACCCATGGCCCTCAGACAATGATAGTTGTTACCTCCTGACCCTATGGTCATGTGCAACTAGGGAATTAGGAAACTCCTACTTCCATCGGTCTTATCCCTACCTGACCCTAGGATAGACTTAGGATTATATCATAGTACATGTTCAGCATAGAACCTTACCCCATCCTTCATCATCTCTCTCTGCATTCTTGTTTGACTTTCATCCCTTCATAGGGGTCATGGCAACCTGCCTACCTTGGTCAGGTCCCATACCGGCTACCTCCATGGTAACACATCCACATGCACTTAGAGATTGTTATCTATGGGTTTACTGGTTCTTTCTCGTACCATGTACTTTTCACTTAGCTTCTCAAGATCCTATGAAACCTCTTTAGGTTATCTCAAAACCAACAGAATTGGTATACACCTTACCCAAGGGTCGTTCTCCCAGGATGGGAGGAAACTACACCTTTATAACAAAGGTCACAAACATCCTTAGGGTTTACATCCATATGAGCATGCTTAAACCAACAACTATTACAAGCGTACCTACAAAACCATGCTAGGTCACACTTGTTCACATCCTCAACATCAGATCAACTTATTTGTGAGGGGTTCCTCAAACATACTCTTACCTTAAGGGGTTTCCTTTACCTCCACACATTAAGAGTACCATGCTCGAAAATTATAGAGACTCAAATCTCAACATGAGCATTGGGTACACTGCTTCCCCTCTTAGGCCTAGGAATCTTAGGTTCACCGTTGAGTATCCAACTGCATGCTCATTCTCTTAACTAGGAATCCAACCTGTCCAAGATATGTCATGTACTCCCATGATCTTTCTACTCAAGCAACACTTCAGAGTTGAATCCTCATCCCGGACAACTACTAGGTATAAAGCCTCACAACTGGTGCCTTGACCTCCTCAGGGTCTAAAGCACTCTCTATCTCATCTAGTATGTAATCACTTATACCATAGGTACCAGAAGCATCATCCTCTCTCTAGGGTTTGGTTACTCTCAAGCTAACCTAGAAATCATCAACCTCCAGGGATCATGCATGAGTCAACCATTATCATCCACTTAGGTCGCATCATCCTTGACTCCCACAGTTCCTCAAGTTTCGGGGTTTTAGGCTCCCAACTTTCTTGGCCGAGGTCTGCTCCCTCTTTCTAGAGCTAATCCTACATCCAACCTCTCTATAAGAGGTCCCGTCTTTATGAAGGATCAAGCTCCTAAGCATGCCCTTACCTGAATGAAACCTATACTCGAACTTGTGTTTACTCAAGGTTATTCATAACCCCTTATGCTTGTCTCATAAGCCCTCCGTCATGATCCCTTGACCCGGGTTTCGTTTAACTGTCAACACTACTGATGCACTCTTGGTGCAAGTTACATCCTACTTGAAACAGCCCTATAGGTTCTTCTCTACCCTTATCCATGAAGGAGTTACCCTTCGCTCAAACATGCACGACCCTCTCCAGGGTTGGGTCGCCAAAGGTACTAGGTCATCCAACCTCTCATGGCCCGTATGACGATCCCAAGGCATGTCCAACCAAACACTCAGTCTAACTCATCATGTCATCTCTATCTCTAACCTTCACTTAGGGTTAGGGTTAACACCATCCTCAAAGGATGTGCCAGGTATCTACTTTGGATGGAGGTCTCTACCTCCAAGACTAACTCTCTCTACTCATCCTCCTGCTAAGGAGGTCTATCCTCAAGTCTCTCCTGAGGGCAATGACAACTCGTGTCATACGACCTAAGCATGTATCTGTTTCTTTATGCTTACTCTATTAAGCTTATGTCCATGACATCTTATTTACATGCTTTTTATTAATTTGGTGGAGGATTCCTTAATCCTTATCAATCTTGCCCATACCTCAAGAGGGTGAGGAAAAGAGAGAGAACCCTAATCCTTAAGGTCCTTAACAGACTTTGAGTTGAGAAAAGACGAACGAGATGAGAGAGTCCTAAAAGGTATCTTATTTGGATTCATACCCTAAGACTTTGGCCAGGCAGTCACACAGATCCGGGAGTCCTCGTATTCTGACTAGCGGTGCGGAGGAAAATCTTGCCAGCCCCCGGTCGTGATCCTTTTCTAGACACCTCTGTCTTTCGGATAATCCTCTAATAACTCCCTTGGGTTCTATGGAATTTGTAAAATTTAATAATTATTAAAGATTAGATGAGGAACCTATGCTCTGATACCAATTGTAACGACCCCGTCTCCTGGTAACCCCCAATTAAGGGAGACCTGAAGGTCAGAGCCGTTATTTAATTAACAGGATCAAAGGTTCGACAAATAATCAATAACAATTAATAAACTTTACCAACTATACTGAAAACTGGTGTAAAATAAAACTTTTATTACCTTGTGAAAACTGGGATTTCTAAACTTCTATCCATGAAGATGCTAATCTAACTAATCCTCCTGTGCACATTACTTCTCATTTAATTCCACATATGCCACTTTACTGTTTGTTCTTTTCATTTGTACCTAAAACGCCGACAAACAAAACGTCGGTCAGTATATCAAAATATACTGGTATGTGGGGGTCAACCAAAAGTTTGCACATATGACTAACAATTTAATATTCACAGTCAAATTATTTAACAAGCCAATTTACATTTTTCAGTATGACATTCTCCACCGCTTTTGCCCTAACCCTGGCATACCCACCTTAGGGTGCCCTTTGCCAATGACTTAAGGCCACCTTCTCAATCCCGAGCTTGGTGCCTGGGGGTCACCACTCATGGTGCCCACTAGTCATGCAATATCATAGGCCACCTTCTTGGTGCCTGGGGTCACCACTCAAGGTGTCCATTGGTCTACCCATCTGGGCCTGACCTTTGGCATCATCCATCAGGGTGGCATGTAGGTGCGAGAATCCATACTTCTATTATTAATGTGATAATCATAGTGACTTTATAATTTGCAAATATGAACATCCAAACTGATAATTTGCAGCCAATGCGATCAATCATCTGGCAACCACGTGGGAAACTAATGCGGTTATTCATAAGCGTAACCACATACCTGATCCAGAGCAACTCGATTGTCCGAGCAATAAGGATAAAGAATCAATCAACAAGCAATCAACAATATCCTGAAATTAATGCATGGCATCCAAGTGTTATAATTTATCCAAAACATTCTAAAGATAGACTTGGATTCCACCTTAGGTTTCCTAAACCACATTAGGATTTTATTAGGGTTTTTGCCTCCATAACGCTTTTATCATATTAAAAACTCCCTTAGTTCATTAACCCTAATTTCAACATCATAAGCCCAATCAAAGTTGATTATTTCTCTTTTTTTTTACCAAAACTACCTTCTTTATCCTTTTAAGTTATTTCAAGGTCATTAGACTCAATTATCATCTTTAGTTTCTTTCGGATTAACAACTCATAATTCATGATGATCTAATTCCCATATGAACTTGATTTTGCTATTAATTCTACCTTGATTCAATCGAAAACCCTAATTTCTATATTAAGGTTATCTTTCCACAAATTAGTGACTTGAATGCTCAGAATAGCATATTCCAACCTTAATCATGAAATTAGTCAATTAAAGCCATTAAGAGTCAAATTTACCAACATTAGGGTTTCAAGGCCCATTAAAGTATTATTCATGCACATTAAACTTGAAATTAAACTAATCACATGCAATTTCGTCCTTTTTCAATCTTAATGATCCTTTTTATCATTAACAGGCTAATATCAACTTTATATACTCATTTAATCCTTTCTAACTCATTAATCATCAAAGGTTAGGGTTTTTCATTTATTAAACTATTAAAGATAGTATTTCTATACACTTTTCGAATTGCATAAGGAATCAGGTCCCAATTATATTTTATTTAGATTCCTCTCGATTTTCTGAACAATTTCCATATTTTATGCATACCAAACCGAGCTACGAATAAGGAGATACGAATTTTGTAAAATTCCACTTACCAGAGCCAATCAGCAAGTGCCACGTTGCCTTTTATCATGCAACGTCGCCTTTAGCTTTTGGAATATAATCGAAAGTCGATTCTGCCCTTGATAGGTTGGGTCGGCTCTTCATGCCCGGAGGGGCATACTTGTCCAAACTCCACAGCAACCGTCTTCCTCGACGCGTGACCTAGCTGCCGCTGCAGCCAGGTCGAGATGCGACCCGACCGCCGTCCATCCAGCCTCCGACGGCCCCCAAGACATCTCCCTCGCTTCGGCTGCTCCCCGCGCAGGCGAGGGTGCTCCCGCCAAGCCGCCAAAATGGCCAGGCACTGACCCAGTCGGTCCACGGCCATGACCGGCCTTCCGTACACCTGCAGCCAACCTGCAGGCGCCGCGTGCTAGTTGAGAGCAGGGAAAGGAGGCCAAACTCCCGTGGTTTGTCGGGAGGACATTAGAGCTTTATCAGGGTGAATCCGCAGCCCCTCATCGCGTCCGCCCCTGCTACCCCTCTCTACCCGGTTGGTCGAGTACAAGGTCACAGAACCTGCGCTCCACGGCCGTGCTGCAGGTCCTTCTGTAGTGCCGTGCAGTGGTAGAAGTAGGGTGGTGATGGCAGCTCCTTCTACGGCCATCGTGCGGTCGTTTTGCTTCCACCAAGTCCCCTTATCGGTTCCTTGTTGTCCCATGGTTGTGCCACTCCTCGACCTTAGGGTTTTGAACAAACACTAGGCGAAGAAGAGGGTGGAAAGTCCCGGATCTTCTTGGGCTCGAGGCCAAGGCTCTAAGCCTTTTATAGGGACAGTTAGCACTGCCCTAGCACGTCCCTGCACGAGGAAAACAAGTTCCTCCTCGATCTCGGTCACTTTCCTTATTTGAGATATAACTTATCTCTCTTAGTAAATTCCTTGTTTATTAGTATTCCTTGGCTAATAAGGAATCTATTTTCCTTAAGGAAATCCGAAAATTATCTCTCCCTTATTCTTCTTATGACTTTTATTTCATGGTCCTTGAATCTATATTCTCCTCAAATAGGAAATACTTCCTATTCTTAGCAAAACCACATAATTCCATTAATTATGTTTTCCCATTATCCTTTATTTAACAATTTTGGTATTTTATCTTTCTTTCCTCTTCATTGGGTTTCCTTGGATCCCAAGGAACTCAAGAATTCGAAATTCCTTTTTAAGAATTACTCATTATCCTTCTAGATGCATTTACATGCATTTTTCTTCATTATCATGTGTCTTTCTTATTAAAATATATCCTTTTGAGGATTTCTCTTCTATTTTCCTCACTAGTATTCCTTTTATTATTAGGAATCATTGGGATACGAAATCCCACTAAGGATAACTCAAATATACTTATTTTCACATATTTTCCCTATTTCATCAATGTTTTCAATTTCTTTATTAACAAGGAAATACTTAATTGATATTTTCTTGTTTTATTGCCTTTTCTTTGACACTTTGGACTCCTTGGAACCCAAGGAATCTAAGAGGCACGAAATCCTCTTTAGATTTGCCTTCTAGAGGTTTCCACACCTTTCTTATCTCAAATTCTCAGTTATTCATTAATTGAATTTCCTTGTTATTGGGCCCAATAGCCAATAAAGCCCACAAAGCAATTATCAAGGCTATTGTAAACAAAATCCATTTATTCAAAATAGATTATATCATTTATTCATTCAAATATCTTTATATGAGAAATTATATTTCTCAGCAAATGAACCCAAAATTTGGGGTTGTAACACCATTCATGTGGCATCATCTCATGTAGATCATTACACTATGTATTGATCATCTATACATGCATGAATGTAAGTGTATTGATCCATCACCATAAAGTGTAGCGACCTAGCCAAACGCTATGTGTCACGACCATAACACTAGGTGTTTTGTCCCTAGACCACGATGATGCATCAACCTCAATCATTCTAGGTGTACTAACCTCCTAAGACATGAGTGTCTTGACCTCTAACCATTTTTTTTTCGACCTCTACACTGCAAGGTGTTAAACCTTAGCCATTCATTGTCTCAACCCACGAAGGGATAGTGTTTCGACCTCAACCACATGTGGTGTAATGACCGTAACAAGGTTCATCATATAAACCATCATCTTCACATGTGTTTCAACCCTAAACATAAAGGTATCGTCTGTAACACTTTCATCTGTAGCTACCTTCAAAACCTTAAGTGTTTTGACCCCTTAGCATGCATGGTCACAACCACACATCATCTTAGATGTTTCGACCTCATGCAACCTGATGTTGCGACATATGTGGTGTCTAGCCCACTACCAAATAGGTCGTAACACCTAGGAAGAAAATAGGGAGCACCAAACGTTTAACCCAAGAACGAATACCCTTCACAAGAGTGTTCTTCAAACCCCAGAATCAAGATCATAAAAGATCATCTTAAGGATCATACTTAAGGGTGTGGAAATCAGGCTTATCACACATACAAATGTCATCAAGACCATCCTTTATATTAAATGAATGCATCATAATAGAACAAAAGAGTTCCATAAACAAAGAACAAGAGATCATCACTCTCAGGTACAAGGATTTTAGGTTTTACAAGAAATATACCTCATCTTCGAGATACAATATAGCTCATGCATAACTATCATCACTTTCTTCACTATAAGTATTTTTAACATCTAAAATATCAACGACGAACAACATATAATCAGGTTTAGATTGCACAAAATAGAGGAGGAAGGAGTTATGTAACCCATCTATAATTGATGATCCAAGCCTCCAAGATCTCAAGCTCCAAAGTAGAAAAGGAAGTTCCAACTAGATCCAAACTTTTTTCACTAGATTTCCTTCAAAATAGAGGAACCCCATGGTTAAAGAAGAGTCTAGGGAAAAGAAGACCCAAATCCTAATTTTGAACCAAGGTAGAAGATGAAGAAAACCTAGGTTAAAGCATGACTTTCGACCCAAGAGAAGAAGAAATATCCAAGAGAAATCACCATGAACCATGCACAATCCTCGTGGTCAAGATGGAGGAAGAAGAAGATGAAGGAAGGGAAAACAAGATCCTGGGTTCGAATCATTTACCAAGAGAAAATATTCTCCAAGAAACCACCACCAAGAAGATGATCTAGCACCAAATCCACCACATGCAAGATGGATCGACCACCCTAGCTTCAAGATCTGCTCCTTTCTCCTGAAGCTCCAAGGTCAGTTCATATTTGAGGGAGGAAGAAGAAGAAGTTGGAAAGTCCCTCACACATGAAGAGAAAGGGATATATCCCCCAAGGGAGAGAGAGAAAGCAGTTTGTGATGAGTCACCATTTTAGATCGCCCAAGGACACATGTCATTCAACCTCATGGTCTTATCCTCTCCCACATGCAAAAATAAAAAAAATCTCATATTTATCTAGAAAGTGGGGTGACCTTCATGCTTGCTACCATCATCAAGGTCGTAACACTTCATCCATGGTCACCTTGTTTTGATCCAAATCCTAAACTAACAAAGCAAGGTCAAAACACTAAAGGACAATGCTATATTTTGACCTCTAGGTTGTCTATGTCAAAACCACAACCCTTAGGTATGGTGTTGCAGTCACTACCCTCACCCAAGTGTGAGGTAATGGTTGCTACACCCAAACCCTAGCTTAGTCACCACTTACACATGGTAACCTTAGAAAGCCTAGAACACCATGAAGTGTTTAATCATCAAACATCAATCAAACAAGGCACCCCATGCCAATATTTTCTCTCTCATGGTGCCAAGGTACAAGGAGCACTCTCTTCATTTGACATTTTGCATGTTAACTCTCAATTAGGGGTAAATTGCAAACTAGTCCAAAATAAGTACTTATATAGCAAAGGTGGTTCAAACCTCAATAAAGTTGAACCAAATTGAAACCAAAGACCTGTTACATGATATTAAAGCATTCCAAAAGATTAAATTATAGTTTAAGAATCTCATTATGCAAAGAAAACATACTTAAGCACAAATCTAGGTTAGGAGTCTTACATTCATCTTCTCCATGGTGCTTCCAAAGAACCTTTACCATCTCTATCTTTTTATTCCTAAGCTCTTTCACCTTGGTATCCACTACCATCATAGGTGACTCAGGGTATGTCAGCCTCCCTTGGAGTTCAATAGGTTCAATGCTCTTAACATGGCACATATCCTTGACATAGAGCTTTATATTGGATACATGGAACACATCATGCATCATACTATATTAAGGGAGTAATGATAAATGATAAGTATCTTCACCAATGCATTCTAATAATATCAAATGGACGCACGTATTGAGGAATCAACTTTCCTTTATTCTTAGCTATATCTCAGAGGGATCAGATTTTTAGAAACACATGTTCACCCAGAGTGAAGTGCAAGCCAGTCTGCTACGCATGATCATATGACTTTTGTCAATCTTGGGCTCTCTTTAGCCTTTTCTTGATCAAAGTGATTTTATCACCATACAACTATAGTTCTTCTGACCTCAGTAGGGTCCTCTCACCAACATCATCCCAATGAAGCGATGACCAACACAGCCTCCCATAAAGAGCTTTATACGAAGGTGTGGTAACTATTATCATAATCAAACTCAGGTAAGGGCAAGTACTACTCCTATTATCCACCCCAATTGAGCACACATGCTCTCAAAAAATCCTCTAAAGTCTAGATTGTTCATTCTGACTATCCATTAATCTGGGGTGACAGGTTGTGCTGCACTTCAATCTAGTACCGAGTTCTTTATGTACTTGTTTCCACATCATGGAGGTAAACTTAGGGTCATGATAAAAAAATTTGAACTCAAAACACCATGTAGTTGAACTATCTCTTTGATATATAGTTCAACTAGGTATTCTACCTTGGAAGTGATCTTTAAGGCAAGGAAATGTGCTGACTTGGTAAGGCAATCTACCACAAGCCATATTGCGTCATGACCTCTCTTAGTCTTGGGGAGACCCACCATAAACTCCATGGTGATATGTTCCCATTTCCACTTAGGAATCTCAATTGATTGTAGCAATCCACTAGGTTGATGGTGTTCAACCTTCACCATCTGGAATGTGAGACAACTAGCCACATATGCCTCTATGTCTCCCTTCATTCCAGGCCACCAAAAGTATCGATGTAAGTTTTTAAACATCTTGGTAGTGTTGTAGTGTACCGTATACTTAGAACCATGAAATTCTTGCATGATATGATCCTTCAATGAGAATCTCTAGGAACCCAAATAAAACTCTTGTAGTGGATTCCATTATCTACCATCTCTAAGAGATGTGTTTGAGGTTTCTCCAACAAACATTTCATCTTGTCAAGCTATGGGCTAGCTAACTAGGTAGCTACCAACTCGGTCAACAAGTCTGGTTTTATCTAAATGTTGTCCGCACGCTTCCGATCTTCTAACATTTGTGGAGTCCACCTAGCAAACTCTTCTAATACTCTACACTTGGTAGAAAAGACAAATGCACGTCTGAGCTATTTCTGACTAAGAGCATCTGCTACTACATTAGCTTTTCCTTGGTGGTAGGTGATGGTGAAATCATAATCCTTTACATACTCTATCCATCATATTTGTCTTAGGTTTAGGTCCTTCTGGGTTAGGAGGTACTTCAAGCTTTTGTGGTCGGTGAAGATTTCAAAAGTGGATCCATAAAGATAGTGTCGCTAGATCTTCAAGGCATGTATAATCACAACTAGTTCTAAATCATGTGTTGGGTAGTTCACTTCATTTGGCTTGAGTTGTCTGGAGGTATAAGAAACATCATGTCCATTTTTCTCTAGCACACATCCAAGTCCCATATTTGATGCATCGGTGAAGATCATGAAACCTTCATTGCCTAATGGTAGAGTCAACACAGGAGTTGTGGTCAACTTCTCCTTCAAATTTGGAATCGAGCTTTCACAAATCAGATCATACAAACTTCTTGTCCTTTCAAGTGAGCTTCGTGAGGGGCAGAGCAGTCTTTAGGAAATCCTTTATAAAGCACCTACAATATCTGTCCAATCCTAGGAAGATACAAACCTTGGAAGGGTTCTTCAGTGTTGGACAATCACATACGACCGACACTTCAACATGACCCACTGAGATGGTTCCTCTAGATATGATGTGTCCAAGGAACATCACACAGTTTATCCATAACTCACACTTTGAGAATTTTCCATAGAACTTCTGCATTCTCAGGATATCAAGGACACTACCCACGTGGTCATGGTGTTGCTCTAAGTCATCAGAGTAAACCAAGATGTCATCTATGAACACTATGACAAAAAAAGTCTAGGAAAGGTTGGAACAAACTTCTCATGATATTTATAAACACACTCCAAGCATTAAAAAACCCAAACAACATAAACACAAATGCAAAATGTCCATAAAGGGTTCAAAAAGTAGTTTTTGGGATGTCCTCACTCTTGACTCACAACTGATGATACCCATATCTCAGGTCAATCTTTAAAAAGACTCAAGACGACTTGAGATGGTCAAACATGACATATATATGGGGCAAATGATACTTATTCTTAATGGCATCCTGATTTATCATTCTATAGTCTATGCACATTGGGAGCGATCCAACCTTCTCTTCACAAATAGGACTAGTGCTCCCCATGGCAATGTTCTTGGTTAGATAAAGCCTTTGTATAGTAATTCCTATAGTTTCCATCTCAAGCAACTCAATGGGGGCCATCTTGTAAGGTGCCCTAGAAATAGGGTTTGTCTCGGGAGCTAACTTTATCGAAAGGTCCACCTCTCTATTAGGAGGTATCCCAGGAAGATCATCTGGAAACACATCTACATAGTCCCTGACCACCTCTATCTCCTCTAAGGGGATGCACCTTAGGATATGACTTGGTAACTACTTCTAGGAATACCCGACAACCTTTGGCTATAATCTTCTCTACCTTCAAGGGTGATACATACATGCTAGTGGTAGCATCCTTACTACCTCTAATGGTGAACGGTGGATGACCTGGTCTCATTATTCTTATTTTCTTTTCCCTACTGTCTATATTTTCCCTATAAGCATAGACCCAGTCCATACTAATTATTACATCAAAGTCATTCATGTCAAGAATAATAAAATCCATAGGGAGCTCATTATCCAAATATTTAACAGGTATAGTTGGGGGTTTTCAAGAGATACGTAAAGATTTTTCCACTCGGGGTAGTGATATCCAAAACATATCCTAAATCTTTGATGTCCAAACAAAGCATATTTGCAAGATTTCTCAAAATAAAAGTATTATTCGAACCAGAGTCAAATAGAGCTTTTACATTGTGTCCCATGATCTTAAGCATGCCTACATTGTTTCCATAATAGTCAAATTATTACATTTCTTAGCTAAAAATAGGAAAGAGAACTCTAGGGGTTATTACCCTCTATCAAATCGTTAGCAAGTGCTTGAGCCTTTTCATTGTCGATGGTAAAAACTCGAGCTTGCCTTCACTATCCTACAAGTGGGGCTACAACTAGTGCAACTATGGCACTACCACCACAGGTTGGGCTGCTACTGGACTTAGACCTCTCAAGTCAGGAAGAGGATAGTTGGCCTGAAAGTGTCCTACTTGCTAGCAATGAATGTACACCTTCTTCTCAAAGTGACACTTGCCTGGGTGCAACTTTGCACAGTTGCACCATCTTGGGTGGCAGTTCTCATTTCGGGGTTTTCCCTTTCCCCCATGTCTTCCTTTTCCATGGTTACATCCTTATCCTTTCCTATGATCATTATTCGGGCTAGAGGTACCTTCAATGAAACCCAATTACCCCTTCGGTGGGTTCGATGTAGGCATCACCATCTTCTCCATGTCTAGGGCAATGTTGTGTGCATCAATGAAGTTTGTCGGTCTGCTAGACATCACATGAGGCTTGATTGCAGGCTGCAGACATTCTACAAAGTGATCCCCCTACCTTTCCTCAGTTGGCATATAAACAAACCACTCCAGACGGCAGAACTTGTGGTTAAAGTCTGCCACATATAGATTGCCCTGAACTAGGTAGGTGAACTCATTCTCTTTCTTTTTCTTGGATGATATGGCCACATATCTGGTAGAGAATAAGGTTCTAAAATCAGTCTAGGTCATCATGTCTTCATTTAGATCTCGCCCCATGATGCGGTTCTCACACCAGATCTTAACTACTCCTCCCAAAAGGTGAGCAGAAAAAGGAACTTTCATGTTTGGCTGCACTTCTAGTAGATGGAAACCATTCTCCACTACCAGAAGACAAGCCTTATCTTTGTCGACCACTTTTGTCTTATCTTCTCCCCATAACTTGTCAATGTTCAGCTTGATGAAGTCCAGAATGTTGGCTCGTAGGCATGGATGAACATGTGGTGGCTCACCATTTCATCTCTAGCTATGTCCTTGAGGGCCAGGGCACTGATATCCTCAATCAATTTCTTCTGTTGTTCCATCCATAGACCATCGAGAGTGTGGACCACTACTTGTCCAACTGTGGGTCTTGGGCCATAAACAAGGTTCTCTCTGGGCTTGACCTCGTCTTCTGACATTGATTCATCTTTTTGATCATTTTTAGGGTTTAGATTGTCAAAAGGAACATGTTTTGGGTCTGAGCCTTCCTCATAAGCTCCCTCAAGTCTTTTCCTTTTCCTAAAGGACTCTTCCTATATAGCCTTTCTCCTCTTCTCTAGAGACCTCCTCTTCCTGTAAGAGGGCCTACTCTCAGCATGATCCTAGGGAGTGTCTAAGGGAATGGAGACTGTCTTAGTACGAGCCATGTTGGTTCATATAAACATATAGTTAATCTCGGTATAGGTTTTTAGAGCATTAAAACATCATACTTTATGTCCATGACATCTTGATTACGTGCTTTTTATTGTTTGGTGAAGGATCCCTTAACCCCTAATTCTTAGTACCCTAATGCTCAGAAAGGGATACATAGAGAAGTCACATGTACCTTGGGTTTTGTGAGTGAGGGGGATACATAGATGATGAAAAATATGAGAAATCCTAGAGGTATGTTATTTCGAGTAAAGTCTACAGACTTTGGCTAGAAAAAAGCAAGGGTTTGGGAATCCTCGTATGTCGAATAGCGGTGCGGAGGAAAATATTTCCAACCCTCTGATCGTGGTCCTTTCTAGACACCATTGCATTTGGAAAACACTCTCATAATTCCCTTGGGGATCTACACAACTTTTTAAGATTCACTAATTATTAGATGTTAAATTGTAAACCAGTTGTGACACCAAATGTAACAACCCCCTCCGTTTGTTATCCCCTATTCAGGAAGACAGAGAGAGCAAGGGCCATTATCAATCTTACATGACCACATGTTTAGCAAATAACCAGAAATAATTAATAAATTTCACTAAATAGTAATGTGTTTGCATAATATTAAATTTTCACAAAGGAATTACATAATTTGGTCTTCTAAACTGGCAACATAAAAAACAACTAAGTAAATTCTCCAAAGATTACATTAATGTCTTTTCTTTGAATGCCTTCTTTTCCTTGATATCAATTTTCATCCTACTTGCAGATTATCCTAAAATGTCATGAAACAAAATCATGATTAGTATAATGAGTTATATTGATATGTGGGGGAACCAAAAAAGTTCACATCTATTTGTAACAATATAACCAAGCAATTATTGTTACAAAAACAAAATTTATCATTTTCTTCATAACCTCTCAGCTATTTTTACTCAACCTCTAGTATACCCTCTCTTAGGGTTTTTTCCCTATAGCGGACCGTATGCCACCTCTCAATCTAGATCTAGGAGCCTTATTGGACACCTCTCAATATAGAGCTAGGTGCCATGTAGGTCTTCCCAATATTAGGCATGACCTCTTATGACCTTCCCAATATGGGCCCTGGTCTGACCTTCCCGATTTGGGGCCTAGTCTTTCGTCATCACATTGACTTTACATTTCTTTCCATTCTCAATTTTCCAGATTTGGTATGCGGGTTTGAGCAAGTTATAGGCATAATATTGTGATAACCTTAATGACTTTATAGATTGTAAGAAATAAATACCATCCAAGCATTTAATTTTAAGCAATTTGATAAAACCTTGGGGAATTCCAAAAACTAAAGCGATTAGTCATAGGTGTAACCACATACCTTGATCATGTGTTCTCGATGTCTAAGCAAGAGAAATCAAATAAGAAACCAAGCAAACTATCCTAAAAGTGAAAGAAATACACCCATGTATTATTATTTAATTCAAATCACCATTAAGGTTGACTTGGGTCTCAAGTTAGGGTTTCAAGTTCAACTTTAGGGTTTCATTAGCATTTTGGATTCCTAAACCCTAGTTTCCACTTCTCATGTCCCTTGGGTTTACAAACCCTAATTATCATTAGTGACACATTTTATCTCAAGGAAACCCTAGTTATCCAAAATAGGGGTTGCTAAGTTAACATAACTTTCAAGTTGATATTTTATTCATAAAGATCAGTCTTTTATCATCAGCACATTAGAATCATCAAAAACATAGAAATTAGGGTTCTAGTTCATTGATCTGCATTAAAGATGCCAAGTATAGGCACTTTTCAAACTAGTAGCATATTTAGATCTTGATTATATTTTTTGGATATATTATATTTTTAAGAGAAAAAATCAGATATTGTTTTCCTTTATTGGACAATCCTACAATTTCCTATGAATTTAATAAGATTAAACATCTACTCGCCGATTGGATTTTGCCAAATAAGACATTATTTTAATATTTGGCCATTCTAGAGGGGGCAGGATGAGCCAATGGGCTCATGCCAAGGAAGAACTAGCTCTCGCGTAGCAGATTCCACTAAGCTGAGTAAAAAAAGATGAAAAGGACGTAAATGTCCTAAGCTGTAAAGAAGGGAGTCGAGGGCAAGATGATCCTTCCGCGGGCACTCGTCTTCCTCCAATGGCTCACGAGCAACATATCAACATGAGTCAACCTGAGAGTTGACTCTGGGTCTCAAGGCCTCTTAGCAGTAGGCAAGAGCGCCTGTAGCTTCGTCTGTCTTCACCAGATTTGACGACGAATCTAATTGATTGAGAGGTAACCAGAGAAAGGGAAATGAAAAGGAAGTTCCCCTAATTGTACAAGGTGGTAACTAAGGAAAGAACAACTGGGTTATCCACAAAATTGAGGGTAGCAAAGCACATCTTCAATTGCTCAGAGTCTTACAGACGCAAGGGTGTCTTTCTACTAGATGCCCATACCCTTTTATAACCTCTGGGATCAAGGGTTGGTCCCTATTACAATGGTGGTTTGGGCGAAACTTCTAGGGCTTCCCAAACTAGGTAAAACCTAGGGTAGGTCGATTCAGATTGATCTCCTGAATCCATTAAGGTAGTTTTCACACCTACTCGAGCATTGAGGAGGGAGAAAGATGCAAAACAAAGTCACAGATGTACCTTTAAATTTCCTAAACTGAATGAAGGTAGGGGATGAGGGCATCACCTTTGGATGAGGATCCGACGACCCACATCACACATGCCTAATAAAAAGATAATTCTATTAACAATAGAAATCATGATATTTAATATTTCCCCCCTATAATGCACACACTTTAGGGATTTTAATAAAATCCATATCTCTCAAACCATCCATCCTTTTTTATCTCAAATTTTAATGGAAAGTCTTTAATGGGTTAATCTATATGTGTGCAAAGTTTTGAACTAAAACTAAAAAATAAAAGAGTTTTTCTTCATATGCAAGTCTCCTTCTAAAAACATGCATTTGAGGCATCAGAAATAATTCTTTTCTCTTTTTTCCTTTTTCTATTTTCTTTATTTTGGCTATTCTCTATATTAGAAACCATGTGCAAATGAAAAGTAATTAATAGTGGCCTTCTTTGCCACTTTCCATAATTCTACACAATTCTCTCATGTTGATAAAATTATCATCTATTTCTTTTTCTTTTTTCTTATTATGGGATTTTATTTTATCCTTTTTCCCTTTTTATCGATCACTGGATTAATAAAATAGTGGCAATCAAAAAAATCATTCATTAAAGGGAAATTTACAAAGAAAACTATTCTTTAAAACAAAGCACACAAATTTCCAATCAAAATCCCTTTTACTATAATTATTGCATTTCAATTATTTAAAATACAAGTGAAACTGAGGTTGTTAGAACAACTCTCAGTTCCCATTTGACATACTTCACAAGGTACCAACATCTATCATCCTCCTCATCTTCATTAGTACATTGGCAAGTAACCTCCCATGCAAGGGGATGTTGGTATGTATGCCCAAAGATTGATTAATAATAAAGAAAATCTTCCTGTTTATGGTGTTTTATATAGTTATGAGATAATGATGTAATATAATAAATGTCTAAAGAATGATATTACTCAATGACATATCTCTTTGGGTGATGCCCTAAATGATAAGATCATATGGATGCCATGAGTATATATATTCTTGTTAAGTCCCTAGTCAAATGTTACCGTGGAAGGCTGATAGACAACAATAACACATAAGACTAGAGTGTGTGTTGATTGATGATAGAATATCATCACTCGTGATATGTGATATCAAACCAAACACATAGATACTTGTTATAGAATAGTGTATCATACAAACCCAACATAGGAGTGATACATGGAAACCATAATTGGGAGTCAAGAACATCTTTTTAGTGTTGGTAATGATTGTGGTTATTAGACATGAAGTCACTACACTCACAAATGTCGTTCGGAGTACTTTGACATCATTCGCCATCACCTTGAATGAGGGTTGCCATAAAGGTGATGATTGGGTGTAATGTGACACATGGGGGTGATGTGAGTGATGTAGATGGGATTTGTCCCTCCTACATGTTTATGATATCCTAGCCACTTGATAAGAGAGACTGAGAAATGCATGGCCATGCTCATATGAGTCAATATGTGATATTGAGCTTACATATATCTTAATAGTCTGCTCTAGTTCAAGGAACAAAAATTGAATGTTGAAAAGGATGATGATTCCATGCCTCAAGTTCAATCTGGATATCAATGAAAAAGGAACTATACAAACACTATAACAACCAAGAGAATATTGTAGGTTGAAGTTGTTCTCCAACTTTCCAATTACTTGGTTAGCAATGATATGTTTCAAGATACCGCTCGTTGCTAGTTATGGACATTCACTACCAATGTAACTCAGAACCTATAGGGTCACACACATAGGATATAGTTGGAATATGATTTTATTCATGAATGATGTTTTATTTGATTACAAAAGTGTTTATGTATTCAATTTAAACACCAATTGATTGACTGAACTTTGTTTCGACCAATTCAAGTGTTGAATCGATCAGTTGGAGTGTCAGGTTGATTGAAATTGCATGTCTGAATGTTGGATAAATAACGACATGAATCGACCGGTTCAGTGAGTGAACTGATCGGCTCAAGGTCAGTCAAACAATCAGTTCATGTGATGAACCACCCATTCATGGATTAGTTTGATTGGATCAAGGATTAGTGTTGACATCATGTTATGCATTCATTAAATATTGATTGCCAATATAATTGAGATTGGGATACATGATGAAACAACCAGTTCAAGGGTTGAACCAATCAGATCGCATGCCAATCGATCATTTCACCCATGAATCGACCATTTTGTCATTTGCGGAATGTGAAAATTCATGAGATCCTATACACTTCAAGTCCCACACATTTTGGGAACCCTGACCATGAACCACCTATAAATAGAGGGGTACTGAGGGATTCTTAGACAAAATATCAATTGCTCTGACAATTGTTGTCTTCTCTAGTTGTGGTAACTGAGAGAACCCCAGTAGGTCCAACACAATAAAGGGAGGGATAGCAAGGGAGAACAATTGCGGAAGAGCAATTTGGTGCTAGTACACCAACTAGAAGGGGAACAACTCCTTCCCGTCTATTCATATAGAACAATAAGAGTTTTTATTGGTCCGTGTTGACTACAATAGAGGCAATGAGGTTGTTTCCTTCCGCTAGGAGGACAACATCAAGCTATTGTCTATGGTGATCAACAAGGAGCTGTTGTGGACCTGTCAAATGCCACTTGAAGAAAGGTGCATACTACAACGAGGGAATTTCCGCTGGACTTGTTCCAGGACTAGGTATTACCTTGAAATCATCCTTTCCATTGTATAGTTGTTGACATGATCTACTATTATAAGGAGAATATGGTAGTTAAATGTTTGTTTCCTCTGCCACCAATTTCTCTACAGGGGAGCCGCATGAAAATTTTGATCCTTTGAAGGAGTTTTTTTCTTCCATATAAGACACCAATCTCCAGCCATCTCCCTGCACCATTGATTTATCAGTCATGCATGCATTTGCTTGACCTCAATACGCCCCAAATGGTGATTCATCTAGTACACCACATCATTTTCATGTTTCTGTAAATGGACTCGGGACCGTGTGACTTCATGCGGTCTTGAGACCGGGTAGTTTCCAAACGGTCTTGGGACCGGGTAGTTTCCAAACGGTCTTGGGACCGTTTGGAACTTTTGTGATTTTTTTTGTATTTTTCTGTAAGAAAAAAGGATAAAAGTTAATCTAATGGTATATTTGCAATAAAGGAGGAAAGTTAAGGATTCTATCTAATTTATCTGAGAAAGAGTATGGAAAACTGAGGAAAATTATTAAGATAACATCACAAAATGGGAGGTTATCACTAGGGTTCATTTAGAAGAACCCTAGGGGGTCAAGGGACATGGAAACCCTAAGTGGTAGGGTGTAGTCCCCAACCATAACCCTAAAATCCTAATCATGAGATATGTGAATAGTGTGGTGATATAGTACCCTACCCATATGAACTCAATTGGGGTAAGAGGAAAGAGAGATATAAATGTTTCTAATAACCCATGCATGAAGGATGCATGTGAAAGAATATGAATATAAATGATTTAAATTACCCGGTCTCCCATACATGTGTGCATGTGGAGCATGAAATTCATGTAAAAGAATTTAAGAAAAATAAAGAAACCAATGGTCATACATGAAAATTGAAATATGAATATAACTTGCTCAAACCCCTCATGCTATCTCTGGAAGTTTGGTCATTCTAAAAATGATTGTGAACCAAGCCCAGATGGGAAGGTTGGTAAATGCCCAAGCCTGGATGGGAAGGCCAATGGAATACCAAGCCTGGATAGGAAGGTATATGATGTGTCAAGCCCGGATGGGAAGACCGAAGAATACCAAGCCCGGATGGAAAGTATGAAAGTCCATTGGGACTAAAACCCCATGAGAGGGCATCCCAAAGATTGAGAAAACAAGGGTTGAGAAGTTATAATAATAAAAACAATGCATAAAGATGGAAATATGAAATCTTTAGGGCTAGTGTTCCAACCCGAGGTGGGTCAACCCAAGAGTGGGAAGATGACCTACAAGGGAGGAAAAACCTTAGACCTTGGGGTTAGGTTGTGGTTAGATAGCCTAATTTCCTCCTATGAGCCATGAAGGCACCCTAGGTTAGGACCTTTCCTAGAAATGTAAGTTGACCAAATCAATTTAAAGTTTGAGGTAACCATTAATGTCACCTAATATAAAAAGATGAAAGCACATATATTGAGTATGATTCTTTGAACCCAAGTATGCCATCTCTGAGGAATATGAGTAAAAGTCAATATGGAAGTGATAGACCGTACGAGACCGAGTTCGGAATGAAATTTTTTCATGAGTACAATGAGGAGACATAAAGTGAATAATGAGCATTTTAAGAGATGGAGGAATCTGGTTTAAAGAATTGCATATGAAAAATAATGTGCTAGTGATGAACCCTTGGGAAGGACTGAACTCAAAGTCAATCCTAAGGTCAAGTAGGTAGTATTAAAGGTACATGGACCAATGCGATGAGGAGTTGATTGACCCCCGAATGCACAAGACCATTTGGTCAGGAGGTAACAACTACTTTTTCCAAGGTCCACGACTCAGGAGATTAGCTACCTTCATGATGTTCATGTGGCCTATGGGTGAATGTGAGGGGCACTCCCTAGATGAATAAGGATAAGATAACTCCAAAAAGTACCTATACCCCTAGAGACCTTAAGGAAGTGGCTAAGGATCACAATACCTGATGTGTAAATATAAAAAGATACAAAGAAGTCATGTAATAATGAAAGGATTTGTGTACAAACTCAAGAGTGAGAAAGAACTTGACTTCATGAAATATAAGAATATTGTGGAATTAAAAGCATGTATGGTTTAGAGTCATGTTGAGAATGATATAACCTAAAATATGAAATTTTGAGGTAATGTGTGGATATATTGTCTCTACTCTTGGAATGGGATGAACTTTGCATTTGGGTTGCAGTCAAATGCTTATTTCATCTCATTATGAGTGAGAGAGATTGGATGGGCATATTATATGCTTAAAATGAACATATGAGAATGACTACCTTAAGTTGAGTTTAATCACATGATCTAGGGTTGGAGGTGTTACCTCATCCTTATGTGAAACTAATGAATAATAGGTTGGAAACTTAGGTGAAAAAGTGATCACCAAGTAAAATTGAAAGCACAAATGGAGAATGAAATCATTGAGAGGTGATAATATGTAAATACTAAGGATGTGGGTGTACCTTAAAATTGAATTCAAGTACCAATCCTAGTAATGATGTGAGGAATTTGCATTTAATAAAAGATATTAATGACATCTAAGTAGGGTTGTTAACCCTAAGGTTTGGAACTAAGTTGGGCTATCATTCACCTTAAAGCTTAATGGGTGTGAATATTGGAACAAAATTCCTTTTAAAGAGGGTGAATGTTATATCCCCAATTTTGGTAAAATTGAATGATATCAATATAAAGCATGTTCTGATAAATAATTTTCATGAATGGTATTATTTATGGAATAATATTGTCCTTATGAGAAGTTAAAGAAATAAAAGGTTTTTGTTTGCAATATCCATTAAAATGTTGAACTAATTAAATAATGGAAAATTCTAGAAAAAGGATATATTTTGGGATAATGGTATTGTTTTAATTAATGTTCAAAAGGAATGCTTTGTATGGGAAAGGTATCACATTAGATCCCAAAAGAATAAATATAATTTGGAAAGAAAATTAATGAGTTCCTATAATTGATGCAAGGATATATCAAGGAGAGAAATAGACGAATAATCCAGAATCCATTATCTAATATGTGCCATACTTTCCTTTACAGATTTTAGTGTAAGAGTTATGAACATAAAAGTATCTCTCTCTCTCTCTTTATATATATATATATATATATATATATATATATATATATATATATATATATATATAGAGAGAGAGAGAGAGAGAGAGAGAGAGAGAGAGAGAGATAGAGATAGAGAATCTTTTAAATGTGTTCCTTGTGACAATTATACATATTTTTCCCATACAAATATTACCATAATCATGAGAGGAAGAAAGGCATTTGGAAAGGTGGTAATGATAATGTAACATCCTAATATTCAAAAACTATATTAAAAAATGATAATAATATTGATGTAATATTTATTGAGAAGATAAAAAATTACGATGTAGTCTAAAAGAAAATATTTTATAGGTGTGAAAGTTGTACGAATTTAGACTATTAGAACTAGGGATGAAAAAGAAAATATTTATAATGAGATAACTTATTCGTATTGAGGCATGCGTCACTTATAAATTACCTTTTGTGATCCCAATAAGATAAACAGATGGATGCTTCTTACAAGCATTTAAAGAACTTGGACGGTCAACAAGACCATGTATAGAATACTAATTATTTTAATAACTTGAGATTTTGAGTTCATGTTGAATAAGATAGTCTTAAAAAAAATTACTTGAGGAGGGGTTTGGAGTGTTGTTCGTATTGCGTGAGGCAATATCTCGACGTGTGCCACTATATAAGTATCATTGAGTAATCAATCTGCACCCTAATTCTTCTCTCCGTGTTGGCTACCAACTAAGGTAACGAGTACTTCCGCCGCCGGCCCTCTTCTAGGTTCAAAAATGTGTCGTTACCAAAGGAATGACAACATCAATTTAAGAATCAAGATTCTTGCATGGACTCTTGATGAATCCTCCATATTCATCTGCACAGTCACCAATTCTGGGGATTTTTATTCCTCATATTTACTGATTTACCCTCGCTTTGGTTCACCTTGAGTGTTTCACTAATTCCTTGCAAATATTGCCTAAATAGCTCTAATCACTAGTTTATTCGATGATATTCTCTCTTACACATTCCCCTTTCCCTCTGCAGATCACCGCTAGTCGATCTTGATCTTTTTGGTTTCACTCATGCGGTCTCAAGACCGTATGAGCCCATGCGGTCCCAAGACCGTTTGAGTATGAGGACATGCAAGACCGTTTGCTCGCTGCCAAATCAAAGACCAATAGCCGAAGACCATTCGAGTTGTACGTATGCATGCACTCGAAGATCGTATGATACAATAACCGAAGATCGTTTAAGTTAGCAAGTTGTGCAAGCAACGACCATTTACAGTCACCACTGGAGACCGTTTGAGTGATTAAAAGTGCAAAACCATTTGGTCGCAGCATGAAAACCGAATGATTAATGCATGCATACAAATAGGATGATAAGGGTTGGCCATGCAAAGACCATTTGGCCACATAGTGGAGATCAGTTGCGCATGCAATTGAATATTGAGAAGCGTGAAACAATAAAATCGAATGAATAATTAAAGAATGAAACTGCTGGCTTGCGATGCATGGAGAACGCAAGGCACGATTGAATGGAGTATTAGAAAGGCTAGTAGTGTTCACGTGAGTTAAATGGAGTATTGCAGCAGCAACTGTTGCACCTACGCATGTAGCCAAACCAAATGGAGAAAAGCAAAGCAACCAAACCGTGTGAGCTGGTTGAAAAGGTCAAACCAATGAGGACCGAATGAGAGGGTGAATGCAGTGAGCAGCAAACCATTTGGCTGAATAAAGTGACTCCCACGTGAAGGCCAAATGATCACAGCAGCACATGGACAGTTGAAATCGAATGGTCCGTACGAGGCAAATGAGACCGAATGAATTGGAAGCAGAAACCGAGAGGGCATGAAACCGACTGTGCAGACCGAGAGAAAGGCAAGACCGAGAGAAAGGCAAGACTGAGAGGAAAAGGAAGAGCAAGACCGAGAGGAAAAGAAGAAGTGCAAGACCGAGAGGAAAAGAAGAAGCGCAAGACCGAGAGCACTAAGACCGCGAGGACTGAAGTGAGATCGAGACCGCGAAGGCTAAAGATCGCGAGGGCTGAAGTAAGTAGCAAGACCGCGAGGGCTGAAGCAAATATTAAGACCGCAAAGAGTGCATGCATGCACACAGCATGACCGAGAGAACAGAAACCGAATGGAAGAGAGTAAAATGTAAACCGTTTGGATAAGATATTTTCGGTCTGGAATCACACAAAAAAATGTGAGAGCCAGTCCAGTGCCTATAAATAGGACCCCAAGGGTCCCCATTAGGCTTCCCATCTCACTACGGCCCAAGGCTGCCGGACTGGGACCAGTGCCGGAACGCCGCCAGATTGCCCGAGCACCGTTTCCGACCAAACTTCACCCACAGCCTCAGAATCCCATCCTGAGTCCAAATCCGGTGAGCAGCCAGTCTGGGCGCAGATCTAGTTGGTTGTTCCATCACCATCTCACCATTTCTCACACCATAGCTCCACCTCATCCTACTCTTGCTATTCCGGAGGTTGACCCGAAGATCGAGGCAGAGAAACGGACGACATCGACCATGACGGAGTAGTCCCGGAGACTGCGACGATCTACACCGGGCTGTCACAGATCTACTCTTCTGCTCCGACGATGCTTTCTTTCTCTCTCTTCTCTTTCTTTGTTTCTCCCTCTATGAGGAGCAAGTAGTTCCATCCACTGGGGTGCGGGGACTAGCCCCGCTGCCCGTGTTTTGTATCTTGTACTAAAAAGATGTTATCATTCTGTTTCAATACTAAATCGTTTCATACATGCTTGAATGTTGGCCGCGTTCTTGTATGCATCTATTGTCTTTCGTTGTGGTTTGTCTTCGACTGCTCTTGAGACTCGAATACCGATTTAGTTTTGGTTTCTGGTGCGTGTATCCACCGCGCACCCGTTTCGGTATCTAGGAACGCTTTCTAAGGAGTGGAGTAAACTCACCTCCATCGTTGTACTTTTGTACTATGAAATGGAATCAGTTGACGTACAAAAGTGCGACCTTGACAGGTCGAGGAACACACTCTGAGGAGAGAGTGGTGCAAAGTACTTGACCATTCGTTCGGGAATGGCTGACGTTGCAACAGTCTCACATTTCTCGTAGCTATATCCTCGAAAGAGGGATAGTCTATAAGGATACTAATCGATTTGGTAATTATCGCTCGCTTGTTAGTTTTCCGATGTACGTTTCACGAGGTTGAGTAAGATTTTCTCTTCGGAGACTACATATCTTCATTGACACGTAGATACGTACCGGATGAGAGTTACTCAACCCGTGAAGGATGTATGCATTACTCTTGTCCTATAAGACATCGGTATTGTACAACATCCATGTGTCCTGTTTACAAGTCTTGCTACGTTTGGTACAAGTACAATTCATGTGTAGTGGTGGTGAATACCCGCATCACCCCAGTGATCCATCATCATCTGCTAATCTTAGTTTTTAATCCTTAAACTAGTTTTTATTCTTGCCTTTACTTTTGCATGTTTTAGGTTAAATAACTCAAATCAAACTTCTGGTCTTAGATGATTAACTTAGATCGATACGAAACAAGAAAAAGACACTCAGATTCTTAACGTTGACCTTTGGGTTCGATCCTAAATCTGTACTATGATAAGGCTTCCACACTCTTGTGGGGGTTGGAGCATTTATCTAGCACCAGTTGTAGGTAAACCTAGAGAGAACATCAACTCCCTAGGTTTTTTGGTGCATATTAGGACTTCCATTGGAAGAGTAATCTTTTGGTGTAAGTCGTAGCTCCACCAAAAAATGGCGTCGTTGCCGGGGACAACGGTATAAGAATCGTCTTTTTCAAATTTCGTGTCGATTTAGGTTTCTCTAGGGTTTTCTTTTTCTTTTCAAAAACCTAAAAAGTAAAGGACTTAATCTTGCATATCATCTTGGATTTGAAGTGGTTGGTCAAACTTGATAAACTCTTTCTTTGATTTCAGGTACCAATTCTCTTCAAAATGAAGCAGTCAATGCCACCAACCAATAGTTGTCAATTCTGTGGCGACTATTCTCATGCATCGATCAACTGTTTCAATGTTCACCCTCTCTACGTGATGGCCTTGCATCAAGTAATCATGAATCGGATAGCTGGGAAACTCAAAGCAGCCTCTTCATACAACTATGGATATAATGCAAGTTATAGTTCATATCACCCTGGAGGCTACTATGAAAAACCTAACTATGGTGGATTTCAAGGTGTGGACTGCAATGTAGGAAGGATCCTGGAAAACAACGCAAATCAATACTATGATGAGGAAGGCTATTATCGTGATCAACTCAACAGGTGCGGTGAAGAGCCTTTTCATGAAGATCAACACACATCGATGGACGAACTACGAGCTTTACAGTTATCAGTGGCTCAACAACTAGCTGATCAGATAGCCGCGACCAAGAAGTTGATAGACAATCTCGATCAACTTACACAACTTGCCAATGCTTCTGACCAACATGAAGAACATCCACAAATTTTAACTAAGTTCATCCCTCGTCCACATGTAGATTACGATGATGATTATGATATCATGTGGGAGGTGCCTTCCAATGATCAGCATGCATCAGTGCAAAATGGGGAATCACCCTCTGAGTTAATGACTGAATTCAAGGATGATTCCTTCGCAACATCGCAAGAAAAAGAATCATTTTCTGAGCCAAGGTCTGACTCGGATAATGAAAAATGCACTATGCTCTTAGATGAAAGAATGAGCACTCAATCTGAAGATTTTCTACAATTGGAAGATAAACTGGGGATAAATTTCGGTGTCTGCCCATCTTCTCCCATAGACCCTGATCCAACCATACAGATTGAGGGGCAATCAGCAATGATTGACTCCTTATATGACAAATATTCCTCAACTGCAACCATCTTGTCATTGAATTCCAATGAAGAAAGGTCTACGCTACAAGAACCCTATACTCCTTCACAGTCAGACATAGATGAATATGATACTGATTCAGACGAGGAGACGTCTTTTATGCAAGAGACCCAAATGACTCCATTGCTGGAGCAAGATCCGATTTGGCCTTATGAAGAAATCTCTGACCATTCGGTCGATCTAGAAACAAACCTTGAGGATGGGACTGATCAAGATCTTGATTCAGGGATGGACCACATTACTCTCACCGACCCCGATGATGATGATGAAAAATCATGGGGAGATGATGAATCTCATGATGACGAATCTACGACCAATCCTTTTCATGAGATGATGTTACCAGAGTTACCGCCATTACAAGAAGACCAGACGAAGTCAGTCCTCGAACAAGAGCATGATCTTTCTATTAAATCTCCTTCTAGTCACTTGAATGAGACGATAGTGCAAGATGAAGAGGAACATGAGCCATCTCTTGACCTTAGAACGAACTACGGTTTTACTGTGAACTCTTGTAATGTCCCTTGGAAAGACAACAAATCACAAACCTATCCTTCTATAGTCACACACACCTCTAAAGAAACCCCTCCTGATATTCAAGAAACTGAGATGTGTCCATCGGAGGAATGTTATGAAGAAGAACTGGGATAGCAACATAACTCAGAAATGGTATACACCAGTCCCAATATTGAAGAAATGGGTTCATCAGGGAATTTTAGCCCTCAAAATGACATGTCATGGACTAATCCCTCCCATAAAGAGAAATCATTGGAACCTCTATCTCAAGATCCCATGAATCCCTTACACGAGCAAGAGTTCGTTTCACCAATCAAATCCTCTTCTAGTTACTTGGATGAGCTAAGGATGTTCTACGAGGAAAATTCTGAACAAAACCTTGAAAAGAGGAACGACGCTCTTACCAAATTCAACATTGATAAAGATGATGATAATTCTCAAAATAACTCCTCTGAAGAAGAAACGTCACTCTGGCCACCATATCCCACACAAGAAAATCCAGGTGACGAAATGAAGCCGGAACCGGATCCACCACCTGATCTTGGACAGGAGGAAGTTCAAATGGCCGACCCTCAATCAGTTGCCCTAGATTTTGAAGAAAGCAGTTTTACTTTGAACTTCGAGGGTGAGCCACAACTGGAGGGTACAAGTGGACATAACCTCGATTTTCCGCATAGCCCTCCAGTTTCGACTGCTTATATTTCACCTCCCTCGCTGATGGGGGAAGGTATCTGGATACTTCTAGACGGACAACGAGGTGAAAGAAATGTACATCCAAGTCTTCCATAAGACTCGTCCGAGTCGCCACAACCACCCACTCAACAGGTTGTTCGGGCCACTTCCTCATTTTCGGCACCAGCTATCGCAAAGCATCTTTGCCAGACTTTCTTCCAACTAAGAGGACCGCCTGGTTAACATTGCGCAACCCTTCCCCTCCACCTCGAATCTAATATTTGTTCAGAAATGAATGAATTTATGAGTTCGAGGTGGAGGGCGGGTGGTATGACTTTCACTCCACCCTCTATCTTTATTGCTTCCTGCTTTTCCATTCTAGTTTCTTTTTCGTAATTCTTTCCGCCTTTTTGTTAGTTTTCTAAAAATAAAGCCTTTACCTAGTCGGCTTTTGCTTTACGAATCTGTGATCATCACCTCTTTTGCATTGCAAATTTCCTGGAAAAGAATACTTAAAACTAGCCAATGCGTGTTTTTCATTTTTGTCTATGAATCCTAATGTTATATCTCAAACAGGAAAAGATGATACACTTCAATAAGGCTGAGATAGATCAAATACATCACGCCTTTATCTGATTAATGGATCTGTTGTATGGATTTCTCATTTGATGTTTCATCATGTCTCTTTTTTAGTAGAGTGTGATGGAGAATAGAGACATGTCGCATGGAATCGCTAAGCAAACTGCATCATGATCCAAACTCTCTTCTACACTTCTTCTTTCATTTTCATACCCCTCTGTTCACTAACCATGCCAAAGTCTTAAGTTCGGTGTGGCACGCCACACTCCTTTCTAGTGAAAACTAGAACGTTGCCGAACTTTAAGTTCGGTGTGGTAAACCACACCTCGACAAAACTCTAAGTTTGGTGTGGTACACCACACCCCTCTTTCCACTACCGCTTCTTCCTTACCCCTCAATACATAACAGGGGCGTACCACCTTCTCAAAGAGTATACAATGATGTTTGTGCACATACCGAGGTTGGTGAAAAATCTACCCCGATTCCAAAAAGAGGCCTGGAAGCCCAAATATGAAAAAAATCCAAAAATACCCTTTGTCCTAAGCCAGGTGAGAATGAATAAAAGCCAGAGTGTGAATAAAAACATGAGAGTTGTGCCCTGAATAAGGATAACCGATAAAGGTCTTGCCCGGCCGGTACATTAGCTGCCCTCATGAAGGCAGATGTGTCGTGACCGGTAGTGAGATCCTAAGGATCCAAAAATAACCCCTTACCTCCCCTCAAAGAGGTAAAATAGCCAAAAGCCTTAAGCCAACCTATACACACTTCTGAGTTACCTTTAGAAAAAGAAAAAATCGGGTGTAAGGCTAAGCCAACCAGAGTTGTGCATAAATCATTCAAAGTATCTCGATGAGTCAATTAATTTTAAGAGTCTTGATTCAATTAGAGGAGAGACTCTTATCTTTTGATCACACCCCCATTCTCTCCTCTTTCAACACCAGTGACAGATCATATGCATTTCATTGATTCTGTGGGTCTGTTCAAAATCTCATAAAACTCTTTAACATGACCGATACAACAGAGAGTGAGAAGGAAGTACTTTAGTAAAGTAAACTCAGAAATGAGGATATCACAAGATGTATTTCGTGATCTAAGGAAGCTTTGAGGCTGTATCCATCCGAGCCATGAACAAAATTACGATTTGACAATAGGATGAGGCAATCACAAGATGAACGATTTCATTGGTGACTGTTTTAAGTCTTCCGTTCCTCGGGACGAGTAACGCTTAAGTTCGGTGTGGCGATGAATCCTCCAGATCCACTTTCAGTCACCAATTCTAAGGATTTTCGACGTTTTTGCCCTAATTTTGTTTTGTCTCATTTTCCCTTTTCTCTTTTCTGACGTTTTTGCCCTAATTTTGTTTTGTCTCATTTTCCCTTTTCTCGTTTCTCGTGAAAATTCTGACACTTACATGCAGATGAGGTAATTACGAGACGAACGAGCTTTTTGTCGACTATCTTAAGTTTTTCTCCGTTCCTCGGGACGAGTAACGCTCAAGTTCGGTGTGGTGATGAATCCTCCATATTCATCTGCACAGTCGCCAATTCTGGGGATTTTTATTCCTCATATTGATTGATTTACCCTCGCTTTGGTTCAACTTGAGTGTTTCACTAATTCCTTGCAAATATTGCCTAAATAGCTCTAATCACTAGTTTATTCGATGATATTCTCTCTTACACATTCCCCTTTCCCTCTGCAGATCACCGCTAGTCGATCTTGATCCTTTTGGTTTCACTCATGCGGTCTCAAGACCGTATGAGCCCATGCGGTCCCAAGACCGTTTGAGTATGAGGACATGCAAGACCGTTTGCTCGCTGCCAAATCAAAGACCAATAGCCAAAGACCATTCGAGCTGTACGTATGCATGCACTCGAAGATCGTATGATACAATAACCGAAGACCGTTTGAGTTAGCAAGTTGTGCAAGCAACGACCGTTTACAGTCACCACTGGAGACCGTTTGAGTGATTAAAAGTGCAAAACCATTTGGTCGCAGCATGAAAACCGAATGATTAATGCATGCATACAAATAGGATGATAAGGGCTGGCCACGCAAAGACCATTTGGCCACATAGTGGAGATCAGATGCGCATGCAATTGAATATTGAGAAGCGTGAAACAATGAAATCGAATGACTAATTAAAGAATGAAACCGCTGTCTTGCGATGCATGGAGAACGCAAGGCACGATTGAATGGAGTATTAGAAAGGCTAGTAGTGTTCACGTGAGTTAAATGGAGTATTGCAGCAGCAACTGTTGCACCTACGCATGCAGCCAAACCGAATGGAGAAAAGCAAAGCAACCAAACCGTGTGAGCTGGTTGAAAAGGTCAAACCAATGAGGACCGAATGAGAGGGTGAATGCAGCGAGCAGCAAACCATTTGGCTAAATAAAGTGACTCCCACGTGAAGGCCAAATGATCACATCAGCACATGGACAGCTGAAACCGAATGGTCCGTACGAGGCAAATGAGACCGAATGAATTGGCAGCAGAAACCGAGAGGGCATGAAACCGACTCTGCAGACCGAGAGAAAGGCAAGACCGAGAGGAAAAGGAAGAGCAAGACCGAGAGGAAAAGAATAAGTGCAAGACCGAGAGGAAAAGAAGAAGTGCAAGACCGAGAGCACTAAGACCGCGAGGACTGAAGTGAGATCGAGACTGCGAAGGCATCGAGACCGCGAAGGCTGAAGACCGCGAGGGCTTAAGTAAGTAGCAAGACCGCGAGGGCTGAAGCAAATATTAAGACCGCGAAGAGTGCATGCATGCACACAGCGTGACCGAGAGAACAGAACTCGAATGGATGAGAGGAAAATGTAAACCGTTTGGATAAGATATTTTCGGTCTGGAATCACACAAAAAAATGTGAGAGCCAGTCCAGTGCCTATAAATAGGACCCCAAGGGTCCCCATTAGGCATCCCATCTCACTACGGCCCAAGGCTGCCGGACTGGGACCAGTGCCGGAACGCCGCCAGATTGCCCGAGCACCGTTTCTGACCAAACTTCACCCACAGCCTCAGAATCCCATCCTGAGTCCAAATCCGGTGAGCAGCCAGTCTGGGCACAGATCTAGTTGGTTTTTCCATCACCATCTCACCATTTCTCACACCATAGCTCCACCTCATCCTACTCTTGCTATTCCGGAGGTTGACCCGAAGATCGAGGCGGAGAAACGGATGACATCGACCACGACGGAGCAATCCCGGAGACTGCGACGATCTACACCGGGCTGTCACAGATCTACTCTTCTGCTCCGACGATGCTTTCTTTCTCTCTCTTCTCTTTCTTTGTTGCTCCCTCTATGAGGAGCGAGTAGTTCCATCCACTGGGGTGCGGGGACTAGCCCCACTGCCCGTGTTTTGTATCTTGTACTAAAAAGATGTTATCATTCTGTTTCAATACTAAATCGTTTCATACATGCTTGAATGTTGGCCGCGTTCTTGTATGCATCTATTGTCTTTCGTTGTGGTTTGTCTACGACCGCTCTTGAGACTCGAATACCGATTTAGTTTTGGTTTCTGGTGCGTGTATCCACCGCGCACCCGTTTCGGTATCTAGGAACGCTTTCTAAGGAGTGGAGTAAACTCGCCTCCATCGTTGTACTTTTGTACTATGAAATGGAATCAGTTGACGTACAAAAGTGCGACCTTGACAGGTCGAGGAACACACTCTGAGGAGAGAGTGGTGCAAAGTACTTGACCATTCGTTTGGGAATGGCTGACGTTGCAACACTCTCACGTTTCTCGTAGATATATCCTCGAAAGAGGGATAGTCTATAAGGATACTAATCGATTTGGTAATTATCGCTCGCTTGTTAGTTTTCCGATGCACGTTTCACGAGGTTGAGTAAGATTTTCTCTTCGGAGACTACATATCTTCATTGACACGTAGATACATACCGGATGAGAGTTACTCAACCCGTGAAGTATGAATGCATTACTCTTGTCCTATAAGACATCGGTATTGTACAACATCCATGTGTCCTGCTTACAAGTCTTGCTACGTTTCGTACAAGTACAATTCATGTGTAGTGGTGGTGAATACCCGCATCACCCCAGTGATCCATCATCATCTGCTAATCTTTGTTTTTAATCCTTAAACTAGTTTTTATTCTTGCCTTTACTTTTGCATGTTTTAGGTTAAATAACTCAAATCAAACTTCTGGTCTTAGATGATTAACTTAGATCGATACGAAACAAGAAAAAGACACTCAGATTCTTAACGTTGTCCTTTGGGTTCGATCCTAAATCTGTACTATGATAAGGCATCCACACTCTTGTGGGGGTTGGAGCATTTATCTAGCACCAGTTGTAGGTAAACCTAGAGAGAACATCAACTCCCTAGGGTTTTTGGTGCATATTACGACTTCCATTGGAAGAGTAATCTTTTTGTGTAAGTCGTAGCTCCACCAACTCTCAATCCTAATAGGACATGTTAACAAAGAGTCAGGAATATCCCTCGTGCGCACCGGAACGGAGATGAGGCTAGTGAAGTTCAATCGATTCTGAACCAAGTTAGACGGGAGATTCACCAGATGCTGAGACGGGACTTCGTTAAGACTTGCTAAGAAGGACTCTCTATCTGTGAGGGTGTCTTGAACAACAGTGGCCAATATCGATATGGAAGAAGTTCTACAGATAAAGGAAGCTCTTGGCTGGATTTGAGAAGAAGATCAGTCTGCCTATAAATACAAGGGAGGTTCCGATCTTGCCAAACATTCCACGATCTGAATCTCTGACGTTTAAGTAGATAGAAAAAAAAGGAAGAAGATGGATGGTGGTTTTGGAGGTTATCTTTTCCTTTCTACCAAGCAAGGTTGACAATATCACTATTAAGAAAGATATCAGGCCGGAAATGTCGTGGAGTTTCAGGAGGGCCCTTTGACGATGGGGGACTCGCAGCCTTGTCAAAAAGAATGTGCACACCACCACTCTGAAATAGTAGATGCATAGGGACTTGCATGGTCAAACTTGTCCATTGTTCCTTGTGGCTAGATGCGCGAGTTTCACTCGTCAGATTTGTTCTCACAGTGGCCGGAAAGCACATCCGCACAAACAGAAAGCTGACAAGCCACTCGGCTAAACGGGAAAACAAGGAGCCAGATCCTACTAGATTCATGACCCAAAAAGCAAGGAAAAGGGGCCGCATGCTACAATCTCTTAGATCTCAAATCAACAACTGATGTTGATCCAAATTGAGGTATATTCAAAAACTCATATTTTAGGATAGAAAACTCAGATTTTATCAAATAAGATATATATGGAAAGCTCATAGAATGCACTATATTCTAAAAATGTCTCCAAAATGTGATTTGGATGTCTATTATTTATTATGTTTTGGGTAGCAAAATCTATATGATTTTGATGTTTTGTCAATTAAAAATAGTAAACGCCTTTAGAAATTCATACAAATTTTACTGAATGTGTATTTTGATATATTTAACATTAATTCATATCCTGATCTTTCATATATGAAGTTTTAATGAGGTTTTTAATGTAAACTCTAATAAGGGTATTTTGCATATTTCACCCATGATATGATTTTTAAATGACCTGATATTTTTATATGTGATCATTCCTACATTATATGATTACTTTTCTATAGATTTGATGGATTTTCTTATGTTATTATGTTAGTATGTACTTTTGGACCTAAGTGGCCATTATCTAGAATAATAGATGATTATCTTGAGACAATAAGTGATATATATGCCTAATTAAGTATGATATTATTTATATAAATGGTTTTTAATTTGATTTCATAATAGAGTCAAGTAAAATTAGTATATATGACTATGTTTGAGAATTTCTTTGATCTATATGTTATGAGTGCATAAGACGACTTATGTCTTATTTGAGTATAAAGATAATATTGATTATATAGTATGAGTTTTATTTTATTTCAACACCAATATTTTATGGTGATTTCAGATTAAAGTTATGTTTAGTCTAAATAAGAACCCTAAGTTGGTATATATAATTAGGATGATGGGGTTTTGAGATTTAGAAATAGAAAGAGGGAACATGTACTTGTACTTATAGAACTTTGACTATATTCAGGTGATTAAGATTTGGGACAAGAAATCAAGACTAAGTTAAGGACATCATCAACACAAGAGGTAAGTGGTCCACGCACATGAGTACTCATAGTTTATGTTCAATATGTTTACATGTCTCCTAATAAGACTTTCATTATCTATTTGGTTTAATGTTCTAAGACTTCAAGGTTAATATGTGCAAATAGTATTACTCTCATATTTCTATCATTATATAAGTTTAGATACCCAAAAATATTGAGTAGAGATATGTTGCCCAAAATAGTTGTGACTCATGGACCAAGTCCATGAGAAAGTTGAAGAATCATGTTCCTATCAGTTATCTTAGAAATGTTTGGAACTAATGAATAAGATTTCAAGATAAGATATTGTAGTAATGCATCCATACTTAGTTTATGATTTGAATTAGCTTTGGTTTAAGAATGTAAGTACATATATGTTATTAGGATTTCCCATCTTTATAGGCATACCTATGTAGTAATATTTCAAGTAGAAACATGTCATTAATATTACATACATATGTAGAGATCTAAGACTAGATTCTGTAGAATGAATAATATCAAGAATTTAATTACAATGTAAGAATATGAATATTAGAATATTAAGACATGGTCTACTTTTGGAAGTAAAGGTGCTTTTGGGATCACAATGTATTAAAAAGAATGAGTTTGTGATGGAATTATGAGATAATGACACAATAAGTTGTGATTAGGTTGCAATACAATATTTTATAAGATTTCTATTTTGATATTTAAGGTTTAATATGTAAGTTCATATGGGTAACATCATATTTTATAAGAAGGATTGAACCATCTTGTCAGAATTGATATTTTTAGATATGTTGTACTTATCATACTTTTATAAGCTTGACTTAAGATACTTTTTATACTTAGTATTTCTATATTCATGTCAGATCCTTTCTCATAAGACATTAGACTCATTTATGATATAATTGGTATAATGAAGTTATCTTACCAAATCAGAGTTTTAGAATAAAGTTTACCCAGATAATGAGATGCATGCTCAAATCAAGTAATAGATTCAGGTTAGAACTTAAGAATAAGAGATTTAGATTCAGACTTAGACTACTCACTATGTGAGTAGCCAGATTTTGAATAAAGATACATGATATGGGTTATAGACCCAATCTCAATTATGTTGTAATTTGAAATACATATCCAAATTCCATAGTAGATTCAGTTCATATTTGAAAGAGCAAAGATTCAGAATCAGATTTCAGATTCAAAACTAAGTACATGTTTAGTACTCAGTTTCAGATAAGTTTAGATTCAGAGTTTAGCAAAGATAGACTTAAGATAATTAATTCAAAACCTTCACATAATACATTATATAATAAGTCCTCACCAGAGAGTCCCGAGACGATTCAGAGGGCGCATTGCGCCAGAAACTGCGGGTGTCACAGAGGGCATGTTATGCCAACAGAGGGTGCATTGCACCATAGAGGACACTTCAGTGTCAACAGAGGGCACATTGTGCCAACAGAGGGTGTGTTGCACCATAGAGGACACTTCAGTGTCACAGAGGAGGACTTATTGTATAATGGTGGCCACATTCAGATAAAAATCATAAGTAAAAGATACCTTAGATTAGAGATGCCTATAACCTCATCCATGAATGTGATGAGAGGGAATTAGATAAGATAAGTATGACCTATGCACGGTGGTGCAAGTCTTGAGATCCATGTACTAGGGTACATGTCTCTAGAGAGAGAAAAGGTAGAAAGATAAGAATTCAGATAAAGTAATAAGAGAGAATATGTCACAAACTTTACTCAGAGTTTGATGTTAGTTCCATGTTTATAAAAATCTAATTTCAGTTCTTTAGCAATGTTTAATTTAGAATACTCATGCCACTTACTTTAACGACTATTTTTCCCAATGCATGGTTGGGGACGCGATATCCGCAGGTTTTGGAGCAGCTGAGGATCAAAGGAACAAGTAAAGGTCTAGGGGATTTTCAAGCTTGCCTAGTGGGGTGCCATCTACCGAGATGATCCAGAGTTTAGACATCTTTTATGCATAGTCTTCTTATCAGAGTGTATTAGATGACTTGTTATTCATTGTCAAAACTATGTATGATTCAGTTTTCCAATTATGCAAAGTGTTTCATTTACTTTAATTGCATTGATAATCATGTTTGTGACACTCCCAGATGAAGAAAAAAATATATACTTCCGCTCATGTGATATGAAAATCGGGGTGTTACAATATGGTATTAGAGCAATTTGGTAAATGGCCACTAGGCAAACATGATTCTCATAGTCACCCTAGAGTGAAGAGGTAAGATTAGGGTTTCGGGATAGATTCCATAAGAAGAATACCATAACCTAGAGTGATTATGGGTCTTAACCTTAGAATAGATAAATATCTTAGAGGTAGAAGTCATCCTTGTTTAGATCTAAATAGCAACCTAAACCTAACTAATGAGGTTTCTTCTCCATTCTCAGTGGTTATGGCCAGCCAATTGAGAATTGAAAAGAAATTTCATAAGTGCTCGACTTTTATGCATCTCTCCTTTTTTTTACTAGTGCATGTGGTATGGGACACATGTGTTAGTGGGTTAGTGAGGGATAGCATGTCAGGATCATGCATCTCTAGGTATGTGCATGATCACCACATATCTAGAAATGTAGGAGTTACCTAAAGAACTCAAGATTAGACAACCATGTGCAACTAATGTTAGGGAGTCATGACAAGGTTGAGGTAGATACCCTAAGTATAGAGCCAAGTTTAGTCTCATAAACTCTAAGTATGAGTTGAGAAATAGACCAACGTAATTGATAATTCTCACATAAACATTTTTATAAAAATACATTACGTATCTTTTTTTCATACAAAAATTTGAACATAAGTGTACCTTAATATGATGAAGAGGTAAGCAGAACTCTAAGGTGGGTAGTAGCCTAGAGAAATTTCGGGGATGAAATTCCAAAAAAGGTGGGTTGTATTGTAACATCCTAATATTCAAAAACTATATAAAAAATGATAATAATATTGATGTAATATTTATTGAGAAGATAAAAAAATTATGATGTAGTCTAAAAGAAAATATTTTATAGGTGTGAAAGTTGTACGAATTTAGACTATTAGAACTAGGGATGAAAAAGAAAATATTTATAATGAGATAACTTATTCGTATTGAGGCATGCGTCACTTATAAATTACCTTTTGTGATCCCAACAAGATAAACAGATGGATGCTTCTTACAGGCATTTAAAGAACTTAAACGGTCAACAAGACCATGTATAGAATACTAATTATTTTAATAACTTGAGATTTTGAGTTCATGCTGAATAAGATAGTCTTAAAAAAAATTACTTGAGGAGGGGTTTGGAGTGTTGTTCGTATTGCGTGAGGCAATATCTCGACGATGTGCCACTATATAAGTATCATTGAGTAATCAATCTGCACCCTAATTCTTCTCTCCGCGTTGGCTACCAACTAAGGTAACGAGTGCTTCCACTGTCGGCCCTCGTCTAGGTTTAAAAATGTGTCGTTACCAAAGGAATGACAACATCAATTTAAGAATCAAGATTCTCACATGGACTCTCAATCCTAATAGGATATGTTAACAAAGAGTCAGGAATATCCCCCGTGCCCACCGGAACGGACACGTGGCTAGTGAAGTTCAATCGATTCTTAACCAAGTTAGACAGGAGATTCACCAGATGCTGAGACGGGACTTCATTAAGACTTGCTAAGAAGGACTCTCTATCCATGAGGGTGTCTTGAACAACAGTTGCCAATATCGATATGGAAGAAGTTATGTAGATAAAGGAAGCTTTTGGCTGGTTTTGAGAAGAAGATCAGTCTGCCTATAAATACAAGGGAGGTTCCGATCTTGCCAAAGATTCCACGATCTGAATCTCTGACGTTTAAGTAGATAGAAAAACAAGGAAGAATATTGATGGTGGTTTTGGAGTTTATCTTTTCCTTTCTACCAAGCAAGGTTGACAGTATCACTATTGAGAAAGATATCAGGCCAGAAATGTCGTGGAGTTTCAGGCGGGCCCTTAGACGACGGGGGACTCGCAGCCTTGTCAGAAAGAATGTGCACACCACCACTCTGAAATAGTAGATGCATAGGGACTTGCATGGTCAAACTTGTCCATTGTTCCTTGTGGCTAGATGTGCGAGTTTCACTCATCGGATTTGTTCTCACGGTGGTCGGAAAGCACATCTGCACAAACAGAAAGCTGACAAGCCGCTCGGCTAAACGGGAAAACAAGGAGCCAGATCCTACTAGATTCATGACCCAAAAAGAAAGGAAAAGGGGCCGCATGCCACAATCTCTTAGATCTCAAATCAACGGCTGATGTTGATCCAAATTGTGGTATATTTAAAAACTCATATTTTGGGATAGAAAACTCAAATTTTATCAAATAAGATATCTATGGAAAACTCATAGAATGTACTATATTTTAAAAATGTCTCCAAAATATGATTTGGATGTCTATTATTTATTATGTGTTGGGTAGCAAAAGCTATATGATTTTGATGTTTTGTCAATTAAAAATAGTAAACACCTTTAGAAATTCATACAAACTTTAATGAATGTGTATTTTGATATGTTTAACATTAATTCAGATCCTGATCTTTCATATATGAAGTTTTAATGAGGTTTTTAATGTAAACCCTAATAAGGGTATTTTGGGTATTTCACCCATGATATGATTTTTAAATGACCTGATATTTTTATATGTGATCATTCCTACATTATATGATTACTTTTCTATAGATTTGATGGATTTTCTTATGTTATTATGTTAGTATGTACTTTTGGACCTAAGTGGCCATTATCTAGAATAATAGATGATTATCTTGAGACAATAAGTGATATATATAACTAATTAAGTGTGATATTACTTATCTAAATGGTTTTTAATTTGATTTCATAATAGAGTCAAGTAAAATTAGTATATATGACTATGTTTGAGATTTTCTTTGATCTATATGTTCATATGAGTGCATAAGATGACTTATGTCTTATTTGAGTATAAAGATAATATTGATTATATAGTATGAGTTTTATTTTATTTCAACACCAATATTTTATGGTGATTTCAGATTAAATTTATGTTTAGTCTAAATAAGAACCCTAAATTGGTATATATAATTAGGAGGATGGGGTTTTGAGATTTAGAAATAGAAAGAGGGAACATGTACTTGGACTTATAGAACTTTGATTATATTCAGGTGATTAAGATTTGGGACAAGAAATCAAGACTAAGTTAAGGACATCATCAACACAAGAGGTAAGTGGTCCATGCACATGAGTACTCATAGTTTATGTTCAATATGTTTACATGTCTCCTAATAAGACTTTCATGATCTATTTGGTTTAATGTTCTAAGACTTCAAGGTTAATATGTGCAAATAGTATTACTCTCGTATTTCTATCATTATATAAGTTTAGATACCCAAAAATATTGAGTAGAGATATGTTGCCCAAAATAGTTGTGACTCATGGACCAAGTCCATGAGAAAGTTGAAGAATCATGTTCGTATCAGTTATCTTAGAAATGTTTGGAACTAATGAATAAGATTTCAAGATAAGATATTGTAGTAATGCATCCATACTTAGTTTATGATTTGAATTAGCTTTGGTTTAAGAATGTAAGTACATATATGTTATTAGGATTTCCCATCTTTATAGGCATACCTATGTAGTAATATTTCAAGTAGAAACATGTCATTAAGATTACATACATATGTAGAGATCTAAGACTAGATTCCGTAGAATGAATAATATCTAGAATTTAATTACAATGTAAGAATATGAATATTAGAATATTAAGACATGGTCTACTTTTGGAAGTAAAGGTGCTTTTGGGATCACAATGTATTAAAAAGAATGAGTTCATGATGGCATTATGAGATAATGACACATTAAGTTATGATTAGGCTGCAATACAATATTTTATAAGATTTCTATTTTGATATTTAAGGTTTAATATGTAAGTTCATATGGGTAACATCATATTTTATAAGAAGGATTGAACCATCTTGTCAGAATTGATATTTTTAGATATGTTGTACTTATCATACTTTTATAAGCTTGACTTAAGATACTTTTTATACTTAGTATTTCTATATTCATGTCAGATCCTTTCTCATAAGACATTAGACTCATTTATGATATAATTGGTATAATGAAGTAATCTTACCAAATCAGAGTTTTAGAATAAAGTTTACCCAGATAATGAGATACATGCTCAAATCAAGTAATAGATTCGGGTTAGAACTTAAGAATAAGAGATTTAGATTCAGACTTAGACTACTCACTGTGTGAGTAGCCAGATTTTGAATAAAGATACATGATATGGGTTATAAACCCAATCTCAATTATGTTGTAATTTGAAATACATATCCAAATTTCATAATAGATTCAATTCAGATTTGAAAGAGCAAAGATTCAGAATCAGATTTTAGATTCAAAACTAAGTACATGTTTAGTACTCAGTTTCAGATAAGTTCAGATTCAGAGTTTAGCAAATATAGACTTAAGATAATTAATTCAAAACCTTCACATAATATATTATATAATAAGTCCTCACCAGAGAGTCCCAAGATGATTTAGAGGGCACGTTGCGCCAGACACCGCGGGTGTCACAGAGGGCATGTTATGCCAACAGAGGGTGTGTTGCACCATAGAGGACACTTCGGTGTCAACAGAGGGCGCATTGTGCCAACAGAGGGTGCGTTGCACCATAGAGGACACTTCGGTGTCATAGAGGAGGAGTTATTGTATAATGGTGGCCACATTCAGATAAAAATCATAAGTAAAATATACCTTAGATTAGAGATGCCTATAACCTCATCCATGAATGTGATGAGAGGGAATCAGATAAGATAAGTATGACCTATGCACGGTGGTGCAAGTCTTGAGATCCATGTACTAGGGTACATGTTTCCAGAGAGAGAAAAGGTAGAAAGATAAGAATTCAGATAAAGTAATAAGAGAGAATATGTTACAGACTTTACTCAGAGTGTGATGTTAGTTCCATGATTATAAAAATCTAATTTCAGTTCTTTAGCAATGTTTAATTTAGAATACTCATGCCACTTACTCTAACGACTGTTTTTCCCAATGCATGGCAGGGGACGCGATGTCTGCAGGTTTTGGAGCAGTTGAGGATCAAAGGAACAAGTAAAGGTCTAGGGGATTTTCAAGCTTGCCTAGTGGGGTGCCATCTACCGAGACGATCCAGAGTTTAGACATCTTTTATGCATAGTCTTCTTATCAGAGTGTATTAGATGACTTGTTATTCTTTGTCAAAACTATGTATGAATCAGTTTTCCAATTATGCAAAGTGTTTCATTTATTTTAATTGCATTGATAATCATGTTTGTGACACTCCCAGATGAAGAAAAAAAATACTTCCGCTCATGTGATATGAAAATCGGGGTGTTACAATATGGTATCAGAGTAATTTGGTAAATGGCCACTAGGCAAACATGATTCTCATAGTCACCCTAGAGTGAAGAGGTAAGATTAGGGTTTAGGGATAGATTCCATAAGAAGAATACCATAACCTAGTGTGATTATGGGTCTTAACCTTAGAATAGATAGATATCTTCGAGGTATATGTCATCCTTGTTTAGATCTAAATAGAAACCTAAACCTAACTAATGAGATTTCTTCTCCATTCTCAGTGGTTATGGCCAGCCAATTGAGAATTGAAAAGAAATTTTATAAGTGCTCGACTTTTATGCATCTCTCCTTTTTTTTACTAGTGCATGTGGTATGGGACACATGTGTTAGTGGGTTAGTGAGGGATAGCATGTCAGGATCCTGCATCTCTAGGTATGTGCCTGATCACCACATATCTAGGAATGTAGGAGTTACCTAAAGAACTCAAGATTAGACAACCATGTGCAACTAATGTTAGGGAGTCATGACAAGGTTGAGGTAGATACCCTAAGTATAGAGCCAAGTTTAGTCTCATAAACTCTAAGTATGAGTTGAGAAATAGACCAACGTAATTGATAATTCTCACATAAACATTTTTATAAAAATACATTACGTATCTTTTTTCATACAAAACTTTGAACATAAGTGTACCTTAATATGATGAAGAGGTAAGCAGAACTCTAAGGTGGGTAGTAGACTAGAGAAATTTTGGGGATGAAATTCCCAAAAAGGTGGGTTGCATTGTAACATCCTGATATTCAAAAACTATATAAAAAATGATAATAATATTTATGTAATATTTATTGAGAAGATAAAAAAATACGATGTAGTCTAAAAGAAAATATTTTATAGGTGTGAAAGTTGTACGAATTTAGACTATTAGAACTAGTGATGAAAAAGAAAATATTTATAATGAGATAACTTATTCGTATTGAGGCATGTGTCACTTATAAATTACCTTTTGTGATCCCAATAAGATAAACAGATGGATGCTTCTTACAAGCATTTAAAGAACTTGGACGGTCAACAAGACCATCTATAGAATACTAATTATTTTAATAACTTGAGATTTTGAGTTCATGCTGAATAAGATAGTCTTAAAAAAAATTACTTGAGGGGTTTGGAGTGTTATTCGTATTGCGTGAGACAATAGCTCGACGATGTGCCACTATATAAGTATCATTGAGTAATCAATTTGCACCCTAATTCTTCTCTCCGCGTTGGCTACCAACTAAGGTAACGAGTGCTTCCGCCGCCGGCCCTCGTCTAGGTTTAAAAATGCGTTGTTATCAAAGGAATGACAACATCAATTTAAGAATCAAGATTCTCGCATGGACTCTCAATCCTAATAGGATATGTTAACAAAGAGTCAGGAATATCCCTCGTGCCCACCGGAACGGAGACGAGGCTAGTGAAGTTCAATCGATTCTGAACCAAGTTAGACGGGAGATTCACCAGATGTTGAGACGGGACTTCGTTAAGACTTGCTAAGAAGGACTCTCTATCTGTGAGGGTGTCTTGAACAACAGTGGCCAATATCGATATGGAAGAAGTTCTGCAGATAAAGGAAGCTTTTGGCTGGATTTGAGAAGAAGATCAGTATGCCTATAAATACAAGGGAGGTTCCGATCTTGCCAAACATTCCACGATCTGAATCTCTGACATTTAAGTAGATAGAAAAATAAGGAAGAAGATGGATGGTGGTTTTGGAGTTTATCTTTTCCTTTCTACCAAGCAAGGTTGACAGTATCACTATTGAGAAAGATATCAGGCCAGAAATGTCATGGAGTTTCAGGCAGGCCCTTTGACGACGGGGGACTCGCAGCCTTGTCAGAAAGAATGTGCACATCACCACTCTAAAATAGTAGATGCATAGGTACTTGCATGGTCAAACTTGTCCATTGTTCCTTGTGGACAGATGCGCGAGTTTCACTCATCGGATTTGTTCTCACGGTGGCTGGAAAGCACATCCGCACAAATAGAAAGCCGACAAGCCGCTCGGCTAAACGGGCAAACAAGGAGCCAGATCCTACTAGATTCATGACCCAAAAAGAAAGGAAAAGGGGCCGCATGCCACAATCTCTTAGATCTCAAATCAACAACTGATGTTGATCCAAATTGAGGTATATTCAAAAACTCATATTTTGGGATAAAAAACTCAGATTTTATCAAATAAGATATCTATCGAAAGCTTGTAGAATGTACTATATTCTAAAAATATCTCCAAAATGTGATTTGGATGTCTATTATATTTTATGTGTTGGGTAGCAAAAGCTATATGATTTTGATGTTTTGTCAATTAAAAATAGTAAACGCCTTTATAAATTCATACAAATTTTACTGAATGTGTATTTTGATATGTTTAACATTAATTTAGATCATGATCTTTCATATATGAAGTTTTAATGAGGCTTTTAATGTATACCCTAATAAGGGTATTTTGGGTATTTCACCCATGATATGATTTTTAAATGACATGATATTTTTATATGTGATCATTCCTACATTATATGATTACTTTTCTATAGATTTGATGGATTTTCTTATGTTATTATGTTAGTATGTACTTTTGGACCTAAGTGGCCATTATCTAGAATAATAGATGATTATCTTGAGACAATAAGTGATATATATGCCTAATTAAGTATGATATTATTTATCTAAATGGTTTTAAATTTGATTTCATAATAGAGTCAAGTAAAATTAGTATATATGACTATGTTTGACATTTTCTTTGATCTATATGTTCATATGAGTGCATAAGACGACTTATGTCTTATTTGAGTATAAAGATAATATTGATTATATAGTATGAGTTTTATTTTATTTCAACACCAATATTTTATGGTGATTTCAGATTAAAGTTATATTTAGTCTAAATAACAACCCTAAGTTGGTATATATAATTAGGAGGATGGGGTTTTGAGATTTAGAAATAGAAAGAGGGAATATGTACTTGGACTTATAGAACTTTGATTATATTCAGGTGATTAAGATTTGGGACAAGAAATCAAGACTAAGTTAAGGACATCATCAACACAAGAGGTAAGTGGTCCATGCACATGAGTACTCATAGTTTATTTTCAATATGTTTACATGTCTCCTAATAAGACTTTCATGATCTATTTGGTTTAATGTTCTAAGACTTCAAGGTTAATATGTGCAAATAGTATTACTCTCATATTTCTATCATTATATAAGTTTAGATACCAAAAAATATTGAGTAGAGATATGTTGCCCAAAATAGTTGTGACTCGTGGACCAAGTCCATGAGAAAGTTGAAGAATCATGTTCGTATCAGTTATCTTAGAAATGTTTGGAACTAATGAATAAGATTTCAAGATAAGATATTGTAGTAATGCATCCATACTTAGTTTATGATTTGAATTAGCTTTGGTTTAAGAATGTAAGTACATATATGTTATTAGGATTTCCCATCTTTATAGGCATACCTATGTAGTAATATTTCAAGTAGAAACATGTCATTAAGATTACATACATATGTAGAGATCTAAGACTAGATTCTGTAGAATGAATAATATCTAGAATTTAATTAAAATGTAAGAATATGAATATTAGAATATTAAGACATGGTCTACTTTTGGAAGTAAAGGTGCTTTTGGGATCACAATGTATTAAAAAGAATGAGTTCGTGATGGAATTATGAGATAATGACACATTAAGTTATGATTAGGTTGCAATACAATATTTTATAAGATTTCTATTTTGATATTTAAGGTTTAATATGTAAGTTCATACGGGTAACATCATATTTTATAAGAAGGATTGAACCATCTTGTCAGAATTGATATTTTTAGATATGTTGTACTTATCATACTTTTATAAGCTTGACTTAAGATACTTTTTATACTTAGTATTTCTATATTCATGTCAGATCCTTTCTCATAAGACATTAGACTCATTTATGATATAATTGGTATAATGAAGTAATCTTACCAAATCAGAGTTTTAGAATAAAATTTACCCGAATAATGAGATACATGCTCAAATAAAGTAATAGATTCAGGTTAGAACTTAACAATAAGAGATTTAGATTCAGACTTAGACTACTCATTGTGTGAGTAGCCAGATTTTGAATAAAGATACATGATATGGGTTATAGACCCAATCTCAATTATGTTGTAATTTGAAATACATATCCAAATTCCATAATAGATTCAGTTCAGATTTGAAAGAGCAAAGATTCAGAATCAGATTTCAGATTCAAAACTAAGTACATGTTTAGTACTCAGTTTCAGATAAGTTCAGATTCAGAGTTTAGCAAAGGTAGACTTAAGATAATTAATTCAAAACCTTCACATAATACATTATATAATAAGTCCTCACCAGAGAGTCCCGGGACGATTCAGAGTGAGCGTTGCGCCAGACACTGTGGGTGTCACAAAGGGCATGCTATGCCAACAGAGGGTGTGTTGCGCCATAGAGGACACTTCGGTGTCAACAGAGGGCACATTGTGCCAACAGAGGGTGTGTTGCACCATAGAGGTCACTTCGGTGTCACAGAGGAGGACTTATTGTATAATGGTGGCCACATTCAGATAAAAATCATAAGTAAAAGATACCTTAGATTATAGATGCCTATAAGCTCATCCATGAATGTGATGAGAGGGAATCAGATAAGATAAGTATGACCTATGCACGGTGGTGCAAGTCTTGAGATCCATGTACTAGGGTACATGTCTCCAGAGAGAGAAAAGGTAGAAAGATAAGAATTCAGATACAGTAATAAGAGAGAATATGTTACAGACTTTACTCAGAGTTTGATGTTAGTTCCATGTTTATAAAAATCTAATTTCAGTTCTTTAGCAATGTTTAATTTAGAATACTCATGTCACTTACTCTAACGACTATTTTTTCCAATGCATGGTTGGGGACGTGATGTCCGCAGGTTTTGGAGTAGCTGAGGATCAAAGGAACTAGTAAAGGTCTAGGGGATTTTCAAGCTTGCCTAGTGGGGTGCCATCTACCGAGATGATCCAGAGTTTAGACATCTTTTATGCATAGTCTTCTTATCAGAGTGTATTAGATGACTTGTTATTCTTTGTCAAAACTATGTATGAATCAGTTTTCCAATTATGCAAAGTGTTTCATTTACTTTAATTGCATTGGTAATCATGTTTGTGACACTCCCAGATGAAGAAAAAAAATATACTTCCGCTCATGTGATATGAAAATAGGGGTGTTACAGATAAACAAAGGGAACCGTCATAATATTCGTTGTCACTTTTGGTACACTTGAGCCCCAAGGAGAAAAGAAAGAAAGGGAAAAGAGAAAGGAAACTAGACTTTCTCTTTGAGACCATTGGGTCTCTCTCTTTATCTCTTGATTTCCTTTAATATCCATTCAACCCTCCTTACCCTCTTCTTCTTTAGGTGTGGTGTATATATAGCATGGGACAACTTGACGGTAGGAGAAATGGGTTGCAAAGCCTCAAGTCCCATCATCTTTTTCCGCTACATTCTTCTCCTTCTATGCACGGAGAGAGATGCAATGTCTGACTGGGATCCACGTGGAGGAGAAGTGAGGGAGGTGCGACTGGCACCACAATCGATCATGGCGTCTAGATGGACATGCATCGTCGTCCTTCTATTTGACTGTCAGTGCGTAGGGAGGGAGTTCCCCGACCTGCTTAGACTCAAGTAGCTAGCGCAGGCGACAAGGGAGATGGATCTACCGTCTATAGGCTGGACAGAGGGACTGGTGCCCTTGGTCACAAGCGGCAGAGGCCGCGAGCCTAGCTTCACCAAGGATGACCCAATGGAAGGCCACCTGTGTGCGAGTGGAGCACAGCGGAACAGTCGAGCGGCACACAGGCCTTCACACTGCAGGTGACAAATGGCTAAGTGGGGGAGAGGAGACCTTGCCGCCGGTGGCCCACAACCCTAGAGCCAATCGGCCACTAGGTCATTTGGAAGGCGGCAGTAGTGGTTGGAATCAGGGATGTCAAGGTGGTCAAAGTCTGATCGCCATCAGGAGCCATCTGTGACGTATGCACCCAGTCTCACGGGTATGCGAGGAAGGAGATGACTGATGGCCAAAGGATCCATATGCCCTTGAATTTGATTTGTTATATAATAGTTGGATGGATTATATTGTTACAAATATATGCAAACATTTTGTTTCCACCACATACCAATATAACTTGTTATATTGACCGTGTTTTATTTCACGACATTTTAGGTATATGATGATATACATGATAAGTGTTACACCCCGATCTCACAATCTCCTCAAATCATGAGATTAGGGCGTAAGATAGGATTTATAATTAACACGGAGAACACCATTAACTTTTTCTTTACTTAAGAACTCCTGTTTCTTCACATTGAACCACATAAAACATCTTAACAAGGGAATCCGAATATTTCTTTTACTAATCAGACTTTAACAGAAAAGATACATATATAAACATTCATGATGTCTTTCACAACTTGTACACATAAACTTTGTTAATAGCATACATATCGAAGAGGAACAATATTACACATCGTAATTACAACTCTCTCTCTCTAAACTCTTACTGAGGACCTAGAGTGACAAGGACCGACTGACTCAACAAATCTCATACTTGACTCCTGTGGCAGGTCTATGCTGATGTTCTGACCATCTTCAAGTCCACGCGATTAACCCTAAAATGTTTGAGTAGAGGGGTGAGCCTACTCGCTCAGTGAATGAATACTTCATGGAAACAGACTAATGCACTAATGTGATCAAAGATATAATTTGAGTAAATGATATGAAATTTAACAACAATAAATACTACACTGAGCAGTTCTAAAACAATATAATTGAAATAGCAAAGAATATAAATATTGCATCCAAAGAATCACTACTAGAAAACTATGCTCTAGTCATTCTTAACTCTTTCATTTATAAGGAACTATTTGAACCTATATGATCATATTTTAGATTATGCCCTAAATATATGCAGTGTACTCTGCATATAAAGATCCGCAACAAGTTCATGCTACGGTCCCACCGTACAAGACTTAGCGACACACCCGGGAAATGCTAAGTCTGACTGCTATCCTGGTCTGCGTCAGGATTCTCAGGCTCACACGGCCTCACTGCACTCTCAAAGAGTGTACACTAGACTCCTCCTTAAACCTAAGTACATCGGCGGAGGGTCACAGGGTTACCTTCGTGACGCTGCACGAATTGTGTTAGATAACCAAGTTTTCTTTTCTTTCCAGTGCCACCGTGACACACGCACGGATTATTGTTGAACACTGCCTTTCTGCCCTCATGCCACCGTGACACACGCACGGATTATTGTTGAACATGAGTCACCGGCCATCTAGTCACACGCTAGGTAGGTCGTTTCACCCCAAGGTGCAGACCTCTCGAGGGGTTCTACGGCGTTAGGGCACCTATGTCTATACTTGATTAACAAATGAATAATTAAACAGGAAAAACACATTTCATACTTATTTCACATTCCTAACATAACTTGAAAACACATTTACATCATTTGTACTCAGTAACATCCCTTTCTAGGGCATGTCATATCTCAACACCTGCAATTTACAAGATGTGTATTGAAAATAAGAAGCACTACAGTATATAAATATCAACTCAGAGAAAACAAGCATATAAAGTTAAACGCACTAGAAACATATAATTCAACAGATAAGCATCAGCACATCATATATTGAGACCTATCGTATTATCATAACATGATTCATTAAACACCCTATCCTTAGGGTTTCATTTGCCTTATTCATTCATCACATGCCAACACCCTACTCTTAGGGTTGCATTTGCCACATTCACCTTTTCATTTACCTCATTCACTTGACACATGGCTCTCATTAGGATTTCATAGGATATAAGCTTTCACTAAATAAAGATTGTATCCAACAAATCGTATGAAATCAATATAGACATGAAACCATGGAAATTTAACTAAATTTAGGGTTTCATACCATTCACTGAACTATCATGTATCAAGAACAGAATTCAATTAAAATGACCCATGTGGTACATCCTAACCACATATAGGATTACTAGTCCTTTTCAATCAGGTTGAAACTCTAGCGATATCTCAATTAGGTCAAACCCTAATTACATCAATTGATATAAATCTAAAAGCATCCTCACTAGGAAGTGTTGTATACGTATCTGATATGAATTTACCATTTAGGAGTCATTCAAACAGAGAAGGAATCCATATCATATCAATTTTCAATAACTTAAATCAAATACACATTTCAGGATTTAGAATTCGCATGCTAAACATTTAGGGATTTGGTTGTTATAATCAAATTCGTGCATTAGAATGTTTGAAGGAAGAACCCACTCACCCTAAGGTGTGAAAACATCTCACAACTGCAGCTCAACTCAGGGAAATCTCGAATTCCCCTCAAATCCCTAGCAAATCTCCCAATTCTTCTTCCATTCAACTCGGGAACCTTGAAAAAGAGGGATTATGAAGAAAGGGTGAGAAAAGAGGGAATTTCGACATCCTCTTGGATCAAATCAGAGCATGGACGGAATCTTGACATAAGAGATAAGATTCACCATAAAAGTCTATGCAAGGAATCCGAACTTACTTGATTTCACCCTTCCTGGAATCGCAAAACCCTAATTCAGCAATTCCCCCACTTTCTCCACTCAAGCCCTAATTCTCCCTCTCTCTCTAGGAGCTCGTTTCTCTGGAATGAATGACGAAGAATGAGAGCTTCTTGTGTGTGTGGTCGTTCATATAAGTCAATTGAGCTGCTTGGGTCAATTGCATATTGACCCAACACTTAACTTTAATTATATAGGCTGAATATTCAGTTATACAAAAGTTACTGTAATTCGTTTATTTCAGAGATCAAACCTCCTCCAACAATTATGGGAATTTATCACGTTGTTTATAATTGATCTATAAAGCTTCATTTAAAATTTGGGATTATTTGGAGTTACCAATAATTAATTAAAAATCTAACAGTGCACTGCTATATTGCAGTCTGCAGAATATATTCGGCCGAGTTTGTCCTGCACAAACTCGACCGACACCCTTACTGTAGGGATTCAAAAGTCATCCAAAAATTATGCCAATTTAACAGAGTGTCTAAAATTTTATTTATCAAATACTATTAAAATTTGAGATCAATTGGATATACCAATAAAAAGATAAAATTCAATTACCACACTGCTGTAAAATTCTGGAAATGTGATCGGTCGAGTTTGAAACTCGGCCGACAAACAGGTCAGAGCATTCTTCAAAAATTCTGATATTATCCAATGTTGTTCACATTTTATATATCCAAATCATATCCAAATTTGGAGTAAATCAGAGTTACACATAAAATACTAAAAATCATTTAGTGAGACATTCTACTTATTAAATTCTGTATTCATGTATCATCAAAACCCTATTTTGGGCCTATTAGGGTTTATGTTTCTCAAACCCTAATTCTCAAGACAAAAGAATATTTAGACTTCTTATCAAAGTTAAAACATCCTAATTATGTTATTGTCATTAATTAGATTTCCAGAATGATTATTCTAATTAATCTTTGCGATTGTCTAGGTAAACCCTAGTTTACCAATTAAGCTCAGATGGGGTCGTAACAACTCTCCCCCCCTTAGAATGTTTCGTCCTCGAAACATAAACCTACAAGAAAGATACATTCAAGGTTATTCTAAGCTTCTAAAACCTTCCATGTCATTATATTCTTGTATTTTATACCTGAATGTAGTTTTCAACATTAGATCTTTTAATTCTTTACTAAATCACAACATATTTCAAATAGTTCTCAATGATATCAAGCAAATTCTTTATGCCACAGTACAACATAGAATGCAAAGATAAACCACCACGCTTTCGCTGCGCAACTCTGATACTCTGATACAACTATCTCAACTTACGCTGTTCAGAGAGTTCTATTGTTCTGTATCATCTTTAAGTGACAAAAGCAAGTTCACCATGCTGTTTTAAACTTTAATAACATGTTACTCAAATAACAAAACAGTCTTGAATTAAAAGACTAAATTCAACAATCAATTGCACAATACTACTCTTGGCATCCCCATTGGGTCATGGATACATGAGGTGAAGCATTACCACCTCATCCCATACTATCCTGTGATCTGTGGGTTATAGGCCCACGCACAATTCAAAGTGTAACCATCGTATTATATCATTTTAGGGTTTCAACAACAGTAATAAGGTAATCCACGATTGTATCAGTCATTCAAGCATTAATCATACTCAATTACCATTACTCAGTTATATTAGAGCTAGGTATAACAAGCTACACCTCATTAGGGTTACTTGTCCAAACGATCTAATTATCATCCCTTTCTATTAATATGAGTAAATATGTATGACTACCTTGTTCAGGGTATCTCTCCATGTGTTCTAACATCATCCAAACCGTATCACAATATTACAAATACACAATGATAAGATGCATATCAGGTATGAATTACTACAACTATCATACGCCTTTAATTTAACATATAGCTTGCACAAATACACTGAAATCATATGTAGAACCAACTTTCATACCTTAATATGCCTTCAACAAATCATACATGTAAAAACAAATTTACATATTACACAAAGCTAGTGTTTTCCCATATCTCTCTGCTCATTCATTACTTCTTTACTTTTTGCTACCTACCCTTTTCATATGATTATATACAATAAACATCATTAACATTGAAGTATTTAAGATAGGAATAGATTATTCATCATTCTTGCTATCACACAAGAATTTATTTCCTATCGCACTTCATCATACTGTATGTCACTATTACATTCACTAGATGACCCCACCAAGGTAGTTATGCACCATATATGATTCATTCTTCATGAATGATTCTTGCTATCTTGAACCATACATACAAACATTTCACATATCTTTTCTATATTTCATATGTATAGTTCATGTAATATTAATCAATAAACTGATTATGAACTTCGTATCATGTTCTATTATTCCCAATTAAGGGTTTCACATTTGAGACCCCAAAGTTAAACCTCAGATATCAGTTTCAACTAATTCTTAGTTTTTTCTGATCTTACCCATATGTTTCAACGTCTTACTGTATGTACATTCTTACTCTGATGTGGGTCTAATCATTCAAATTCTATTCTTATTATGCTATTGATAGGATTCATTAGATCCTAATAACGCATCCTACCAATCGGACCAGGCCAAACCTGAAATCCTGAAGCCAAGAACTACAAAGGATTACATTCTTCCTGAACTGCCACTTACAGCTCAGAAACTCGGCCGATCACTCTGGAACTCGGCCGATCACCTTCCAGATTTTGAAACTCGGCCGACCAACTTCGGCCGATCAGCAGGAAACTCGGCCGATCCTCTGGAGAACTCGGCCGATCGAAACACTACTTGTTTACCTACAAAGAAACTCGGCCGATTCAAGACCAAACTTGGCCGACCAAATGCTGTTTGAAATCCTAGACAAGGAACTCGGCCGACCAAAACACGAACTCGGCCGAACCGCACACAGAATGAAAACCTAAACAGACATGCTGATATCAATTTCACTCGAATCAGCGGACAAAACTATAGAAACAAAAGCCCATTCAAAGGTCAATTCTAGTCTACTTGTTACAAAGAATGAAATCAATAAATGCTACAATTGCATAGTGTACAACTGATATTAAAGACCCATATTTCAAAGTATTGAATATTTCAATTTAAACATATAAGAGCATTTCTATACATTTCCAACAAAAACAACATTAAGAAATGTAAGTTCTATCTCCTTTTACATTTATGCTCTTAATTCTTGTTTCTTTTCTCGTTTTCTAACCCTAACTTTTCTAGGGTTCCTCTCTAGCCCATTCTTTCACTGTATACCTGGCCAGGGTATACGTGAGAGAATAGACAGAGTAGCTTGTACTAGCTAATCCAAGTACTCAGATATCGGGCCAGGATATCCAAATACTCAAATCCCCAAAGCTAACATCAAACATCTCCTATCTGCCACACTTAGGACTCTAACTTACTAACTTAATGGTCCTTGACAACTCACCCTAAGCTCTGATACCAAGCTGTTACACCCCGATCTCACAATCTCCTCAAATCATGAGACTAGGGCGTAAGATAGGATTTATAATTAACACGAAGAACACCATTAACTTTTTCTTTACTTAAGAACTCCTGTTTCTTCACATTGAACCACATAAAACATCTTAACAAGGGAATCTGAATATTTCTTTTACTAATCAAACTTTAACAGAAAAGATACATATATAAACATTCATGATGTCTTTCACAACTTGTACACATAAACTTTGTTAATAGCATACATATCGAAGAGGAACAATATTACACATCGTAATTACAACTCTCTCTCTCTAAACTCTTACTGAGGACCTAGAGTGACAAGGACCGACTGACTCAACAAATCTCATACTTGACTCCTGTGGCAGGTCTATGCTGATGTCCTGACCATCTTCAAGTCCACGCGATTAACCCTAAAATGTTTGAGTAGAGGGGTGAGCCTACTCGCTCAGTGAATGAATACTTCATGGAAACAGACTAATGCACTAATGTGATCAAAGATATAATTTGAGTAAACGATATGAAATTTAACAACAATAAATACTACACTGAGCAGTTCTAAAACAATATAATTGAAATAGCAAAGAATATAAATATTGCATCCAAAGAATCACTACTAGAAAACTATGCTCTAGTCATTCTTAACTCTTTCATTTATAAGGAACTATTTGAACCTATATGATCATATTTTAGATTATGCCCTAAATATATGCAGTGTACTCTGCATATAAAGATCCGCAACAAGTTCATGCTACGGTCCCACCGTACAAGACTTAGCGACACACCTGGGAAATGCTAAGTCTGACTGCTATCCTGGTCTGCGTCAGGATTCTCAGGCTCACACGGCCTCACTGCACTCTCAAAGAGTGTACACTAGACTCCTCCTTAAACCTAAGTACATCGGCGGAGGGTCACAGGGTTACCTTCGTGACGCTGCACGAATTGTGTTAGATAACCAAGTTTTCTTTTCTTTCCAGTGCCACCGTGACACACGCACAGATTATTGTTGAACACTGCCCTCGTGCCACAGTGACACACGCACGGATTATTGTTGAACACGAGTCACCGACCATCTAGTCACACGCTAGGTAGGTCGTTTCACCCCAAGGTGCAGACCTCTCGAGGGGTTCTACGGCGTTAGGGCACCTATGTCTATACTTGATTAACAAATGAATAATTAAACAGGAAAAACACATTTCATACTTATTTCACATTCCTAACATAACTTGAAAACACATTTACATCATTTGTACTCAGTAACATCCCTTTCTAGGGCATGTCATATCTCAACACCTGCAATTTACAAGATGTGTATTGAAAATAAGAAGCACTACAGTATATAAATATCAACTCAGAGAAAACAAGCATATAAAGTTAAACGCACGAGAAACATATAATTCAACAGATAAGCATCAGCACATCATATATTGAGACCTATCGTATTATCATAACATGATTCATTAAACACCCTATCCTTAGGGTTTCATTTGCCTTATTCATTCATCACATGCCAACACCCTACTCTTAGGGTTGCATTTGCCACATTCACCTTTTCATTTACCTCATTCACTTGACACATGGCTCTCATTAGGATTTCATAGGATATAAGCTTTCACTAAATAAAGATTGTATCCAACAAATCGTATGAAATCAATATAGACATGAAACCATGGAAATTTAACTAAATTTAGGGTTTCATACCATTCACTGAACTATCATGTATCAAGAACAGAATTCAATTAAAATGACCCATGTGGTACATCCTAACCACATATAGGATTACTAGTCCTTTTCAATCAGGTTGAAACTCTAGCGATATCTCAATTAGGTCAAACCCTAATTACATCAATTGATATAAATCTAAAAGCATCCTCACTAGGAAGTGTTGTATACGTATCTGATATGAATTTACCATTTAGGAGTCATTCAAATAGAGAAGGAATCCATATCATATCAATTTTCAATAACTTAAATCAAATACACATTTCAGGATTTAGAATTCGCATGCTAAACATTTAGGGATTTGGTTGTTATAATCAAATTCGTGCATTAGAATGTTTGAAGGAAGAACCCACTCACCCTAAGGTGTGAAAACATCTCACAACTGCAGCTCAACTCAGGGAGATCTCGAATTCCCCTCAAATCCCTAGCAAATCTCCCAATTCTTCTTCCATTCAACTCGGGAACCTTGAAAAAGAGGGATTATGAAGAAAGGGTGAGAAAAGAGGGAATTTCGACATCCTCTTGGATCAAATCAGAGCATGGACGGAATCTTGACATAAGAGATAAGATTCACCATAAAAGTCTATGCAAGGAATCCGAACTTACTTGATTTCACCCTTCCTGGAATCGCAAAACCCTAATTCAGCAATTCCCCCACTTTCTCCACTCAAGCCCTAATTCTCCCTCTCTCTCTAGGAGCTCGTTTCTCTGGAATGAATGACGAAGAATGAGAGCTTCTTGTGTGTGTGGTCGTTCATATAAGTCAATTGAGCTGCTTGGGTCAATTGCATATTGACCCAACACTTAACTTTAATTATATAGGCTGAATATTCAGTTATACAAAAGTTACTGTAATTCGTTTATTTCAGAGATCAAACCTCCTCCAACAATTATGGGAATTTATCACGTTGTTTATAATTGATCTATAAAGCTTCATTTAAACTTTGGGATCATTTGGAGTTACCAATAATTAATTAAAAATCTAACAGTGCACTGCTATATTGCAGTCTGCAGAATATATTCGGCCGAGTTTGTCCTGCACAAACTCGACCGACACCCTTACTGTAGGGATTCAAAAGTCATCCAAAAATTATGCCAATTTAACAGAGTGTCTAAAATTTTATTTATCAAATACTATTAAAATTTGAGATCAATTGGATATACCAATAAAAAGATAAAATTCAATTACCACACTGTTGTAAAATTCTGGAAATGTGATCGGTCGAGTTTGAAACTCGGCCGACAAACAGGTCAGAGCATTCTTCAAAAATTCTGATATTATCCAATGTTGTTCACATTTTATATATCCAAATCATATCCAAATTTGGAGTAAATCAGAGTTACACATAAAATACTAAAAATCATTTAGTGAGACATTCTACTTATTAAATTCTGTATTCATGTATCATCAAAACCCTATTTTGGGCCTATTAGGGTTTATGTTTCTCAAACCCTAATTCTCAAGACAAAAGAATATTTAGACTTCTTATCAAAGTTAAAACATCCTAATTGTGTTATTGTCATTAATTAGATTTCCAGAATGATTATTCTAATTAATCTTTGCGATTGTCTAGGTAAACCCTAGTTTACCAATTAAGCTCAGATGGGGTCGTAACAATAAGGGACGTGAAGATAAAGATAAAATCATGTGAAGACATTAATCTAAGTGAGGAGGATTTAGATAGATGCTTCTTCTCTATGTACATTTATGGTAATGAAATTTCATGTAAAAGCATTTTGTAAACAATATTTGTGAATAAATGAAATTATTTTCTATTATTTATTATTTGCTAAATCTGGATCCTTGGGAAATTTTGTAGGTAATGGCTCTCATCTTTTTGTCCTTCCTTAAATGGGGGTTGCTGAAAAGTGAGGTCGTTACACGATCCTTCAGTTTGACTATATGTCACTGTTTGACCAAGAGGGGTTGGATAGGTTGTGGATTTCAATTCTTCCATAGACCTTGTATGGCACTAATTTTGACTTCATACTGGTTGGTTGGATTTGAGTGGCATGATTCAAATCTTCAGGATATAATAAAAGACATAATACAACTGTGTAGTATATTTTCTTAGGGTTAAAACGTGCTACACATAAGATGACCCCTTGCCTTGTCTTTGTACTGATTTCTTGAATTATAATGTGGCAAGAGAAATCACCTGTTATACATGTTCTTCATATTCCTTCTTAAAGATTTAATTGTTCTACTGCTCCGTGGTGACTACCTAGTTTGCTTAATTTGTGTTATCAGTTTAATACATATTGTTTAACTAAATCTTCTCAACCTGATAAGTATGTTATCCATCTGTTTTAATATACCTCTACTTTTAATAGACGTTGGGGGAGAGTTATATCTCTTGTTGGGATGTTTGGTCTCACCCTGTGGGTTTCCACATCTTTTAGGTGGTCGAGCACGAAGAGGTAGAGATCATGTTGTTGAGGCTGAGCAGCAAGAGGAGCAATAGTTGAGTAAATGTCGGATAAGCTGCTTGTGTTTTGTAGTAGATTCCTATGTGTCATCCATGTACTCTCAGGTCCTTGGGGGAGTTTTCTAGACGTTGTATATTGAGACAAAATTTTGGCTATATGCCTTTGTTGTATAGATATAGAATGTATGTATGTGAACATGTTATCATATGTACAGGTTGTGGCAAGTGAGCCAATAAACAGTGCTATGTAATAATCTTTTGGTAGGTTTTATATATACATGTGGATTTTGTGGACTCTAATGTGATATCCTTCAACTTGAGGTGGATATGTGATAATGTTTTAAATTTCCTGTGTTTTCTAGTAACCTGGATGATTGATATTAGTTCTGCATTTTATTTTGAGTATTCTTGCTTTTGTATGACAAGTGTGTAACAATTGGTTGGTATCAGAGCTTTAGCTTTCTTGAGTCTATAGAGACATAGGACTAGGGTTTGTGTTTGTTCTAGTGTCCTCTAGTCTGTCTTATGGTAACTTCTGTCTATGCAGAAGAAGAAGAAGAAGAGAAGAAAAGATGGTTGGAGAACATGATGAACATATTGTCGAGAGAAGTGGTGCTACACCAGGTGGTGGTGTCAGGAGGCATGAGAGGATTAATGGAGTTCTTGAGATGCCCTAGTTTATCTTGGTTGTGGTGGTAAATCTTGCTTTCCAATCCATGTTTGGACATCTTATGACCACAATGACACATATGGCAGACAGAATGCTTCCACCCCAAGGAAGAGCGGTAGTTCCCAATGTGGAATATTCAGGATTAGGGAAGACATTTGAGAGGTTGAGTCATGTAGGGGTGGTTGAGTATGCAGGTACGGTAGACTCGACAGATGCAAATCTATGGTTGAAAAAGTTGGAGAAGGCCTTCAAGATCCTCAACATCCCCAAAAAGGATAAGGTGAAGCATGTTGTGTATTTGTTAAAGGGGAGTGTTGGCCATTGGTGGGCCATTGAGGAGAAGAAAAGGCCATGTGCCATGATTAGTTTGGAAGAGTTCTGACAGTTCATGAGTCAAAACTTTCTGGACACCTATCTTGACGAGAAGATCAACCCATTCGAGAAGATTTGTAGGGATCTATGTGAGTCAACGAGTATGAAGCAAAGTTCATGGAGCTTCTGAGATTTTGTCAGCATATGGAAGCGACAGAAAAGGAGAGTATCAGACATTTTGAGAAAGGTTTGAGTACACAGTTGACAAATTCAGTGTCGTCTCTAGAGAATAGGGAGAAGTTTTCCATGTTTGTGGATTCGGTTAGAAGGGTGGAACGGTTAGTGGTGGAGAAGCATCAGACGAAGGACAAAAAGAGGCATGTCTAGTATCAAGGACAGTCACCCGGAGGCTTTAAGAAGCCTAGGTTTTCAACGCCACCATCATAGTAGAGATCAATGAGTCAGTCTCACTAGTCACCAAGCAGAGGCAGAGGTTGTAGTTTTCTGTTGGTAGGAGCCCATAGTGTTGCGTCAGTATTAGTGACAAGGCCTTCAAGGCCATGGTATGAGAGAAAGACTTGCTACAAGTGTGGATAGATCGAGCATACAAGATCGTATTGCCCTGTGAGAGATGAGGAAGTTACCCATCAGTCGAGGCAGAGCCAACAGGGTTCACATTAATAATAGTTCAATAGTGGCAGTGGTAGAGGATGTGGTCAAGTGTCACATGCTAGTTCATCTAGACAAACTAGCAGAGGAAGGGGGCAACAACAAGTAATGACTCGATTCTATGCGATGAGTCATTCAGAAGGAGTGGTTGACCCACAAGTTGTGATAAGTCAGATGGAGTTATTTCATTCTGATTTGTCTTCTTGCCTTATATCTATTTTGGTTGACCTGGGTACTGCACACTCTTTTATCACTCGAGAAGTGATCTCTATTTGTTCTTTGCTTATTAGTCATAGACATGATAGTCTTCACTTAGAAACCCCCTTTGGTTGGCTCGCCCGAGCTGCGGGAGCTGCGTCCTTCCCGTGTCCTTTCTTTTTTAGGACATTGCATTCAAGTGAACCTGATACCACTTTACATGCATGGATTCGATGTGATCCTTGGAATGGATACTTTGGAGAAGTATCAGGTGGTTTTGAACTGTAGTTCCAAAGTGGTGACGTTTGTCAATGGTGATGTGGCGTGGATCTTCCAAGGAGATAGGAAGATTCTCCCAACGTGTTTGGTGTCAGCGATGGTGGCAGAAAAGTTGATGAGGCAAGGCTGTGATGCATTCTTGGCACATGTGGTGGATACCAAGGCAAGGATTCCAAGTATCCGTGAGGTGCCTGTTGTTTGTGAGTTCGAGGATGTGTTCCCCGATGAGTTCCCAGGTGTTCCCCCAGTCAGAGAGATTGATTTTGAGATCAATCTAGTTCCTGGTATGCAGCCGATGGCATAGATACCATATAGAATGACATCAACTGAGATGGTAGAGTTAAAGAAACAGTTGCAAGAGCTGCATGAGAAAGGTTTTATCAGACCAAGTACATCATTGTGGGGTGCTCTAGTATTGTTTTTCAAGAAGAAGGATGGATTTATGAGGTTCTGCATCGACTACATGCAGTTGAACAAGGTGACGATTAACAACAAGTATCCCTTGCCATAGCTTGATGATTTGTTTTGACCAATTATGAGATGTTTTAGTCTTTTCGAAGATAAACCTGAGGTATGGGTATCACCAGTTGCAGTTCAAGACGGATGGCATACCAAAGTTAGCTTTTAGGATGAGGTATGGTCATTATGAGTTTGTAGTTATTCTGTTTGGTCTAACCAATCCTATTCATGGACTTGATGAATAGAGTGTTTCGTCCGTATCTAGATCAGTTTATGGTGGTCTTTATAGATGACATCCTAATATACAGTCGAGACATTCAACATCATAAGCAACATATACGTCAGGCATTGACCTTGTTGAGACAACACTAGTTGTACGTGAAGTTTAGCAAATGCAAGTTTTAGATGAGGGAGGTATCCTTTCTTGGACACATGATATCTTCTTAGGGTGTTCATGTGGACCCCAAGAAGGTTGAATATGTGATAGAGTGGGAGCAACCAAAGACATTGACAGAAGTTCATAGTTTTCTAGGCTTGGCAGGTTATTACAGGAGGTTCATCAAGAACTTCAGCGTAGTGGCGTTACCCCTAACTAAGGAAAGATGTACCTTTTGCCTGGGATGACAAGTACCAATGTGATTTTCAGTTGTTAAAGGAGAAGATGACAAGTGCACTTATGCTAGTGCTTCCAGAGCAAGGAAAGCTCTATATTGTCTTTTGTGATGCCTCAAAGAATGGTCTGGGATGTTGATGCATGATAAGAATGTGATCTCTTTTTCATTGTGACAGTTAAAGAAGCATGAGGAGAACTACCCTACTCATGACTGGAGTTAGCTGTAGTAGTTCACACTCTAAAGATTTGGAGACACTACATTTATGGTGAGAAACGTCAGATCTTCACCGACCACAGGAACCCCAAGTACATCTTTTCACAATAAGAGTTGAACATGCTGCAGAGATGTTGGATGGAGCTAATCAAAGACTATTATTTCACCATAGATTACCATCCGAGAAAGGCGAACATGGTGGTAGACGCCCTGAGTAGGAAGTCTTTGTCATCCTCATCTCCTGACAAAGCATAGTTATGTTCCTTGGTGTGCCATAAGATGGACATGTTGATCTCCTTGCATTTGATGAATGTGAAGATGCAGGTGTCCATGTTAGCTGGGTTGTTGACACAGTTGCAGGTAAATCCTACATTGATACAATGGGTTAGAGAGGCTCAGTAAGATGATATTGTGATATGGCAGATCCGATCAGAGTTTGGTAGCGAGAAGTGTGATGGCTTCCATGAGGCAGAGGATGGGACAGTGTGTTAGCAAAGTAGAGTCATGATTCCTGATGTAGACAATCTAAGGAAGATGGTCTTGGAAGAGGCTCATTCTTTGATGTATGCCATGCATGCAGGTAGCACCAAGATGTATCACAATCTCAAGGATTTGTATTGATGGCCTGGTCTGAAGCGTGACGTGGCTCAATTCATGGCAAAGTGCCTTGTGTGCCAGTAGGTTAAAGCATAACGTCATAATTCTACAGGGACTTTGTTGTTGGATCAAGGGTTGTAGAGGGGGGGTGAATAGAGCTTCACAAATCTCACAAGACAGATTAGACCTTCAAATTATATTAAGTGCAAAAGCTAAAGCATACAACCAATTTGAAGTCCTAACTAACATGCATAGCAAGGATGAGAGACAATGATAGCATACACTTGGACAAAGTGGTTTAGAGTGGTTCCACACTTCAAACTAGAAGTGAGTCAGTCCACTACCTAGAGGTGGTTAGTCTCTAGGACTTTGAAATCTTGGTACTCTTATATTAATTCATAAGATTACAAGATAAAACCACATTCATCCAAGGACTTAATACCTCAAGCAAGGATCTTTAACCTACCGAAGGAACTTACCCACTTGAGCAAGGAGTCTTCTGCTTTCAACAAGGACTTACCCACTCCATCTTCAAGTATTTTTCCTTCCAAGAATTACCTATCCTTCTTGAACTTACGCCTTGCCTATCTCCTATACTCGGAGATCTTGATCACCATGCTTTCTTCATCCTTGAAGAACAACAACTCCTTCTCCTTCACTTGGAGAAGATCTTCAAGCCTTTTCTTCAAAGAGGAAAGGGGGTAGGAAGATGGTGGTGGAGAGCTTTACATGGATACAGGGATTATCTCTCTTACAAAGGATCCTAACTCACTCATATTCACATATTTGAATTGAAAGTAGAGAGACAAAGGGGCTCAAAGGGGTGCAACACTCTCAACTAAGCTAGGACCAAGCATATAGTGAATGAGCAACCTTGGAATGAACTCCAAGTGGTCCTATTTATAGCTGGGGGTGCCCCTTTGAGTTGGGGAACACTTAGGGCCGAATTATAGCCATTTTTGCACAAGGCAACAGATCTATTTTCGTCCAAATAAGTCATCAACGGTTAGAATCACTTTTTCTGCATTTTCCGTACAGTACATTTGGTCGAGATTCAATAAAGGTAACTCGACCGATTGGCTAAGAGACAAACCCAATTTTCAAACCATCGGTCAAGTTTGTCCTAGGGAAACTCGACCGACCAATGAAAATAGCATTCAGTCAGTAACCCAATTGGTCGAGTTCTGTGAATGCACAACTCGACCGATGCACTCTCTAGAAAATTGATCCAGTGGATCAGTCGAGATTGTAACTCGACCGATCAACAACCTGTGATCGATTTTCTAAAGTGCTTAAAAAGTGATTAAAACTTGGTACTAAGTGTCCCACATAATTTTCTCATCTTAGTTACAAGTCATATCATCAATACAAGTGATTACAAAATTCTTCTAAGGTCATTTACATGGATTTCCTAATTAGCACACTTGCATTGCTTTTGACTTGAACTTTGACAAGCTAGGTCTTGTGTAATTTGATCCTTTTCATGTACGTAACACCTGAAATCAATCTTGAATACACATATTAGATACATATGAATGGAATGGTTAAGTCATTATTAAAATATGGATAATGTATAACCTCTAGGTCAACATTTGCAACCATTGCCTATACAACAGTGGAAATGGGATCATGTCACGATAGAATTTATGGTTGTTTTATCTAGGACAGTCAAAGGACATAATTCCATTTGGGAGATAGTTGATCCGTTGACAAAGACAACACACTTTTTGCTTGGGAAGATGACATACACAACAGATTAGCTTGCACATACACACACACACACACACACACACACACACACATATATATATATATATATATATTGGTGAGTTAGTGCAGTTGCATGGTGTCCCAGCTACCATCATGTATGATGGAGATCCTCAGTTCACCAATCATTTTTGGGAACATCTACACACATCTATGGGTACGCAGTTGAGTTTCAGTATGATGTTTCACCCACAAACATATGGCCAGTCAAAGAGGATGATCCAGACCTTGGAAGATCTATTGAGAGCCTATGTTTTGAAGTTTCTGGGAAGTTGGGATGTGCACCTCAGTTTGGTAGATTTTGCCTACAATAACAGCTACCAGAGGAGCATTGATATGGCACCTTATGAGGCATTAAATGGGAGACATTGTGGATCTCCTTTATGTTGGTACAAGACTGATGAATATCTGCTTCTAGGTCCTGAGCTTGTGTAACAAATGACAAAAAAGATCAAAGTGATTCAATAGCAATTGAAGGCAACACAAGACAGGCAGAAGTCATATCCAAATAACCGGAGTAGACCCTTGGAGTTCCAAGTGGGAGATAGAGTTTATCTCAAGGTCTCTCCTTGGAAAGGTGTTTTGAGGTTTGGGAAGAAGGGTAAGTTGGCTCTCAGGTATATGGGACCTTACCCAGTGGTGGCACGAGTTGGGAAGGTGGCTTTTAAGTTGGAGTTGCCACCTGAGTTGCACAAGTTGCATCCACTGTTCCATGTGTCTATGTTGAGGAAGTGCCACCCAGATATCGAGTTGGTTTTGCAACCAGTGGAGGTTGAGCTTGAGCTTGATGAGGACATATCGTATGTGGAAGGTTCTATGTTGATCCTAGATAGGAGGATCAAGAAGTTGAAGAAGAAGGATATTGTGTTGGTTAAGGCTTTGCGGCATCACTGTGGTGTAGAGGAAGCTAAGTGGGATCTTGAGGAAGATATGCATAGGAAGTACCCATCTCTTTTTGTGTAGGATTTTGGGGGCAAAATCCTTGTTAGGGGTTTATGGTTGTAAGGCCCCTGATCTAGCTTAGTGCTTGAGTATGCTTGCTTTTCTTGATAAGATGCTTAACCTTAATCTAATCATTTGAGATGCATTGTTAGTGTGTGACAATATTATGTTTTCTATTTGGTCGTGTTTGGATGAGGTTTGAGCTATGTAGCCTTGTTTTGGACCAAGTTGCAATTTACCCAAGTTGAGGGGTTATCTTGCAATTTTTCACATGTAGAGTGTACCCTTAGTTCTTTATCATCATGAGAGAGAGGATGATGTTGAAGGGTGCCTTGTTCAGACCATGGTTGATGATGTGGCTTTCTATGGTAATGTTGGTGTTTTTAGGGTTCTGGCTTTGATGATATGTTTTGACCTTGAGCTTGTGTTGGGAGTGTTGCGACTACAACACTTGCCCTAGTTGGTGGTTGTTTCAACCATGATGGTCTTGGTGGTGTTTTGGTCGAGATGGTTTGTCTTCTTGTGTTGTGTTTCGACAATGCTTGTTTGGTGATGTTTTGGAGTGCTCGAGACATGGTTATTTGATGTTTGTTTCGACCCCAAGGTGTGGGTGACCTTAGTGGTCAATACCCAACCTAGGTTGTATCACCATGTGTTTCATGCAAGTGTTTAGTGGTTGCATGGATGTTTTATTGGTTTACAAGTGTCCCTTTGGTGCTCTCTTATGTTGACACCTCATATCTACCTCACTTCTCTCCTCCCTTGAGTATATAACATCTCTCTTCTGCATTCAAGCAATCCTTTTGCTTTCTTCCTTTATCCTTCCTTGCTTGGCTGACCGTGGAGCTTGGTGGAGCTAGAGGGTGTTGATCTTGGGGCTTTGGTGGCTGATCACCTTTGAATGTGGTGTTCTTGAGCTTCCTCCTTGTGGTGATCTTCTTCCTTGGTGATCTTGTGGCCGAAGTGTTGACCTTGGTTGGAGCTTCATCTTCTTCCTTGGAGCTCATGATCTTAGAGCTTGGTTCTCTACCTAAGGGGGGTTTATAACTCTCTACCTTCTTCTATTAATTGCACCATAACATTGCTTGCATGCTACTATTTTCATCTCTAAAACATGATGCTAATGTTCTAGATGATGCTATCTTGTTTTAGGGTTTAAGATTTTGTAATATTATTATGTAGATTTCTCTCTTTATTAACCCTAATTCACATACTCGGTTTCTAAGCAATGGATGAAGTGAAGTTGTTACATGCAACGTGATTCTTGGTTTTATCACCATGTTATGGTTTGGGTCTTATGTTTTCTTGAGGTTTTAAAATGGTTTTCTTGAGGTTGAAGCTAGGTCTTTTATCTCTTGGTTTGGTTTTGATGGATCATGTTGGAGTTTGATTTTTTAGGGTTTTGAAATTCATCTTGTGTGGAGTTTTCCCTTCTTGATGATGCTTAGTATTTTGACATTTACTTTTGTTCAGATCATGGTTTATCCCTATTTTGAGGATGGGTGTGCACCTTTGTGGTAGCTTGACCTTGGTGGTTGCTACACCTTGACCTTGTTTTGTTCGACACCCTTGAGCTTGATGTTGGTCGTAACACATACCCTTGGTAGCGGTCGCAACCCTAACCCTATTAGTTGATGGCTGTGACACTTGAGGGTTCATGACACATGGTTTTAGTTGATGTTGTTTTAGTCAAGACACCATGTGTTGATGGTTGGTCGTAACACATGTGGGTGTTGCAGTCTCAACACCATGCCTTGAGGTTTTGGTCGACACACACATCTATGGTGATGGTCGCTACACTTGGTTGATATGTTGGTTGCTACATATGTATAACATAATGAGATGGTTACACATGTACATGTAGTTGATGATATATATTTAGAGTTGTTGATATAATAGTCTAATCATGATTAAGTGATGATCTCAACCCTAATGCATTCCAAGGAAATGGGAAATGACATAACTAGGGTTTGGTGATTGAATAATGCTACGAAACCCTAATCGGATATGTATGTGAAACCCTAACCCTAATTTTAGGGTGTGTTATACATGTTGAGTTTGCTTGGATAAATATCATGTGATTGTGCTTTCTCTCTCCTCCTTGTGCAACCATAACCTTGCAGGTGGATTTATGTCATAGATATGTGAATGATACGGTGATCATTATGTCGTATAGGGTGATGGCTATGAGCCTTGATGAGGCATGTTGAGATCATAATGATGTGATGGGTCTTATGACCTGGCAAAGGCTTAAAGCCTAGTGAGAGGTGTTATCCTCCAATGATGTGATGAGGGATTTATATCCCATAGCAGTGCAATTGTGGTGATGGCCTTGCATGGTAGTGTGATAATGTTGAAGGCCTTGTGAGTGGCAGTGCTACAAGTATCATGTAATGATGTGACAGGTTCACACGTTATATGTTTTATATCTTCTGCAGTTGTACTATGCCCTTATCTTTGTAGAGTTTATTTTGGGTTTATATGTTGTAACTTGATTGATGCTAAAAGACACACAATTGGCCTAATAAATCAAGTGAAACTCTATTCATGTAGGTGCCATGTGTCATAGATCCATTCCAGTGTTGGTTTTATTACTGGATGGTGAAATAAGTCATTCCTACGGGAAACTCAGAGCACATATTTTTGAATATGTGGGGGGTGTAAGTCGAGTATTTCCTTGCATCCACAATGACATATTGTGCAAGACGACCATGTGTGAGTTGTTCTCCTTGTGATATGTGATAGGCAACCATTTGACTGTATTTGATGCCTCTTTTTAGGAACGTCCATGCATGAGCATGTTCTTCTAGTGTAGTGACATGTACCAAGGCAGGCTAGGTGTTTTGTTGGGATGACCATGTGTGAGCCGATCCTTCAGCTTGACTATATGTCGTTGTTTATAGTTGATTGACATGTCTCTGTGATGATTCTCTTATACTAACCAAAAGGTGTTGGAGTGGTCATGGATTTTGGCTCTTCCATAGACCTTGTATGGCACTGACTTCGACTTCATAGAAGTGTAGGGTTTTAAGGGAGGCAGAGAAGCAGCAGAAAAAAATTTCTCCCCAAAACCCAGAACAAAAGGAATCGCGTCAATGTATATACAATAGGAAAGATGGTTTGTGGATGCATACCTTGTCCCGAACTTGCTCGGAGACAGTACCTCGCGCCTTGCGCGGTCTTCACCTCCAGTCTTGGACGGTGTCTGTGCAGCTCCTGGTCGCACTGGGACTGACGACTCCTGGTCTCACCGGGACTGTCAGGATTGACAGTTGTCCTCCGAGCGGCAGAGGTCTCCCGCCTCTACAGTCATCCACACAGACTGCCTGGAACTCCGATCTCCTTGTCCCACAAGGAATCGGAAGGAGTCGCACCCTCCTGTCGACGTACTAGTCGCCAACACACTCTCCTGCCACCAGTCGCTTTCTGTAGTTGTCTTTCCCTTATTGTGCCTCACTTATTGGGTAGCACTTGCTCAGGCTCTCTCTCGGTTACCAAAACCAGAGAGAATGACAACTTCATAGAGCAACTGGTTGCACTGAGTTGTACTTTGAGAAGCCCCCAATACCCCTATATATATAGGAGGGTCATGGGACAGGGTTCTCTATCCCGGGCAATGCGGGACTAAAGCAGGAGTAGAAGGGTTCGAGATTTTCCACAAAAACAACCAACTGCGTAACCTGAACCGATCGTTTCACAAATGAAACGGTCGGTTGGGGATCTGAGCCGGTCAGTTGACACCTCAACCGATCGGTTGGGACCCATGAAACGGTCAGTTCATTTCTGAACCGGTCGGTTCGTGGTCCTGATCAGTTCCCGATTGACTTTTCTTCTTTTGTTTCGAATTGGTATCAAATACCAATCCTTGTTCCAATCAATTTGGGCAAGTGAAACGAAAGGAAATGTCTCACCAATCTTACTTTTCCAACTTGCTCGGTTGGATTTGAACCGATCATTTCAACACTTGAACAAATCTCTTCACCCTATCCATGAGCCGATCGACTCACTAGTTGAGCTGATCGGTTCACCAAGCTCAGCCGATCGGTTCATCACATGAGCTGATCGGTTGGGAGTGCAGATTGTGCAGAATCTGTCAATCGCAGTTTCAATCAATCTGATACTCTAATCAATCAGTCCAACACCTTGAACACTATGATACTGAGCTATCAACTGATTGAGTGTTTAATTGAACTACTAAACTCCTTTAGTAATCAATCTAAACATGTTTGTGGACAAACTCCTATTCCAGGTTAAATCCTATGTGTGTGACCTTGTAGGTCCATTTCACGTTGGAAGTGAAAGTCCATAACACTTATGACTTCACAAGCAAAGAGTGGTGCCTAGTCACACATCAGTGCTACCCAAGTGAAATAGAAAGTTGGAGAACAACTTTCAATCCTACAATCCATGAATGGTGTTACAGTGAATGTATAATTCCTTTATCACTGATATCCTGAATGAACTCGAGGCATGGAACAATCATCCTGTCAATATTCATTCATTTCCTTGATCTTAGAGCAGACTAGGTGAGATGTGTGTGACATCAATATCACATATTTATTCACACATGCATGTGCATGCCTTTCTCAATCCTACTCATCAAGTGACCAAGGACATCAAACTCCCTCAAGAGGGACAAATCCCATATCTATCACTCACCCCTCAAAAGCCCCATGTGTCAAAGCCACCCAATCATCACCTTTATAACAACCCATGTTTCATGACTGCGTTTGATGATGTCAAAGTGTACCCAATAACATGTGTTGAGTGTAGTGATTTCAGGTCTAAGAATCACACTCACCACCATCACTGTGAGAGCTGACTGTGATTACCAAGTCATGGTTCCATGTGTCACTCTCACGGTGGGTCTGTCTGGTACCTTATTCTCTAACAAGTACCTATGTGCTTGGTTTGATATCACTATATCATGACTAATGAGATTATGTCATCAACCAACACACAATCTAGTCTTTAGTGTTATTGATGTCTATGGTTATTTCCACAATAACAACCGACTAGGGACTAATCAAGAATGTATACTCTTAATATCTGTATGATCTCATCATTTAGGTCCTCAACCCAAAAGCATACGTCATTGAGTAAAACCATTCTTTAGACATCTATCATGTTACACCATCATCTCAGAAACAGTTTAAACATATAGATCAGAAATTGCCTTTATTATTATTCAAATCATTTACAAAGTATCCCATTACAATCATCATATGACTTGCTCTATGGGCATACATACCAACAGACTCCCACTTGCACCTAGAGCCAGTCACTAAGGAACCTCAGTCCTTGTGACCTAGCATGACCATCATGCTTCTGCTGAGAAAGGGCCTTAGTCAGTGGATCAGATATGTTGTCTTCAGTTGGTACTTTACAAATCTTCACATCTCCTCATTGTATGATCTCTCGTATGAGATGGAAGCGCCGTAGTATGTGCTTGGACCGCTGATGTGATCTGGGTTCCTTAGCTTGTGCAATAGCTCCATTATTGTCACAATAAAGCTCAATTGCATCACAACTACTGGGAACTACACCAAGTTCAGAAATGAACTTCATGATCTACACAGCCTCCTTTGCTGCATGTGAAGCAGCAATATACTCGGCCTCTGTAGTAGAATCGGCAACTGTTTCTTGCTTGGAACTCTTCCAGCTCACAGCTCCATTATTAAGGCAAAACATAAATCCTGACTGCGATCTGTAATCATCTTTATCGGTTTGGAAGCTTGCATTAGTGTAACCCTTTACAACCAGCTCTTCCTCGCCGTCGTAAACAAGAAACTGGTCCTTAGTCCTTCGCAAGTACTTGAGGATGTTCTTTACAGCTGTCTAGTGAGCATCCTCGGGATCTGACTGATACCTACTCGTCATGCTAAGAGCATACGAGACATCTGGGCGTGTGCACAACATAGCGTACATGATGGATCCGATGGCTGATGCATATGGGATCCCATTCATACGCTCCCTCTCTTCACAAGATTGGGGACATTGAGCTCTAGAGACGGTGACTCCATGTAGCATGGGGATGTTGCTTCTCTTTGAGTTCTCCATGCTGAACCGCTTCAGCACTTTGTCAATGTACATGCTCTGACTTAGTCCGAGAAGCCTTCTAGATCTATCTCTATAGATCTTAATTCCTAGAATGTAGGATGCTTCTCCTAATTCCTTCATTGAGAAAGTATTCCCAAGCCAAGTCTTTACCTTCTCTAAGGCTAAGACATCATTCCCCATAAAAAGTATGTCATCCACATACAATATGAGGAATGTGGTCGAGCTCCCACTAACCTTCTTGTACACACAAGGTTCATCTTCATTTTGAGTAAAGACAAACACTTTGACTTCCTCATCAAATCGAAGATTCCAACTCTGAGATGCTTGCTTCAATCCATAGATTGACCTTAGTAGCTTACAGACTTTATTGGCATTCTTTGGATCTACAAAACCTTCAGGCTGTGTCATGTGCACATCCTCATTTATATTCCCGTTAAGGAATGTGGTTTTAACATCCATCTGCCAAATCTCATAGTCATAATAAGCTGCAATAGCAATCATGATCCTGATGGACTTAATCATGGCAACTGGAGAAAAGGTTTCGTCATAGTCAACACCTTGAACTTGTCAAAATCCTTTTGCAACCAATCTGCCTTTATAAGTTTACACATTGCCATCCATGTTGGTCTTTTTCTTGAAGACCCACTTGCACCCTATGGGTTTTACCCCTTTAGGTGGTTCCACCAAAGTCCATACTTTGTTGGAGTACATGGATTCCATTTCGAATCTCATGGCTTCAAGCCATTTCTCAGAATTTGGTCCTTCTATAGCCTCTATGTAGGTAGTTGGATCATCATCTATGATCAACTCTCCACCTTCCTGAGTCACAAGGTATCCAAACCTCTCAGGTTCAAGGTGGTTCCTACTAGATCTACGAGGTCCGTGTGTTACCTGAGGAGAATGGGATCCCACAACACCTTGTGAATCTCCATATTCCTCTCGTACATCTACTGGTTCAATGTTTTCTTATTGATCTTGAACCTCTTCAAGCTCTATTTTCCTCCCACTGCTTCCTGTGGAAATAAATTCCTTCTCTAGGAAAATAGCTGTCCTGGCAACAAACACTTTGTTGTCAGTAGGGTGGTATAGATAATATCCCCTCATTTCCTTGGGATATCCAACAAAATAACATTTATCAGATTTGGGTCCAAGCTTATCAGGAAACATTTTCCTAACGTAAGCCTTACAACCCCAAATCTTCAGAAAAGACAAATCGGGACGCTTCCCGTACCATATCTCATATGGTGTCTTTTGAACCGATTTAGATGGTACACGGTTAAGTGTAAACACGGCGGTTTCAAGAGCATAACCCCAGAAAGAAATTGGAAGATCAGCAAAACTCATCATTGATCGCACCATATCCGACAATGTGTGATTCCTTCTTTCAGACACACCGTTATGTTGTGGTGTTCCAGGCGGAGTCCATTGTGATACAATACCACGGGCTCGCAGAAGGTCCTCAAACTCCTGGCTTAAGTATTCTCCACCTCTATCGAATCGAAGTGCCTTAATACTTTTACCAAGTTGGTTCTGTACTTCATTCATGAAATCCTTGAACCTTTCAAGGGTTTCTGACTTATGTTTCATCAGGTACACATAGCCATACCTATTGAAGTCATCAGTATAGGTAATGAAGTACTGATACCCACCTCTGGCATTAGTTCTAAAAGGCCCACATACATCAGTATGTATGAGTCCTAATAGATCACTAGCTCTCTCACCTTTACCTGAAAAGGGAGTCTTGGTCATCTTGCCCAACAAACAAGATTCACATTTCTCTATTGATTCACAATCAAAAGAGTCTAGATAACCATCTTTATGGAGTCTAGAAATGTGCTTCTCATTTATGTGCCCTAGACGACAATGCCAAAGATATGTTTTGTTTGATTCGTTGAGTTTTTGTTTTTTGGTGTTTACGTTGTATACACTTGTCTCCAAATCTATCAAGTATAGACCATAAGACATTGGGGCACTGCCATAAAAGATCCCATCTTTAGAAATGGAACAATTTCCATTCTTAATAAGAAATTCAAATCCATCCTTGTCCAAACAAGAGACGGAAATGATATTCCTATTTATGGCAGGTACATAATAGCAGTTCTTTAACTCTATTATTAGCCCACTTGGTAGAGTTAACTCATAGGTTCCTACGGCACTAGCGGCAACCCTTGCCCCATTGGCAACACATAGTTCAACCTCACCTTTCCCCAAAGGCCTACTTCTCTTAAGATCCTTCACATTTGAACAAATGTGAGATCCGCATCCAGTATCTAGTACCCATGACGAAGAAGTAGTAAAGTTAATCTCTATCACGTATACACCAGAAGTAGAGATCTCTATCTCTGACTTCTTCTTCCATCGTTCCTTCCATCCTCTCCATGTAGAAGAAATTGGTTTGGCGAGAGAACCCTTCTCTCCCTCACCTTTCGTTCCATTGATCTCTATCAATGAACTTTCTTTCTTCTTCACCAACGCATTAAGCGTACATAGAGTGGATTCAAAGGCTACTAGTATATCTGGATTGTGCAGAACACTTCTCACAGTCCTCAACTAGTTATGGAATTTATTCTCAATTAATTTGCCCATTTTAAAAGATGATTCCTTTGCCATTCTACAAGAGAAAATTGCATTTGTCAAAACTCCTTTTGATTTGATTTGAATAAAATTTGATGATAGTTAATTAGGCCTTAAATTAATTACCGCTCCCACTATTTTGACTCAAATTGACAGCCTTCTGACCGGCCTAAATCGCACGTCCTAAATTTTGAGGCGGATTTGAGGTAGTCGAGCTTTTACATTTATAAACCCGAATCCTTCTAGGCCCCCGCAACTTTGTTTACGGGGTCGAAGTAGATATACGGGTTCGAACATAGGGACAAGGGGGGTAGTGTTGAGAACTCATAATCGACACGCTACACTCCGGCAGGTAAAAAGAGATTGTAAATTCCCCAGAAGGGAAGCGTAAAGATGTCACATACAAAACAAGAAAACTATATCCAAGTGGAGTTACTAGAAAGATTTAAGATTTTAAGCATTTAGCATTTTTTAGAGGTTTTTATGCAACAGAAACCGAAAGATAACACTAGAGCTAGAGCAAGGTACGAAGGATAAAACTACTGCAAAACAAGCGGCACTAGTAACACCCTACACCCCTCCTCTCAGAGCGGGCACCTCTAACCAAGCCTCGGCACCCCTCTCGAGGTTGCTGGGCTCAAAGTTAGAATGAAATGTTACTGAAACAACTTCGTCCCAGGCACTCTCGTACTTCAGAATCGGACCAAATACTAGAGCCACAACACAACTCTCGAAGTTGTTGCGACGGGAAAACGTGATTCGGTAGCTACGCGAAACGCGATCCAAAACATGCAAGCTAGAGTTCAGATATCAAACATAGCAGTCATCCAACATATTGCACCAAGCATAGAGCAGCAAGTAATTAAGCATTTCCATTTCTATAAACACTAAATGTCTTAATTACAATGCAAAAGTAAAGGAATTTAAATAACAAAATTAAAGATATGTGTCGCCTTCTTGATGTAGAAGGACGATAGGCTGCACTAACCATCCCGTCCGATATCGGACAGGGGCCTAGCCCGATACAGCCGTGTCGGGCGGCACGCTTTCTCAAACGGCACACCGCGACGGGCGACTGCATCGCTCAAGGACCTGGCCGATATGCTCAAGTCGGGCGGTACACCCTCTCGGACGACACGCCTGACGGGCGGAGCGTATCGGGTTCGTTATCGTGTCGGGCATGGAGCTGCGTATCCTATTTCCGGGCACTGGTGTCAGGCACTCGTGTCGCATATCTACATCAGTCGATATCGGCTCCCAGCGTCGCCCGGTACAGTCCTAGGTGAACCAGTCCCCTCCCTCTCGGGATGAGGAAGAGCTCACCTAGTGTCGCCCGGTACGAACACTGGAGCACGATACTCCTGCTCTCACAGTCTCCTCCGAAGATCACTCGACTCTCCAAAACCTGAAGTGACCAAGCTTGTCCAAATTGTCTCAGCTGTCTTTTCGGCTCCCTGTAGCTGCTATTTATAGGCAGCTGGTCGTGAGAAGATATGGTGCTCGAAACGCCACGTGTCCTGCTTTCCGCCGTTCAGTTGGTGGTCGGCTGACGCGGGTATCGCCCGGCATCGCTCGGCACAAGGAGGTCGGCTGTCGGGTGTCGAGGTGAGAGGCGCCTGCCAGTGGGTGTCTGATATCGCACGACACATAGAGTAGTTGCAGTGTGCTCGGCTCCCTGTCAGGTAAAGAGGCATGTCATTTATCGGTACCCTATCGCGCGGCATTCTTGCGTCGCGCGTCGTCGTATCGCGCAGCCCCGCCGGTCAGTGTGTGTATCGGGCGTCAGGGGGGGCGAGACAGTCTTGGACTTATTTGCGGGCCGGAACGGCCTTATTGGTGCTAAATGGGCCAAAATAGGAGGAAACTCTGCAAAATATGGAAATATTGGACTGAGAGCATTGCTTGGCTAATTATTGCGAAATTGCATATAAAATAGAGGAAAATGGCAGAAAAGGGCAGTTTTGATAATAGAATAAAGGCCAAAAACGTCACAAAAATTGGTGTTATCAACTCCCCCAAACTTAGCTTTTTGATTGTCCTCAATCATTATTTAAACTTTATTTGGCAATGCTTCTTCTTGCGTAGTATGCTTCTCAGGCTAAGATGTAAAACAAGTATTGTAATGCCTTTAGCGATAATGCTGCCTCATTACGAACAAAAGACTTCATCTTTCTTGCCCTACTGTTTAAGTGAGATTATTCACTACAGCTTCGGCGAGACGTTGTTGTATGATTCCGAAGTTAGCTTCCACACCAAACAGCTTTATTTTCGGGGCAGAAAGTTGTGTATAGGGTAGGCTAAAGCTTTTTGGGTTTTCTTCTTGTTTCCCATCGGTCCATCCAGGTAAGGGTCTGTTAACGGGCAAGTGGTCCCTGCAGTCCAAGCCAGTTGGCTTTAGAGCAGTGATTTCACATCCTACGTACCACAGCCCCGGATCTACCATGCCTAAATATGGGTACTTTTGGGAAACAAGTGTGTGTATATTTTTTTTCTTTTATTGGGCACAACTCTCATGCTTTTATTCACGCTCATAATGCTTCTCTCTCTTTCTGGTAAGGGGAAACAAAGAGATTCTTGCTGTTTGGGCAGCTTTTTCCTTCTCCATACTCGTCTCTTAGCTGTTTGCGAGATTATCATATTTTTCGAAATTTTTGACATGGCAAAACATATTTTTTTGTTCATTTGTAGCAGCACTATCAAAAAGATATAACAGGACTTGTGTCATATTTAGCACAAAGAAAATAAACTTGGCAAGCAGTTGCATCAGGGTTTTTACTAATATAGCGACTTTGTACATATGCATGGGAACAAAATAAGCAGAATTTCAAAAAATTTTATATGAGCAAGGGTGCAAGTACATGCTATAGGGGAAAAGAAAAATGGCACAAGAGAATGTTTATACCTCCTTCACTGGTACATGGGTACCCCCCCAAACTTATCCAATACTCTGTCCCACAGTAGTGAATAAGAGGGTGAGTTCATGTTAGTCCAGTGAAGGTTATTTAGCGGGTTCGCTTGTGCCTTGTAGAAGCTGCAATATGCTTCTTTGTTGCCGCCTCCTTCTTTTTCATTTGGAAACAGCTTCGACAAGTGCGGGCACTTGTGGCTGCTTCCCCTTTATTAAGTAGCTGGAACCGGGATGCCCAGGTTCCCTCTGGAGGTCGTCGACAAAGCGCTTTCTAAGCTCAGCCTCCGCTTTATTTCCCAGCTCATCCAGAACACGCGCAATGGCTCTCGATAGACAGAGAGCTCTTGTGATGTCCCGACAGTCACCGGGGTTGTACTCGTGTTGTCTCTGTAGTTGGCTCCAGGCTACTACAGAAGATAGGCTATGATAAGGAAACGAGCCTCTTTCGAGGCTACCTAATCAAGGAAATTTCCCCTTGCTCGTTTTTTGGTGGTTTGTGGCCCGTTGTGACGTTTCTGTCCGACAGTTGCTGCTTCGGCTGCGGTCGTCATTCTGCCTGTTATCAAGTTCATTAATCATTTAAAATGTTAGATAGGAAAAAGAAACTCGATAAACTTATTACAATCTCCGGGTATTGTCCATCAAAACAAAAGGTCGAGTCGATATAAAATTGGGCGATACGAGGTTGCCGCGCGATACAACTTGCCGCGCGACACTGGTGTATCGGGCGACAAGCATGTCGGGCGGCAAGGTCACATGAAACTAAAACCCGATAGCAAGACGTGAAAAGCATTGCGCCCGATATGGGTATATCGGCCGATAAAGAGCAACTTCTCGACGAGACGTCACAAGAGAAAAACGTGTCGCCCGATATGATGTGTCGGGCAGACACCGTCGGCTATTGTGTCGCGCTTACTGCGCCGGGCGATACAAAATTGTCAGCGAGCGATAGGAAAAACATGTGTCGGGCGATAAGCCTATCGGGCTATACCCTTGCTCATAGGAGCCATCGCCCGATACCACGGTGAAGGCAGCTGGCCGACACAGGAGCAAAAAGGGGGGGGCTACTGCATGCGTTACAGGTGGCTAAAATGAGTAAAGCGTGACAGCCCGACACGGTAAAACCTCTGTTCTTATTTAAAGCCGGCTCGACCAGGTGCAAAACGGACATCTCTGAGGTGCGTGTCGGCCAACGAGTCAGGCGGTTCCCGAGACGATGGTCGTATCAGCCTCATTAAGGGCATTTATTCTCCTGCACGATAGGGTGCATGCCGTCCGGGAATGCCAACCGTCACGGCCGTTGCGATGCCCGAGAGACCAAGACCCGGTACGGGCGGTCCTGCGCGCCAGCTGAGCGGCTGCCCGACATGGTTAAAACAGGCGGGTGAAAAACTAAAACCTAAGAGCAGAAACAGCAGAAATAGCGATTAAAGGTAAAACATCATCGGCCAAGGGTTAAGCCTTTCACCTCAGAAAATACTACAGCGGTGGCCCATAAAACAGGAGAGTCGGTGCGCTCGGCGCGTGCACCGACTCGGACCTTATTACATGCCATAATGTTTTTTTTGCAAAGAATAGGAAAAATGCATCCTACTCTATGAAAGAAAGAAAAACTCGGGCTGCCTCCCGAGGAGCGCTGAAGTTTGCGTCGCCAGCTCGACCGGCGTGGGATCATTTTGTTCAACCCTTGACTGTGCCCATATCTTACAGGTCAATCTCTGCTCTCTTGACAAAGGCCTCATCCTCATAGAATCTTTTCACCCTGTGCCCATTCACTTGAAATACTTTGGTCGGATCGTCCTTGTCGTAAAGCTCCATCATTCTGGATGGGTATATTTTTGACACGGTAAACGGTCCTGACCATCTCGTTTATAACTTCCCAGGGAAGAGATGAATAGAGGACTTGTATAACAAGACTTTATCCCCCTCACTTACATCTTTTCTCCTGAGGTGGGTGTCATGCAACAATTTTGTTCTCTGTTTGTAGATTTTTGCATTTTTTTAGGCGTTCAATCTCAGCTCTTCTAGCTCTTGAAGCTGAAAAAATCTATTTTCTCCTGCTTTGTCGAGGTCCATATTTAGGAACTTGATTTCCCAAAGGGCCTTATTTTCCATTTCCAAATGTAGGTGGAAGGACTTTCCGTAGATAAGCCGGTAGGGGGTGGTTCTGATGGGCGTCTTGTAAGCAGTTCGGTAGGCCCAAAGCGCATCGTCAAGCTTCATGGACCAGTCCTTCCTTGTTCGGCTGACAGTTTTCTCCAAGATCTGTTTGATTTTCCTGTTGGAAACCTCTACCTGCCCTGACGTCTTTGGGTGGTAGGGTGTGGCGATCTTGTGCCTTACTCCGTACTTGCGCAGGAGTGCTTCGAACTGTCTTTCCCTGAAGTGTGACCCTCCGTCGCTTATAACCGTGTGTGGGACACTGAAATGAGGAAAGATGGTCTTCTCGAAGAGCTTGATAACTGACTTGGCGTCGCAGGTTTGGGTGGCTACCGCTTCCACCCACTTCGATACATAATCTACTACCACGAGTATGTACTGATACCCCTGGAATGAAGGGAACGGTCCCATGTAGTCGATCCCCCATACGTCAAATATTTCTACTTCTATCCAGCTTGCCATTGGCATCTCATTCCTCCGTCCTATGTTCCCCGTAAATTGGCACTCCTTGCAAGTCTTCACAAATTGTGCGGCATCTTTAAATAATGAGGGCCAGTAGAAACCTGACTGTAGCACCTTCGCTGCTGTTCTTTCGCTACCCAGGTGACCACCGTAGGGGGAGGCGTGGCATTGCTTCAGGATGTCCGTGGTTTCTTCTTCTGGGATGCATCTCCTGTATAAGTTATCAGCGCACCTTCTGAATAGGAGAGGATCATCCCAGTAATAGTTCTTGGCGTCCGCGAATAGCTTCTTTTTCTGGTTGTACGTGATGTCAGGAGGCAGTTCTCCACAAGCAAGATAATTACAGATGTCCGCAAACCAAGGTAGACTTTCTTCTTGAGCTTCAGCCAACATGAGGGCCTCGTCGGCATAGTCATCATTGATAGGTGGCCCTTCCTGTCTCTCAGCCACGATCCTTGATAGGTGGTCGGCGACCACATTTTCTGCGCCCTTCTTGTCGATAATTTCATGGTCAAACTCTTAGAGCAATAGGGCCCACCTCAACAGCCTGGGTTTCGCGTCTTTCTTTTGAATCAAGTATTTTATTGCCCCATGATCTATGTATACTTTGACTCTTGCTCCGACGAGATACGACCTGAACTTATCAAACGTGAAGACGATAGCGAGCATCTCCTTTTCAGTTTTTGTGTAGTTTACCTGAGCTTCGTCCAACGTGCGACTAGCGTAGCAAATCACATGGTGCTTTTTGTATTTCTTTTGCCCCAGGACTGCTCCAACTATGTAGTCTCTAGCGTCGCACATCAGCTCAAAAGGTAAACCCCATTCTGGCGCTTGAAGGATAGGTGGTGATATTAAAGCGTTTTTAAGGGCCTGAAAAGCACTTAGACAATTGTTAGAGAAAACAAATTCAACGTCCTTTACCAGAAGATTGGATAGCGGTTTGGAAATCTTTGAGAAGTCCTTGATGAATCTTCGGTAATATTCAGCGTGTCTGAGAAAGCTTCGCACCCCCGTCACAGATCTTGGTGGAGGAAGCTTGGATATTGCTTCAACCTTGCTTGTGTCCACTTCGATCCCACGCTTCGAGATCTTATGCCCGAGGATGATGCCCTCCCGCACCATTAAATGGCATTTTTCCCAGTTTAGAACTAGGCTGTTCTCCTCGCACCTTTGAAGAACCAATGACAGATTCTTCAGACAGCTATCGAAGTCCTTCCCATAGACAGAAAAATCATCCATGAAAACTTCTACGATGTCTTCTAGAAAATCCGAGAACATCGATATCATGCATCGCTGAAAGGTGGCGGGGGGCGTTGCAGAGTCCGAAGGGCATCCTTCGGAAGGCATAAGTGTCGTAAAGGCAGGTGAATGTTATTTTCTCTTGATCGTCGGGCAAGATGGGTACCTGGTAAAAACCTGAAAAGCCATCAAGAAAACAAAAGAAATCGTGATGCGCTAACCTTTCAAGAACTTGATCAATAAAGGGTAGCGGAAAATGATCCTTCTTTGTAGCCTGATTTAGCTTTCGATAATCAATACACATCTGCCATCCGGTGACGGTTCTTACCGCCACCTCGTCGCCCTTCTCGCCCCTAACCACCATCATTCCGCCTTTCTTGGGCACTACATGGATAGGGCTTACCCAATCGCTATCGTTGATTGGGTAAATAATCCCCGCATCCCTAAGCCTTATTACCTCTTTCTTGACGACCTCCTTGAGCATCTGGTTCAGCTTCCGCTGGGGTTGAGCCAGAGGCTTGGCTGATTCATCTAAGCTGATGCGGTGCATGCACAGGGCGGGGCTAAGGCCTTTGATATCCTCTACTGAATATCCTATAGCCCCCATGTGGAGCCTTAACTCCTCAAGGAGTCGATCCAGCTGATTGCTTGAAAGATTGGCGTTTACAATGACAGGGTTTCTCTGTTCTCCGTCCAAGAACTCGTACTTCAGGCCTTCAGGCAACACTTTTAACTCTGGCTTCGGTCTGGGTACCTCCTCTCGAGGCTCACCTTCGAGGGAGGCATACCTTGCAGACTCCACCACCTCATCTTCTTCTTGTAAATCTTTGTCAGAAAGGTCGAAAAGGTGGAGATACCTCGTGACTTCAGGATCTTCGAGGTCGGGATCCTGACTACTTATAACCCTTGTGAGGGGGTTCACTGTCCGGATATCCTCCTCTATTTCCTCGTAGAATTTATTGTAGCTATCTGTGAAACATGTTGATTCAGCCAGGGAAGGGCTTCTCATGATATCCTTCAACTTGAAGTCAATATGGTCGTTTCCGACCCTCAAAGTGATTATCCCCTCGGAGACATCAATCAACTCTCTTCCTGTTGCCAAGAAAGGGCGTCCAAAGATGATCGGGCAACGAGGGTCTTCAGCCGTGTCGATAACGACTATGTCATAGGGGATGAAGAAATTTCCAACCCTGATCGACACATCTTCGACAATGCCGACAGGTCTCTTGAAGGTGTGGTCTGCCAGTTGGATCCGCATGTTGGTTCGAACCATGTCGGTCAAACCCACCCTTTGTGTGAAACTTAGGGGCATGAGGCTGATGCTTGCTCCCAAGTCTGCTAGACCTTTGTGCTCGACATTGTCTCCTACGGCGAACGGGATTGTGAAAGCTCCGGGATCCCTTCTCTTATTTGGCGTGTTGGGCTTCAAGAAGGTGGAGGAGGCGGAAGCTAGATACGATGTCTCTGTCCTTCCTCCCCTTCTCTTCTTTGTGATAAGGTCCTTGAGGAACTTGGCATACATAGGCATCTCTTCCAATGCATCAAGGAAGGGGACTTCAAGATGTAGTTTCCTGATCGAGTCCATGAACCTCTCATGACGCTTCTTCAGATTGCCTTTATCAGCTTATATAGGAACGGCGGCCTTGGAGCGTAAGAATTCCTCCCACCAGGTAGCTCATCGGAAGGCTTCTTTGCAGGCTCTTGAGCTTCTACTTGTCCACCTTTGTCCTCTACTAGAATAGTGCTTTCAGACCTCGGTTCAGGCTCCGGTTCGGCTTCAACTGTGCGCTCCACCGTCTTCCCGGACCTTAGTACCGCCATTCCGACAGTTTCCGGGTAGGAGAGTGTCTTCCCCGCAGGGTTCTTCATCAGTGCTGCCATTTGGGCCAACCGTTGATCGACTTCCCATTGGCGCATCTGCAGACTCGCCATCTGGTGTTGCATGAAATTCTGAACTCCGGGGCCGGGAAGCGTATCCTGTACCAGCTTGCTGATAATGGTATCCTGTCTCTTTATGTAGGCAGAAAGCTGACCAACCAAGCTGGGCTGGCTCGTCCTCCCGCCTCGGCCCTGACATTCACCTTCAGGAAGAAACTGCTCACAACGAGACATGATATCAAAACTCGGTGGAGCAGGTCAGCTTTCAGGGTTCCTGCATGAGCATATAAAAAATCAAGTTAGAAAATTGAATTGTTTAGCTTAGGCTAAGAATAATAGTAAGGAGAAAGAAAAAGAAAAAGGGTGCTGTCAAGCTTGTTTCCAAGCTTGAGGCACAGGAGTGTAGTTAGTGGATTCGGATTCGTCTACAGTACCATTTTTTCCTTGTCCCCGGCAACGGCGCCAAAAAGTTGACCGACCTAAATCGCGCATCCTAAATTTTGAGGCGGATTTGAGGTAGTCGAGCTTTTACATTAATAAACCTGAATCCTTCTAGGCCCCCGCAACTTTGTTTACGGGGTCGAAGTAGATATACGGGGTCGAACACAGGGACAAGGGGGGTAGTGTTGAGAACCTAGAATCGACACGCTACACTCCGGTAGGTAAAAAGAGATTGTAAATTCCCCAGAAGGGAAGCGTAAAGATGTCACAAACAAAACAAGAAAACTATCTCCAAGTGGAGTTACTAGAAAGATTTAAGGTTTTAAGCATTTAGCAGTTTTCTTAGAGGTTTTTATGCAACAGAAACCGAAAGATAACACTAGAGCTAGAGCAAGGTACGAAGGATAAAACTACTGCAAAACAAGCGGCACTAGTAACATCCTGCACCCCTCCTCTCAGAGCGGGCACCTCTAACCAAGCCTCGGCACCCCTCTCGAGGTTGTTGGGCTCAAAGTTAGAATGAAATGTTACTAAAACAACTCCGTCCTAGGCACTCTCGTACTCCAGAATCGGACCAAACACTAGAGCCACAACACAACCCTCGAAGTTGTTGCGATGGGAAAATGCAATTCGGTAGCTACGTGAAACGCGATCCAAAACATGCAAGCTAGAGTTCGGATATCAAACATAGCAGTCATCCAACATATTGCACCAAGCATAGAGCAGCAAGTAATTAAGCATTTCCATTTCTATAAACACTAAAGGTCTTAATTACAATGCAAAAGTAAAGGAATTTAAATAATAGAATTAAAGATATGTGTCGCCTTCTTAATGTAGAAGGACGACAGGCTGCAGTAACCATCCCGCCCGATATCGGATAGGGGCCTAGCCCGATACAGCCGTGTCGGGCGGCACACTTTCTCAAACGGCACACCGCGACGGGCGACTGCATCGCTCAAGGACCTGGCCGATACGCTCAAGTCAGGCGGTACACCCTCTCGGGCGACACGCCTGACGGGCAGAGCGTATCGGGTTCGTTATCGTGTCGGGCATGGAGCTACGTATCCTATTGCCGGGCACTGGTGTCGGGCACTGGTGTCGGGCACTCGTGTCGCGTATCTACATCGGCCGATATCGGCTCCCAGTGTCGCCCGGTACAGTCCTAGGTGAACTAGTCCCCTCCCTCTCGGGATGAGGAAGAGCTCACCTAGTGTCGCCCGGTACGAACACTGGAGCACGATACTCCTGCTCTCGCAGTCTCCTCCGAAGATCACTCGACTCTCCGAAACCTGAAGTGACCAAGCTTGTCCGAATTGTCTCAGCTGTCTTTTCGGCTCCTTGTAGCTGCTATTTATAGGCAGCTGGTTGTGAGAAGATATGGTGCTCGAAACGCCACATGTCATGCTTTCCGCCGTTCAGTTGGTGGTCGGCTGACGCGGGTATCGCCCGGTATCGTTCGGCACAAGGAGGTCGGATGTCGGGCGTCGAGGCGAGAGGCGCCTGCCGGTGGGTGGCTGATATCGTGCGGCACATAGAGTAGTTGTGGCATGCTCGGCTCCCTGTCGGGTAAAGAGGTGTGTCGTCCATCGATACCCTATCGCGCGACATTCTTGCGCCGTGCGTCGTCGTATCACGCAGCCCCGCCGGTCAGCGTGTGTATCAGGCGTCAGGGGGGGCCGAGACAGTCTTGGACTTATTTGCGGGCTGGAATGGCCTTATTGGTGCTAAATGGGCCAAGATAGGAGGAAACTCTGCAAAAGATGGAAATATTGGACTGAGAACATTGCTTGGCTAATTATTGCGAAATTGCATATAAAATAGAGGAAAATGGCAGAAAAGGGCAGTTTTGATAACATAATAAAGGCCAAAAATGTCACGAAAACTGGTGTTATCACCTTCACCATCAATTCGAAAGATTGCAGCGTACAATCTTCTAATGGGTCAAGATCATGAAATCCTCTGAGCCATGGACCAGCTAGGGCTGTCACCCACAACTCAGATCTCCCAGGTAGGCAACTCTTGCCAATTGCATCATATGCAACTCTTGAAAGATGTCACATGCAACTCCTTGCCATGATCATCTCCATGCCTCAAGGTGCTAGATCCTATCTAGGTCACCTTGTTAAGTCCGACCCAAAGCCAACACAATGAATATGCACCCTTCTAGGGCAGACCCACATGTTCATCCTTCACGCTTCCACGAGATAGACGGTGCACCACGCTAGGGTGTGCCCACACTTGGTCGATCAAGATTTTCACGTGTGTCGCATTTGGAAGGCATCTAAAACTTTAATATTTAATGAGGGATTTGGTTTTTTTATATATACATATACATATCCAATCACCACAATATATAGTACATATAATATACATGCTATATCCCATAGAAAACATGTAAAACGATAAAAGCAATGATTATGGCCATCCTATTGTGATTCCTCGAGCCAAGAGAAATCACGATCATCTAGGTCTACATCACATGCAACCTGAACAAGATGAAATATGTGCCTGCCTTTCTGAGTTTGATCAGCTCATCTCCATGACTGGTCAGCTCACCATCAAGTTGGCTGTTCGGGTGCCACCAGCTGATCGACTGGCGCCTCCAGCCGATCGGTTCACCGGTCATCGTGTATCTCCTCATGTCACCACCCGCTCGTCTCGCTACTCGAACCAGTCGTCTGGAACACCAACTGATTAGTTCAGGCCTTGAACCGATCGTCTCAGGTCGTCCGCCATTCTTTGACATAACAAGAGATAAAATCTATCATATTTACAATTGAATTGTAAAACCCCGAGTTACATTCGGGGGGAGCAAATGTAGGAAAAGAAATCTCGAATTATTTCAAGTTACATCAGGAATAGGAGAAAGGGAATCGGTGTGCAGACCGAGATGCAAGCAACCACATACAACCACACACAGATATAGGGTTTATAAGCCATAACCATGCTACACATCCACCACAAAACTCGTTTAAGGGCAATGCGTATCGAGTGCATTAATATTACATAGCATATATGTATATTTGGGATTTGTGGATTAGACATGCATAAAGCCAATTTTATTCGCATCGTATGCAATAAATAAAGGTGATAAACCAAAATCGATCATATCGATAATCCTAAAATATAGAGCAGTTGGCATGGCTCTGATACCACTGTAGGGTTTTAAGGGAGGCAGAGAAGCAGTGGAAAAAAATTTCTCCCCAAAACATAGAACAAAAGGAATCACGTCAACGTCTATACAATAGGAAAGATGGTTTGTGGATGCATACCTTGTCCCGAGGCTTGCTCAGCAACAGTACCTCGCGCCTTGCGTGGTCTTCACCTCCAGTCTTGGACGGTGTCTGTGTAGCTCCTGGTCGCACCGGGACTGACGACTCCTGGTCTCACCGGGACTGTCGGGATTGACAGTTGTCCTCCGAGCGGCAGAGGTCTCCCGCCTCTGCATTCGTCCACACAGACTGCCTGGAACTCCGATCTCCTTGTCCCACAAGGAATCAGAAGGAGTCGCACCCTCCTGTCGGCGTACTAGTCGCCAACACACTCTCCTGCCACCAGTCACTTTCTGCAGTTGTCTTTCCTTTGTTGTGCCTCCCTTATTAGGTAGCACTTGCTCAGGCTCTCTCTCGGTTACCAAAACCAGAGAGAACGACAACTTCACAGAGCAACTTGTTGCACTGAGTTGTACTTTGAGAAGCCCCCAATACCCCTATATATATAGGAGGGTCATGGGACAGGGTTCTCTATCCCGAGCAATGCGGGACTAAAGCATGAGTAGAAGGGTTCGATATTTTCCACAAAAACAACCAACTACGTAACCTGAACCGATCGTTTCACAACTGAAACGGTCGGTTGGGGATCTGAGCCGGTCGGTTGACACCTCAACCGATCAGTTGGGACCCATGAAATGGTCGGTTCATTTCTGAAATGGTCGGTTCGTGGTCCTGATCAGTTCCCGATTGACTTTTCTTCTTTTGTTTCGAATTTGTATCAAATACCAATCCTTGTTCCAATCAAATTGGGCAAGTGAAACGAAAGGAAATTTCTCACCAATCTTACTTTCCCAACTTGCTTGGTTGGACTTGAACTGATCGTTTCAACACTTGAACGAATCGCTTCACCCTATCCATGAGCCGATCGACTCACTAGTTGAGCCGATCGGTTCACCAAGCTCAGCTGATCGGTTCATCACATGAGTCGATCAGTTGGGAGTGCAGATTGTGCAGAATCCATCAATCATAGTTTCAATCAATCTGATACTCTAATCAATCAGTCTAACACCTTGAACACTATGATACTGAGCTATCAATTGTTTGAGTGTTTAATTAAACTACTAAACTCCTTTAGTAATCAATCTAAACATGTTTGTGGACAAACTCCTATTCCAGGTTAAATCCTATGTGTGTGACCCTGCATGACCATTTCACGTTGGCAGTAGAAGTCCATAACACTTATGACTTCACAAGCAAAGAGCGGTGCCTAGGCACACATCAGTGCTACCCAAGTGAAATAGAAAGTTGGAGAACAACTTTCAATCCTACAATCCGTGAATGGTGTTATAGTGAATGTATAATTCCTTTGTTACTTATATCCTGAATGAACTCGAGGCATGGAACAATCATCCTGTCAATGTTCATTCATTTCCTTGATCTCAGAGCAGACTGGGTGAGATGTGTGTGACATCAATATCACATATTATTGATTCACACGTGCATGTGCATGCCTTTCTCAATCCTACTCATCAAGTGGCCAAGGACATCAAACTCCCTCAGGAGGGAAAAATCCCATATCTATCACTCACCCCTCAAAAGCCCCATGTGTCAAAGCCACCCAATCATCACCTTTATAACAACCCATGTTTCAGGACTGCGTTTGATGATGTCAAAGTATACCCAACGACATGTGTTGAGTGTAGTGATTTTAGGTCTAAGAATCACACTCACCACTATCACTGTGAGAGCTGACTGTGATTACCAAGTCATGGTTCCATGTGTCACTCTCACGGTGGGTCTGTTCAGTACCTTGTTCTCTAACAAGTACCTATGTGCTTGGTTTGATATCACTATATCATGACTAATGAGATTCTGTCATCAACCAACACACAATTTAGTCTTTAGTGTTATTGATGTCTATGGTTATTTCCACAATAACAACCGACTAGGGACTAATCAAGAATGTATACTCTTAATATCTGTATGATCTCATCGTTAGGTCCTCAACCCAAAAGCATACGTCATTGAGTAAAACCATTCTTTAGACATCTATCATGTTACACCATCATCTCAGAAACAATTTAAACATATAGATCGGAAATTGCCTTTATTATTATTCAAATCATTTACAACATATCCCATTACAATCATCATATGACTTGTTCTATGGGCATACATACCAACAAGAAGTTGGTTGGATTTGAGTGCTACGACTCAAATCCTCAGGGCATAATAAAAGACATAATACAGTAGTGTAGTATATTTGCTTAGGGTCAAAATTTGCTTCACATTGGATGACCCCTTGCCTTATCTTTGTACTGATTTCTTGAACTATAATGCAGTAAGAGAAATCGACTATTATACATGTTCTTCATATTCCTTCTTAAAGTTTTAATTGTTCTAATGCTTAGTGGTAACTACCTAGTTTTCTTAATATGTGTTATTAGTTTCATTGTTTAGCTGAATCTACTCAACCTGATAAGTATGTTATTCATATGTTTTAATCTACATGTTCTTTTAGTAGATGTGGGGGGAGAGTTATATCTCTCGCTAAGACATTTGGTCTCACCACGTGGGTTTCTACATCTTTTAGGTGGTCGAGCACGAAGAGGTAGAGATTGTGTTGTTGAGGCTGAGCAGCAAGAGGAGCAGTAGTTGACTAAAGGTTGGATAATCTGCTTGTGTTTTGTAGTAGAGTCCTATGTGTCGTCCTTGTACTCTCAGGTCCTTGAGAGATTTTTGTAGACGTTGTATATCAAGGTGACATTTTGGCTATATGCCTTTGTTGTATAGATATAACATGTATGTATGTGAATAGGTTATTTATATGTATAGGTTGTGTCCATTGAGTCAGTAAACAGTGCTATGTAATAATCTTTTGGTAGGTTTTATATATATACAGGTGGCTTTTGTGGACTCCGATGTGATATCCTTCCACTTGAGGTGAATATGTGATAATGGTTTTAATTTCCTGTGTGTTCTGGTAACCTGGTTGATTAATATTAGTTCCACATTTTGTTTTGAGTAGTCTATCTTTCGTGTGACAAGTGTGTCACAATTGGTTGGTATCAGAGCTTTACTCGATGATGTATGTCTTCAAGTACATGACTTGAACAATGAGATCATACCGATGCTAAGAGTATGTGCATTCTTATTATGTCCCTGGTCGGTTGTTACTGTGGAAGACAGATAGACAACAATAATACTAAAGATTGGAATGTGTGTTGGTTGATGACAAAATCTCATCAATCATGATATGGGATATCAAACCAAGCACATAGATACTTGTCAGAGAACATTGTATCAGACAACCCCACCTTGAGAGTGACACATGGAAAGCATACTTGGCGGTCATAGTTATCTCTCTTAGTGAAGGTGGTGATTGTGGTTCTTAGACCTGAAGTCATTACACTCATCACATGTCGTTCAGTATACTTTAGCATCATCTAATGTAACCCTGAATAAGGATAGCCATAACAAATATCATTGGGTAGTTGTGACACATGGGGATTGACTATGAGTGGTGTAGATGGGATTTATCTCTCCTACTAAAGTTTGATATCCAGGCCACTTGAGAAGAGAGACTGAGAAAAGCATGCACATGTACATGTGAATCAATATATGATATTGAGGTCACATCTATCTCAGACAATTTGCTCTTGGATCAAGGAACATGGATTGAACATTGAGAGGATGACGATTCCATGCCTTGATTTCATTCCAGATATCAATGACAAAGGAATTAGACAATCACTATAACACCTTACACAAATTCTAGGTTGAAGTTGTTCTCCAACTTTCCATTCACTTGGGTAACACTGATGTGTGACTAGGCACTGCTCTTTGCTTGTGATGTCATAAACTAGTTATGGACATTCACTGTCAATGTGATATGGGACCTATAGTGTCGCACACACATAAGAACTCACCTAGCACATGATTTTAATCATGAATGATAATTGAATTGATTACTAAAGTGTTTAGGTATTCAATTTAAGGAAAACATCCACTGATTGAATTGCCAACTGACCAATTCAAGTGTTGAGACGATCGGCTGGAGTGTCAAGTTGATCAGAAATTGAATTGGTTGAGTTTTGCCTGAACTGGGGAGTGAACCAACCGGTTCACATAGTGAACCGACTGGCTCGGCTCACCAGCTGACCAGTTGGGGTCGTGAGACGATCGCCTCACAAGGGCTAGACACCTAGTTCATAGAGAAATTCAATTGCATCAAGGAGTAGTGTTGACATCATGTTGTGCATTAATTGGATTCGAATTGCCAATTCATATGCGACTGGGAAACATGGCAAAATGATCAGTTCGTGGTGTGAATCGATCGTCTCAAATGCGAACCGACCGGTGCATTGCTCGTAGGTTGTGAAAATTCATGATCTTTCAATCCCTTCCACTCCCACACAGACTGGGAACCTTGACCCTAACCCCTCCTATAAATAGAGGGGTACTGGAGGCTTTTCAGAGACACAACTCAATTGCCTCTGACAATTGTTGTCTATTCTGGTTGTGGTAACTGAGAGAACCGAAGCAAGTCCTACCCGATAAAGGGAGGGATAGCAAGTGAGAACAATTGTGGGAGAGAAACGTCATACTTGGTCCTGGATGCATATAGGTGAGGTGGCCTTTGCCTGTCGCTAGGAGGGAAACACCAGCCTACGGTCTGTGGAGGAGCTGATGCAGACGCCATCCTAGTCTGTTGGTCATGGTGGAGACCAGGGGCTGCTGCAGATGAGTCCCAGTGCAACTAGGAGTGTGTGACCACTACAACGACTTATCATCGTTGGACTTGCTCCAAGACCATGTATGAACTCATTAAACCATCATTTTCATTACATAGTTGTTGACGTGATCTTGTTGTTATGGAGAATATGGATAGATAAATTTCTATTTCTGCTTCCTATTCTGTACCCATATTTCCCTATAGTTTGGATTTCATATCTACATTTTTGCTTAATCTTCTTAGAAGATTGCATATTGGTTGTAGTTAATTTTCTCAATGATGCATCTTAATATAAACATGTGAACATATAAATATTAAGATCATTAAACACACAAAAGAACACACATTGCTTGACCCAATCATCTTTTCTCTCTATTTAAAACAACTCATCCCAATCACCCAAGATGTATATCTACTATGAAGAGGAAAATGGGACCCCATTAACAAAAATTAGAGACTTCTAAGATGATGAAAAAAGTCTATGGCCTTCTAAGTCCCTAAAGACTTACACACCTTAATCATGCTTTTCTTATCTTGTTTTCTAAACCAACATTTCCACTCATTTTCACACATTTGATACCGCAATCACAATATTGATTCTTTTGGTGACATGGGGGTGCATAACACCTTCCCATTCATAATGGGATTGTCAACCACAACTCGTAAGCACATTTTCCATGTCTTATCCATCCTTAGGTGGAGTCATTTTTTGATCCTTTTTCCACATTTTCTTACTGATTTAAACACTCATCTATAATTTTCCTTATTTTCATTGCAAAATAAGGTGACTCGACTCTAGTTTCCTTATCTATCACACTTTTTAGTTTTAAAGCGACTTCCAATATTAGCTATGCATAAATTTTTCTCCATAGGAAAAACACATATTCTTATTAGACAACACACATACCTATCCATAAGGTGAAAAAAATTAAAGTGAAAGCTCTATTTTACCCCTACAATCGTCTTTCCTATATAATATCTACATTACCTATATAAAGAGGATTTCAACTGCTTAGTTCTAGCTTCTACTCAGTTAGATTCACCTGTTAGTCTATTAGCTTCTTCTAGCTTCACATGCTAATATATTCGATTTATCAATTAGTTCATCTTTTTATTCTCTCCATATGTCAGCTTTTAGAGATACTGCCCTTTTGCTATAGTTGGATAAATGTTATGCTACTAACATTTTTTATGTGGTGTATGACACATTCTAAACAACCATCCATACTGGCAATCTAGCTACTAGCTTGCCAAGTTATGCAATTAGTATGCTAATCTTGCACAATCGACGTGTCATGTTTGTATTCATCATCCTACTTACCTTACTTCAACTTTATGTCTATCTTTTTTTTCCTATTTGTCTCACTACTCAATTTTGCTAATGTGTCACAAAAGAGTAGTTTTGAATTGATTTTTTTGTCAGGTACATGCTAGACAATGCAAACATGTCCAACTCAAAACAATATTTTATATAATGGGTAAAAAAGTAGAACCAGATATGTCAACAAGTGAGAGCTCACCCGTTTTTTTCTTGCTTTTCATGCTACTTGCTTGCATATTATTCAATTGCTTAGTATTTTCAGTATCATGCTTTCTCTATTCTTTTCCATATATATTACATATTCATTATAACTCACAATATAGTCACCCATGACTAAATTTATTTTGGGTTGGTTCTAGGCCAAATAAGTATCTGAGTCAATGCAAAATTGGTAAACCCAAAACAATATAGTATATTTTTTTGACAAAGTAGTCACATAAGAACCGATCATATATTTTTAATATATTTCTAACTAAGAATCAAATACCACATTCTATACTCTATGTATTTATTTAGATAATATAGCGATAAGTATTTTAGTGATGTATACATGTTATAATTTTAATATTATATCATATCATTATTAGCAAAATCATGTCATTTGTTTTTACAAATGACTTAAGCTGATATGCATCCCTTTAGATATTAAATTGTTTGAATTTGTTAACTTAGAATCGAACTCGAACTGGCTTGATACATGAAACCCATATCTAATTTAGCTACTTCGAAATCCAAATATAACACGATTGACAAATTCAAGAAAGAACTACTTTTATGACGTGGGTTCATAGACTCAGACACACCACCTACTTAGAATCATGTTATGCTTTATACAAATAAAAAGAAAAAAAATGCACGTTGTCTGACGGCCAACCTCTAAAAAGTAAATTGGGGTAGATTCATAGATTCAATAGTAACATTGACAAACAAACTCCCACGATCCTTTCACTCATATTTATATTAGCTATGGTCCCAGTTATCTCATGTGAACCTCCAACATCCCGAATTTTATCATGCTAGACCAAGGTTCAGGTCGTATCTTTGTAAAAGTGAGTAACAAAACAAGCATTTGCGAAATTTATCTACGATTTTAATGCAATCCCATGTACCATTTTAACATGATATTTTATTGTGCTAACCCAACTATTACCGGTACTTACCAAGTATTTTTACCTGATTGAGTCCGACAGCATAAGCGGAGGGTCTTTAATCCCTTCCTATAATACTTCAACAATATTCGCTGAAATTCAAACCCGCAACTTATGCACAAGCAACAGGCTTGACGAGATGAACTAGCTGGCAAATGCAGCTCTCGTGAATGGTGATCACCTACTAGGAAAAAGAAATACTTTCTACCCCCAATTTCATCCCCTGTTCATAAACCCTGCACGGCTAAGCCACAATATTCGTATTATTTTAGCTGGTTTCTTTTTCCTTAATTAAAACTAGTCAAAAAGACACGTGCTAAGCACATGTTACAATTAAAATTAATCCTATAAAAGAGAACATGCGATTAATTTTATAACGTTCTCTAATTTGTAGCATGTCATTAATAAAAATATATGTGCTCTCTTTTTTGAGTATGCGACAATTGATGACTAATTGTAGGTTCATTTATTTTTTTATCAAAATTATCATAATTGTACAATAAAAAATTATTAACTAATACTTTAAATAACATGTAGAAAGCAAAACACAAAATAAAATATAGAGTGAAGGAGCTCGATGGCACGCAGTCCCAATTGAACGGTAAGAAAACTCTACCAACTTTGTTGAACGTCTACTAAAGTTAACTTTTTCGCCAAACTTATGGTTAGCACTATATTGCATACATAATATTAAGAAAGAGCTAATCAATTCTCATGTAATATTTTATAAACAACTTTACTACAAAATTACATTTTGATTAAAAGCAAGTTGGGTTATAATAATCAAAATGGTATCTTATTCGAGCAAATGATGCATGTGATTCTTATAGTTTTAAATTAATTGATTGGACAAAAAAATATTACCTATATAAAGAGGATTTCAACTGCTTAGTTCTAGCTTCTACTTAGTTAGATTCACCTGTTAGTCTATTAGCTTCTTCTAGCCTCACATGCTAATATATTAGATTTATCAATTAGTTCATCTTTTTATTCTCTCCAGATGTCAGCTTTTAGAGATACTGCCCTTTTGCTATAGTTGGATAAATGTTATGCTAATAACATTTTTTATGTGGTGTATGACACATTGTTAACAACCATCCATACTGGCAATCTAGCTACTAGCTTGCCAAGTTATGCAATTAGTATGCTAATCTTGCACAATCGATATGTCATGTTTGTATTCATCATACTACTTACCTTACTTCAACTTTATGTCTATTTTTTCTTCCTATTTGTCTCACTACTCAATTTTGCTAATGTGTCACAAAAGAGTAATTTTGAATTGATTTCTAGTCAGGTACATGCTAGACAATGCAAACATGTCCAACTCAAAACAATATTTTCTATAATGGGTAAAAAAGTAGAACCAGACATGTCAACAAGTGAGAGCTCACCCATTTTTTTCTTGCTCTTCATGCTACTTGCTTGCATATTATTCAAGTGCTTAGTATTTTCAGTATCATGCTTTCTCTATTCTTTTCCATATATATTACATATTCATTATAACTCACAATATAGTCAGCCATGACTAAATTTATTTTGGGTTGGTTCTAGGCCAGATAAGTATCCAAGTCGATGCAAAATTGGTAAACCCGAAACTATATAGTACATTTTTTTGACAAAGTAGTCACCTAAGAACCGATCATATATTTTTAATATATTTCTAACTAAGAATCAAAAACCACATTCTATAGTCTATGTATTTATTTAGATAATGTAGCGATAAGTATTTTAGTGATGTATAAATGTTATAATTTAATTATTATATCATATAATTATTAGAAAAATCATGTCATTTGTTTTTACAAATGACTTAAGCTAATATGCATCCCTTTAGATATTAAATTGTTTGAATTCGTTAACTTAGAATCGAACTCGAACTGGCTTGATACATGAAACCCATATCTGATTTAGCTACTTCGAAATCCAAATATAACACGATTGACAAATTCAAGAAAGAATTACTTTTATCACTACTACAGAACCTACCTTTAGTGTCGGTTATTTAAAGCCTTTAGTGTCGGTTTCTAAGCGACACCTATGTGGGCGACACTAAAAGTCCACCTGTAACGACCCCGCCTCCCGGTAACCCCCAATTAAGGGAGACTGAAAGGTCGGTGCCGTTATCCAATTAACAGGATCAAAGGTTTGACAAATAATCAGTAATAATTAATAAACTTTACCAACTAAACTGAAAACTGGTATAAAATAAAACTTTTCTTACCTTGGAAAAACTGGGATTTCTAAACTTTTATCCATGAAGATGTTACTCTAACTAATCCTCCGGTGTAGGTTACTTCTCATTTAATTCCACATATGCCACTTTACTGTTTGTTCTTTTCATTTGTACCTAAAACGCCGACAAACAAAACGTCGGTCAGCACTAAGCTGGTATGTGGGGGAAACAATAATCATGCAACTACTATAACAAAGTAATCAGCCAATTATTATTTAACAATCAAGTTTACGATTTAAACCATACTACTCAATCCCTTCCTATCCCCTATCTCTGTGTTGTCCCTGCAGTGGACTGAGTTACTACCTCTCTCTAGGTAGATCCTTATTAGACCCTGCATGATCCTACCTAACATGTAGATCAATATCTAGGGTTGAGTCGCATGGCACTACCCATAGGTAGCCCAATCTCTAACTCAATGTGACTTGATGGACCTACCCCATGGGTAGCCATTTACTAAGTCATTTGGTGACCTGATGGGCCTACCCCATTGGTAGCCATTTACTAGGTCAACCCATTAAGCTACATAGGGGACTAGGATCTGAGCTAGTAGGCACATATCTTATGTGATAATCATATTCACATTATACCTTGCATGAATTAAATACATCCAACAGTTTAATTCAAGTCACGATGGAAACATCGACAAAATCTCGGAAAACTAATTCGGGTAGTCATAAGCCTAACCACATACCTGATTTGATGATTTCAGGAGCATTAAGAAAATCCAACCAAGCATGCAATCCAAGTGATTCAACAATCACATAATTCCTGAAAAGAATATGTACTCTATTTATTACACACTTTATCAAGAACCTACTTTATTAACTTGGATTCACTTTCTAGGGCTTCTGTATCCATTTTAGGGTTTCGTTTTACAATTAGGGTTTCCCTTCATCTTTTACCATATTAAACCCTAATTTTATGCCATTACTCATAAACCCTAATTATCTCGTCTATTCTTCAACTTTAAGGTTATCTTAATGACATATAACCCTATTTTCATATTACAGGCACATTAATCATCAATTAAGCTTCTTTTTCATTAAAGCTGCTATTTTTATCCCTTTAACCCATGACAAGATCATTATATACATTTATCATCAATTCATAGTTCATTATGATCCAAATCACATATGAGCTCAATTTGCAATTAATTCCACCTTTTATTCATGAGAAAACCCTAATTACCACATTTAGGGTATTTATCCACAAATTAGGAACTTTAATGCTCGAAATAGATTTTAATCATGAAAACTCAGTTCTATACATGAAATCAAATAATTAAAGCTAGTAATAGTCCTAATTACCAACATTAGGGTTTTAAGGCCCATTAAAGCCTATTTATGCACATTAACTTTAAAATAAGCGAATTACGTGCAAAGCTCATCCTTTTTATTCCTAATGTGCCTTTTCATCATTAACAAGTTAAGATCAACTTTAATCATCTATTAAACCCTACTATTCGCTTTAATCATATCAAAATAGGGTTCTTTAAACATTAATACATTAAAGTTGATATCTTCCATTACTTTTAGAATTTCATAAGGAATCAGGGTTCAATCATATTTTATTTGGATTCCTCTCGATTTTCTGAGCAAGTTTCATGTATAATGTGTATCTATCCGAGCTACCGTTAATTAGTTATGAATTTAGCAAATTTGACTTACTTTGGGCCAATGGGAGCGCGCCACGTCACTCGTCTCCATGCAACGTTGCTTGCTATTTGAAGAACATTTCGAAATGACGCGATTGCCCCCACTTAACCAACCGGCCCTAGCACAGCGCGGAGGGTATAACCGTCCAAAGTATATCTCCCTTCTTCTTCCTCCAGCAGCCCAACGGCCGCCGCCCTAGCCGCCGTGTTGCTACCTCTCGCGGCCTGTCCTCTCCTCCATAGAGCCAGAAACTCGTCGCCAACTGTCTCCCTTGCTCCGCCATCACTGTGTGCGCCCGAAACATCCCTCACACGCAGCCTACGTGGCCTTTCATGCGTGCGCAAGGTCTGCTTAGTGAGGCTCCTGTTGCAGCCGTCCAGAAGCTTCTGCGTCAAGGATGGAGCGAAGAAGCGACCTCCAAACTCCCCTCTAGCTTCGAGGGTGCATCTAGCCTCCAACCAGATCGAACGATATCCCTCAAACGACCCATGGATAGAACTCCACCCTCGACTAGGGTTTAGACGGAAAGAAGAGGAAGAAGTAGTAGCATTACGTGGAATCCCTACGGATCTCGAAGCTGGGGTTCTATCCTTCTTATAGGGGTGGGTATGAAGCCCTAAGGCGTGCCTCATGAGGACTCAAGTCCCAACCCGAAAGGAAACTCACTTTTCCTTAGTTGTGAAGCAACTATATTTCTCTCTCTTCATTAACTTTTATTTCCTTAATATTCCTTGTTGCATGGATATTTAGGAATCCGAAAATTCCTCTCCTTATTTTGCTTATTCTTGTCTTTTAATTCCTTGGCCTCGAAAATACATTTCCTTAAGTTGAGAATACTTTCTTCTTAGCAAGATCACATAATTCATTAATTATGTAATTCTATTATCCCTTTATTTTGCTATTTTTTATTTTTTCTTTCCTCTTTCTTATTTGGGACTCCTTGGATCCCAAGGAACTCCAAGAATTCGAAATTCTTTTTATTGGAAAACTCATTATCCTTAAATGCATCAATATGCATTATTCTCATTATCCTGTATTATTTCTTCTTAAAATATTTCCTTTTGTGGATTTTTCTTTATTTCTCTCTTATTTTCCTCATTAGTATTCCTTTTATTATTAGGAATCATTGGGATACGAAATCCCACTAAGGATAACTCAAATATACTTATTTTCACATATTTTCCCTATTTCATCAATGTTTTCAATTTCTTTATTAACAAGGAAATACTTAATTGATATTTTCTTTTCTTATTGCCTTTTCTTTGACACTTTGGAATCCTTGGAACCCAAGGAATCTAAGAGGCACGAAATCCTCTTTAGATTTGCCTTCTAGAGGTTTCCACGCCTTTCTTATCTCAAATTCTCAGTTATTCATTAATTGAATTTCCTTGTTATTGGGCCCAATCGCCAATAAAGCCCACAAAGCAATTATCAAGGCTATTGTAAACAAAATCTATTTATTCAAAATAGATTATATCATTTATTCATTCAAATATCTTTATATGAGAAATTATATTTCTCAGCAAATGAACTCAAAATTTGGGGTTGTAACATCCTTCCCCTCTTATAAGAATTTTGTCCTCAAAATTCCATCAAGCAACCAATAAAATAGGATAAACCTTCCATATGTCCATCATGGATCCCATGTGGCTTCACCCTTTCCATGGTGTTTTCCCAAGAACCTTCATTATCTCATATTCTTCCATCTGAGTTCTTTCTTACCTTGGTATATCGTACCCTCATAGGTGACTCAGGACATTTCAGCCTCTCAAGAGTTGAACAGGTTCAGGGCTCAACACATGGCTTGGGTCTCTCACATAGTACTCTAGATCGGACTCATGTAACACATTACACATCATGTTATCCTGTGGGGAAGGCTAAACACAACCATCTCCACCAATCCATCTCAAATGGACCCATTTATCGGGGATTCAACTCTCTCAGTTGTAGCTTAGAGGGGTCAGATTTTCACATTATATTCCTCCACAGTGAACTGCATGTCAGTCTGCTTTGCATCAGCTCGTGACTCATGTCACCACTGGGCTCTCTCTCAGCCATTGCATGATCAAAGAGACTTCATCTGCACACACCTGGGGTTCTTTTCTGACCTTTGTGAGGCCTCTTTCACCAACATCATCATAATGCAGTGGTGACCGACACAACCTCCCTATAAAACTTCTTGCATCCCGATAAAGGCCATGGTGGTTAACATTACATCTTAAGAACTGTCTCTATGTATCACCCTAAGTGAGCACACATGCTCTCATCAGACCCTCTAGTCCGGATCATACTGTCCATTAGTATGGGGTGATAAACTGTACTAAAATGAGTTCTTCATGTACCTACTTCTTTCGCATGGAAGTAAACCTTCTAATCATGTTCAAGAACTCTTTGAACTCACATCATGGTGTTGTTGAACCATTTCTTTCTCTTTTATAAGTAGTTCAACTCGATCTGTCACTTGACAGTACTCTTCTTTTCCTGTCATCTAGGTAAGGTGATCTACCATAACCCTCATTGATCTTCCTTGGTTAAGGGGAGAGTTTCCACATCATCCATAGTGATGAACTCTCATTCCTTTTCAGGGACTCTTTTATCCTCTATATTGGTACACTGGGTTACTGGTATTCGTCCTTTACCTTTATCATGCATGGCCACAAGTCACATGCATCTTCATCTTAAGCGTCCAAAGTGCTACCAGCTCAATAATACCATGGTATATGGTGATCTTAAAATCATGATCTCCAGTGTGTCATGATCCCTCAAGCTTGATACCTCGGAAACCCTAAACCATTCTAATCAGGGTTTCATCGCATTCCCTTCCAGAGAAGTGCATCTGAGGCTCTAAACCATCCTTTCACTACGTCAAGGACTAGACTGGCTAATTAAACAATTATTAACTTGTTCAACCTATCTCATTACATCTGAGTGTTAGCCAAAACACATCTTCTTTCCAAACGTAGGGTTAGCCTAACAACTCCCTTCTAGCCAAACTAGGCAGCTCTATCTCCACCAGAGCATCCATTAACACTTCACATCCTTCGGTATTAGGTAACGTTGAAGACATACTCTTCCATGTATTCTACTTATCATCTCATCTCAAACTTCTAAGTTTGTCTTCATCAAGAAACTCTAAGCTCATACTCACTGTGATCGAACTCGACCTTGGTTAATCTGCAAATTCCACATAGTTCCTGATAAAACATCCTCATAAGCTGGCTACACTACCTCTCTTAGTGTTTGCGAACCATCCATGTATCATTTCTTCCACATCTCTATCCTTATTCCTTATAGCAACGTTCCAACTCACAACATCCTTGTCCTTGGTGTATGGCATGCATACTGTCCTATCTCTCACTCTCATAACAAGAAGAAATAAGCATTTGGCGGCCGTCCAAATACAGAGTTCTTCCTATATAAAGAGTAGGGATGGTACAGCCCACCTTGCCAGTACACCTTCAAATCTCCGTTGAAACGTGCAACTTATGTCTCTATATCACAATCATCATTATATCAAAGTTACTTCCATGGAAAACTGGCCTCGAACCTACTTGGGTTTACACACAATCCTTGGTCATATCCTCTAGGTCTATAGGGTACCGGCACTTTTGGGGTCATCCCTCTTCCCATATGCACCAGAGAGTGCCCTACTCATTTGCCCTTTGGGTCACATGAGTTCATGAAGGTGATCAATCTCCCAACCCATGGCCCTCAGACAATGATAGTTGTTACCTCCTGACCCTATGGTCATGTGCAACTAGGGAATTAGGAAACTCCTACTTCCATCGGTCTTATCCCTACCTGACCCTAGGATAGACTTAGGATTATATCATAGTACATGTTCAACTTAGAACCTTACCCAATCCTTCATCATCTCTCTCTGCATTCATGACTGACTTTCATCCTTTCTCAGGGATCATGGCGACCTGCCTACCTTGGTCAGGCTCCATACCGGTTACCTTCACGGTAACACATCCATATGCATTTAGAGATGGTTAACTATGGGTCCATAGGTTCAATCTCATGCCATGTACTTTTCACATAGCTTCTCAAGATCTTATGAAACTTCTTTAGGTCACCTCAAAACCAACAAAACTGGTATGCACCCTACCAAAGGGGTCCCTTTTCCAGGATGGGAGGAAACTACCACTCGTGACAAACAAGGTCACAAACATCCTTATGTTTAGGGTATGCATCTACCTGAGCATGCTTAGCCCTAGCAAGCTACTAAGGCACAAGAAGACCACCTATTAAATCATGCTAGGTCCTACTTGTTCTCTTTCCTCCATATTAGATCAACTTAGTCGTGAAGGGTTCATCAAACATACCCTTATCCTAAGGGGTTTCCTTTACCTCTACACCTGAGGATTTCCATGCTCGAAACTATATAGAGACTCAAGTCTCATTATGAGCATTGGATACACTGCTTCCCTTCTAAGGCTTAGGAACCCTAGGTTCTCCTTTGGGTAACCAACTGCATGCTCAACCTCTTAACCACAAATCAAGCATGTCTAAGGTATGTCATGTACTTCCCTGATCCTTCTACTCGAGCAACACTTCACGGTCGAGTCCTCTTCCAAGACAACCAACTAAGTATAAAGCTTCACAACTGGTTACTTAACCTCCTCAGGGTCTAAAGCACTCTTTATCTCATCCCGTAGGTACTCACTTAAACCATAGGTACCAGAAGCGTCATCCTCCCTCTAAGGTTTGGTTCCTCTAAGGCAACCAAGACATCATTAGCCTTCAGGGGTCAAACATAAGGCAACCACTATCATCCACTTAGTCGCATCATCCTCTATTATCCACTGTTTACTATGTCTCGAAACCTAAGCTTCCAATCCTCTTGCTTGAGGTCTGCTTTCTCTCTAGAGCTAATCCTACAACCAACCTCTCTATAAAAGGTCCTTCCTTCCTGAAGGATCAAGCTCATAAGCATATCCTTACCTGGTGAAGCCTATGTTTACGCTCAACTCACTCATGGTTATCCATTATAACTTATGCTTATCTCATAAGCCACCCATCATGATATCTTAACCAGAGTTTCACCAAGCTATACCTTACTTGCCTAAGCCCATAGGGTAACTACAGGTTCTTCTCTAACCTCATCGATGAAGGAGCTATCCTTCACTCTAACATGCATGACCCTTCCCAGGGTTGGGTTGCCAAAGGGGTTGAGTCACCCATGGATCATATGGCATCCCAAGGCATGTCCCTTCAAACACCTGGTCTAACTCATCTTTCTCTATCCTTCACTTAGGGTTAGGGTTAGCATCATCCTCTGAGGATGTGACAGGTCTCTACTAGCAATGGAGATCTCTATCTCCAAAACTGACTTATCCTCCTGACAAGAAAGTCTACTCTCAGGTCTATTCTGAAGACATGACAACTTATGTCATACGACCTAAGCATGTATCTATTCTTTAATTTGCGCTTAACCTATTAAGCTTATGTCCATGACATCTTATTTACATGCCTTTCATTAATTTGTTGGAGGATTCCTTAAACCTTATTAACCTTACCCATACCTCAAGAAAGAAAACCCTAATCCTTTAGGTCCTTATCAGAATTTTGTGATGAGAAGGGATGAATAAGATGAGAAAGTCCTAAAGGTATCTTATTTCGATTCATACCCTAAGACTTTGGCCAGGCAGTCACACAGATCCGGGAGTCCTCGTATTCCGACTAGCGATGCGGAGGAAAATCTTGCCAGCCCCCGGTCGTGATCCTTTTCTAGACACCTCTGTCTTTCGGATAATCCTCTAATAACTCCCTTGGGTTCTACGGAATTTGTAAAATTTAATAATTATTAAAGATTAATGGAGGAACCTATGATCTGATACCAATTGTAACGACCCCGCCTCCCGGTAACCCCCAATTAAGGGAGACTGAAAGGTCGGTGCCGTTATCCAATTAATAGGATCAAAGGTTCGACAAATAATCAGTAATAATTAATAAACTTTACCAACTAAACTGAAAACTGGTATAAAATAAAACTTTTCTTACCTTGGAAAAACTGGGATTTCTAAACTTTTATCCATGAAGATGTTACTCTAACTAATCCTCCGGTGTAGGTTACTTCTCATTTCATTCCACATATGCCACTTTACTGTTTGTTCTTTTCATTTGTACCTAAAACGCCGACAAACAAAACGTCGGTCAGCACTAAGCTGGTATGTGGGGGAAACAATAATCATGTAACTACTATAACAAAGTAATCAGCCAATTATTATTTAACAATCAAGTTTACGATTTAAACCATACTACTCAATCCCTTCCTATCCCCTATCTCTGTGCTGTCCCTGCAGTGGACTGAGTTACTACCTCTCTCTAGGTAGATCCTTATTAGACCCTGCATGATCCTACCTAACATGTAGATCAATATCTAGGGTTGAGTCGCATGGCACTACCCATAGGTAGCCCAATCTCTAACTCAATGTGACTTGATGGACCTACCCCATGGGTAGCCATTTACTAAGTCATTTGGTGACCTGATGGGCCTACCCCATTGGTAGCCATTTACTAGGTCAACCCATTAAGCTACATAGGGGACTAGGATCTGAGCTAGTAGGCACATATCTTATGTGATAATCATATTCACATTATACCTTGCATGAATTAAATACATCCAACAGTTTAATTCAAGTCACGATGGAAACATCGACAAAATCTCAGAAAACTAATTCGGGTAGTCATAAGCGTAACCACATACCTGATTTGATGATTTCAGGAACATTAAGAAAATCCAACCAAGCATGCAATCCAAGTGATTCAACAATCACATAATTCCTGAAAAGAATATGTACTCTATTTATTACACACTTTATCAAGAACCTACTTTATTAACTTGGATTCACTTTCTAGGGTTTCTGTATCCATTTTAGGGTTTCGTTTTACAATTAGGGTTTCCCTTCATCTTTTACCATATTAAACCCTAATTTTATGCCATTACTCATAAACCCTAATTATCTCGTCTATTCTTCAACTTTAAGGTTATCTTAACGACATATAACCCTATTTTCATATTACAGGCACATTAATCATCAATTAAGCTTCTTTTTCATTAAAGCTACTATTTTTATCCCTTTAACCCATGACAAGATCATTATACACATTTATCATCAATTCATAGTTCATTATGATCCAAATCACATATGAGCTCAATTTGCAATTAATTCCACCTTTTATTCATGAGAAAACCCTAATTACCACATTTAGGGTATTTATCCACAAATTAGGAACTTTAATGCTCGAAATAGATTTTAATCATGAAAACTCAGTTCTATACATGAAATCAAATAATTAAAGCTAGTAATAGTCCTAATTACCAACATTAGGGTTTTAAGGCCCATTAAAGCCTATTTATGCACATTAACTTTAAAATAAGCGAATTACGTGCAAAGCTCATCCTTTTTATTCCTAATGTGCCTTTTCATCATTAACAGGTTAAGATCAACTTTAATCATCTATTAAACCCTACTATTCGCTTTAATCATATCAAAATAGGGTTCTTTAAACATTAATACATTAAAGTTGATATCTTCCATTACTTTTCGAATTTCATAAGGAATCAGGGTTCAATCATATTTTATTTGGATTCCTCTCGATTTTCTGAGCAAGTTTCATGTATAATGTGTATCTATCCGAGCTACCGTTAATTAGTTATGAATTTAGCAAATTTGACTTACTTTGGGCCAATGGGAGCGCGCCACGTCACTCGTCTCCATGCAACGTTGCTTGCTATTTGAAGAACATTTCGAAATGACGCGATTGCCCCCACTTAACCAACCGGCCCTAGCACAGCGCGGAGGGTATAACCATCCAAAGTATATCTCCCTTCTTCTTCCTCCAGCAGCCCAACGGCCGCCGCCCTAGCCGCCGTGTTGCTACCTCTTGCGGCCTGTCCTCTCCTCCATAGAGCCAGAAACTCGTCGCCAACTGTCTCCCTTGCTCCGCCATCACTGTGCGCGCCCGAAACATCCCTCACACGCAGCCTACGCGACCTTTCATGCGTGCGCAAGGTCTTCTTAGTGCGGCTCCTGTTGCAGCCGTCTAGAAGCTTCTGCGTCAAGGATGGAGCGAAGAAGCGACCTCCAAACTCCCCTCTAGCTTCGAGGGTGCATCTAGCCTCCAACCAGATCGAACGATATCCCTCAAACGACCCATGGATAGAACTCCACCCTCGACTAGGGTTTAGACGGAAAGAAGAGGAAGAAGTAGTAGCATTACGTGGAATCCCTACGGATCTCGAAGCTGGGGTTCTATCCTTCTTATAGGGGTGGGTATGAAGCCCTAAGGCGTGCCTCATGAGGACTCAAGTCCCAACCCAAAAGGAAACTCACTTTTCCTTAGTTGTGAAGCAACTATATTTCTCTCTCTTCATTAACTTTTATTTCCTTAATATTCCTTGTTGCATGGATATTTAGGAATTCGAATGAAACAGCAAGAAATCGCCGGAGGTTAGGAGGTTAGGGAAATCGATCGGGAATGAATGAAACAGGGAAAGGGGAAGAATCGGTCGCTGGTGAGCTATTAAGTTCACAATAGGTGTCGGTTATTTAAAAAAACCGACAACTAAACCTATAGTGTCGGTTATTTAGTTATGAACCGACACCTATACTAAGTGTCGGTTATTTAAAAAAACCGACAACTAAACATATAGTGTCGGTTATTTAGTTATGAACCGACGCCATATGTAAATTTTTGGAGCCAATTTTTTCGCTGGAATTTTGGGTTTGACGGTTGAGTTTAGGTGTCAGTTGTTTATTAATTAACCGACACTTATTAAAAGCGGTACACGTGTCTGGTCTCCCTAAGCAGATTGGATGTCGGTTTATGTTATCAACCGACACTGTAGACATTAGGTGTCAGTTTTTGTAAACAACCGACACCTTGAAAAGTGGCTTTATAAGCCATTTCTGTAGTAGTGTATGACGTGGGTTCATAGACTCAAACACACCACCTACTTAGAATCATGTTATGCTTTATACAAAAAAAAAAAAAAAAAATACACGTTGTTTGACGGCCAACCTCTAAAAAGTAAATTGGGGTAGATTCATAGATTCAATAGTAACATTGACAAACAAACTCCCACGATCCTTTCACTCATATTTATATTAGATATGGTCCCAATTCTCTCATGTGAACCTCCAACATCCCGAATTTTATCATGCTAGACCAAGGTTCAGGTCGTATCTTTGTAAAAGTGAGTAACAAAACAAGCATTTGCGAAATTTATCTACGATTTGAATGCAATGCCATGTACCATTTTAACATGATATTTTATTGTGCTAACCCAACTATTACCGGTACTTACCAAGTATTTTTAACTGATTGAGACCGACAGCATAAGCCGATGGTCTTTAATCCCTTCCCATAATGCTTCAACAAGATTCACTGAAATTTAAACCCGCAACTTATGCACAAGCAGCAGGCTTGACGAACTGAACTAGCTGACAAATGCAGCTCTCGGCGTTCACCTACTAGGAAAAAGAAATACTTTCTACCCCCAATTTCATCCCCTGCTCATAAACCCTGCACGGCTAAGCCACAATATTCATTTTATTTTAGCTGGTTTCTTTTTCCTTAATTAAAACTAGTCAAAAAGACACGTGCTAAGCACATATTACAATTAAAATTAATCCTATAAAAGAGAACATGCGATTAATTTTATAACATTCTCTTATTTGTAGAATGCCATTAATAAAAATGTACGTGCTCTCTTTTTTGAGTATGCCACAATTGATGACTAATTGTGGGTTCATTTATTTTTTTATCAAAATGATCATAAATTTACAATAAAAAATTATTAACTAATACTGTAAATAACATATAGAAAGCAAAACACAAAATAAAATATAGAGTGAAGGAGCTTGATGGCACGCAGTCCTAATTAAACGGTAAGAAAACTCTACCAACTTTGTTGAACGTCTACTAAAACTAACTTTTTCGCCAGACTTATGGTTAACACTATATTGCATACATAATATTAAGAAAGAGCTAATCAATTGTCATGTAATATTTTATAAACAACTTTACTACAAAAGTACATTTTTTTTTGGAAATAGGTAAATAACAAAAGTACATTTTGATTAAAAGCAAGCTGGGTTATAATAATCTAAATGGTATGTTATTCGAGCAAATGATGCATGTGATTCTTATAGTTTTAAACTAATTGATTGGCCAAAAAAATAATGTAAATAAACCGGCTAAATGAAACAACTAAATAAATTGGTAAAAAAAGTGTAAATAAAAGGGAGCAACTTGATAACACACGCACCTAACTCCGTTTTATTGTAGGTATACTAATAGTTGGCACGTGCAATGACGTATTATTTTGCACAAAGAAGACGAAGAGGAGCACGAACTTGAGCATTCCGCGTGATGCGTAACATACTGCTGTGTATTCTTGATCTGTGGTTGCATTAAGAAATGAACAGACATGCACATTGCTACGCGTTTAGGCTATACATTATCAGAAGTCACCGGAGAGTTTTGTTGGCACAGTCTAAGACACTCGTGTAATTATAATTGTAAATCATAACTGCAAGTCAAGGTGCGCAGAGAAACCGATACGTAGAATAAGTCAAGTTAAAAATAACCATTTCTATTACAGCAAGAAAGCAATTGATTAAGCTAAAATTAATAATAACCAAGATTAGTCGGTATACAATCACTACATGTATTGTACTACCGCCGAACATCAGCTCTATTTACAAACACACAACCTCCTCACTCAATATAATAACATTTATATAGATCTAGAGTGGAGTAGCAGTTCTGATGGCGTTATGTTGTCAATCACCTGGTCCACTGTCCTTCGGATCCGAGCATCAGGTGGCGAACGGCAGTTGGCAAGCTTCCCTCCAGCGGCACCAACGGAAGTACTGGAAAGCTACCCACCAGCAATCCAGTTGGAAAGCTTCCCTCCAGCAATCCGACGGCAGCGTTCAGGGAAATAAACTGCTGCTGGGCTAGAAAGCAGTTTGGATACGCGGTACCGTGTCCCCGGTAGCTAGGGTCGGGAGGCAGACCTTCGATCCAAGCAATTCAGAAGTACGGTAGCTGCTAACGATAGGTCGAGTGGTGCGGCTGGTGCCCCTGCCATTCGGCAGCACAGCCGGTGGCATTTGAGAGAGAGAGAGAGAGATAGACCCCTTATCTATCTGGATTCCTACGTCAACTACTACCTGGGAGAAAAAGATGTCTTGCCAAGTATTCTGCATCGGGACTGCTGATACTAAGCTGGAAGAGCTCCAGTTTCTCTACAATCAAGTTAAATCCGACCTCCAGCGTTTCTCCAACGAATCCATTCAGGAGGTAGCTGTCTTACTTTCCTGTTTCCGCCTAATAATTTCTTCAGTTCTTATACAAAAGTGTTTGTTGGAACATCGAGGAGTTCATAGCCCTGCTCGTTGATTGTTTACGGTTTGAGTTTCGTTCTTTTTCCTACTTTCTCCAAGCTACTTATTATACCAAACATTGTGTTCATGAAGGAATTTTTAATGCAATTGTGAAATTATAATTCAACAATATATCTACATCAACTTGCCTCTGCTGTTTGCAACCTTGCCCTGAAATTATTAAAAGAAGTCAGTGGTGCTAGCCAATAGCATGCAATGTACAAAAAAAAGGCGCAAGCAATGATAATTCTACCTCCACTACAGCGATACAATCAATCTAGCCTAAGAGACCCTTCAAATTTGCAACCTCCTTAAGGAGTGTGCGGTAGAACGGACCTTGCAATGTGATTTCTGAAACATGGATCTGACCTTATCAGGAATCCATGCCACATTGGGAATTCACTTAAGCTTGAAAGGTGGCACTGAATCTTCTATCATCTCTAGTTTTCATTCAGAAAGACCAGATGCCATGTCTTTATTAGAGTCATTTTTTAAATCAGAGTTGGACAAGGACACTTTCACTCTCATGGACTTCTCATATCATCTTTGCCGTTGTGGTTCATATTGTGGAAAAATGATATATGATGGGGAAACCCCTTGTGTAGAGTTTTTCTTATTGATAGAAGGGCAGCCTCCCTTTCCTATATATAGGATAAGAGGGAAGCATACAGACTAAAGACAAACCCTAATGATCCGATACACAATTGGGCATATATTACAAATAGATTAAACAAGTTAAGTAAATAGACTCTCTAACACTCCCCCTCAAGCTGGATCTTGGGAGAATCTCAAGTCAACTTGCAAACAAATAGACATGCTAAACATAATAAAAAGATAACCAATCTCATACAAGAATGTCTCCCCCTCAATGTTGCAATAAATCACTCAAGCACTCAAATACTCTCCCGCAAGCAGATAATCCAAAAGCAAGTAGCAAGAGCTTCTTGATCGATATGAAGTAGCATCTGGAGCAGTTTAAATAGCAACAAGTAGGCATCATAATCTTCATCACAGTCACTATCGTCAAGAAATAGACCAGAGAATGCTGGAATACAGGATGTAGAGGTCAACGTGCATATAAGGCATGGACAAGAAAGGAGTCAACATGCACAAGGCATGAACAAGCCCCAGAAAGCGTTGGAACACAGTAGCAGAAAATCGATGACATATCCAGACAAAAGACCATTGTGCTTGAAGTAGAAAGTGGCAAAAAGACTCCTAAAATGAACAACAGTAGCAGAAAAACATGATATTCCATCATACACATGTAAGTCACCAAAGATACCATCATCATCTCATCATATAGTTTCCATCCTAATGGCAGATGTCACAGTCCAGAAAGTGCTGGTTCATAGTACCCAGAGGGTGCTGGGTCACAACAACAACAATAGTAGACATTTGCAAGACACATAAAAAGGGTCAACGTGCAAACAGAGCACGAACAACAGATAGTGCAAATGCAGAAAACAACAAGTAAAATGTGGTAATCATAGCACAAGTACCAAGAATGACGTTGCCAAATGAAAAACAATCAACAAATAGCATCAGTGAAGTAGACAACTCCATAGCATCAGTCGACATGATGATGCATAAGCAATAATAGCAGCAGAAAGCTCCACGTAGCAAAAAAACAACAACAAAATAGCTACAATAATAGGAGTGGTACAACTTATCTTAGCATGTTCCTCGGGTGTAGCGGATCTCGCATTCTTGCTCCCCACTTGTATATAAGATCACTTGCATTCACATGTATCTTAGCAAGAATGCTCTCATTTAGTCTACAACCACCAAAATGTCGTTAGAACAAAGAAACCAGTAAAAGGCATATCTCTAGTTTCCAACAAAAATGAGTTTTTAATAGATAGGATAAGACGAACATTTGTTTTTATTGTTATCAGAATCAGTCAAGGTTACCTTCCATGCAAACCATGAGCAAAATCTGTGGCTCCATGATGTTGCAGAACGTTACCTTCCATGCAATCCATGAGCAAAATCTGTGGCTCCATGATGTTGCAGAGCCATGAGGTCGGACCTCTAACACATGAAGAGTTTTTATAGCTAGTAGGGAAGTCTGTTGCTTTGATGTTAGCCTCCTATAGTGTTCCAATTTCAACTGGATTAGTTAAGCAAGCAGTTTCTTGCAATCTTAGCTATCTGTAGGAGTCTGCTCTCTCACAATAAATTATACAGGCTAGGAAACATGCCAGTATTCTTCTTGGCTTCCTATAGAGTGTGCATCAACTGGGTGTCCTCCGTAGTGCACAAGCAACAATGAAGGGAACAAACACATTGTTGAATGGGGATGTTCCATTGTACTTGCTGGCTGCATGGAAGTTTGTATGATGGACGACTAGATAATGGGATAGAATCTGGTACTTCAGCCATGGCTGAGAGCCAGTTCTGTAGCAAGAGTAAAAGGCCTCATTCTTTTTGCGGAACTGCAAGAATTTAGAATTTAATTATTATTGCAACCACCGGAGTAAGAAAATGTTTTAATATCTTAAATAATTTGTGTATAATACCAAAACTAGCACGGGTTGTCTCTTATGTTTTATTCCCCATTAGCATGTGATAGCCATGTATGTTCTTGTTAATTGTGAATTGACGTTTTATTCCTGCACTGATCATGCAATCTTTCAGGTTCAGTAGTGCTTGTACGTGTAAGATTGGTACTGCTTATTTTATTATCTCTTATTTGTGGACGTGTTGATATTCTGATTTTGGTTTGTGTTGCGCTTATTAGGTAATGGGCAAACATTATATATGTAAAATAAATCCTATTTGGATTAATCATGAATCTTCGCTAGAGATAGCGGGCCACTTTAAACATAACTTTTTTTCTTCCTTATATATGTGGCCTAATTCACGAGTCCTCAAATTTTCAGTTCAATGATAAAAATTTCGAATTCCTAGTTTGTCATTGTAGGAATGGCTGGGGCATGGTAAACACCTTGCATATAATTGGTAGGTGTGCATGGTGGCAGGGATGGAACAGGACATGCCATATTTCCAATCTACAAAAAAGCAAAAAAAAATGGATAGAAGTAGGTGACCCAGAAGGGATGGGGGTAGTAGTAGTAGTGTTGTGGCTCAAATGTAGCAGTTGACAACATTTTCTTGATGTTTATATTCTAAGAAACAAGAATTGCATATGGCCAAAACTATATATGAGATAATAGACTAAAAATCCAGGCCATCAGATAGGCCTATTTTTTTTTTGGCATGTAATATTGATGATTCTAATTTTACGAACTTTCTGTTAGATTTATGCAATAAAAAGAATTATCGTAGTTATCTTTTTTGGTTTTTAAAAAGCAGTGAGATGTTTTTCTTTTTGACCTCGACATCTACCTGCAGGTAAAAGTGACTGTTATTGATGTTTCCACTAGTCAGATAGAAGTAAATGGTTTCTCCAAAGGAAATTCCTTCATATCTAGAAAGGAGATACTTTATTATTATTCTGAAAAGGAGGATAAATCTTTCCAAACCCTTCCAGATGATCGTGGTGAAGCGGTTGCCATCATGAGAAGAGCACTGGAACTTTATCTGAGGAAAGAGTACGATGAGGGAAAACTTGTTGGTGCTATAGGCCTTGGTGGGAGCGGAGGCACATCTTTGATAGCTCCTGCTCTAAGGTCCTTACCACTGGGAGTGCCAAAAATTATCGTATCAACTGTAGCTAGTGGTCAGACTGAAGCATATATTGGGACTTCTGATCTGGTTCTGTTTCCATCGGTTGTGGACATCTGTGGGCTTAATAGTGTAAGCCGAGCTGTGCTATCTAATGCTGCATCTGCTGCTTCTGGTATGATTATTGGAAGCTTGCTGAGATCTTCTGTTGATTCCAAAGGTGCAAAGCCTACTGTTGGTTTAACTATGTTTGGAGTCACAACTCCATGCGTAAGTGCTGTAAGAGAAAAGTTGGAGAAAAAGGGTTTCGAGACTCTAGTTTTTCATGCTACCGGTGTTGGTGGTAGAGCTCTGGAAGATCTTGTTAGGGCGGGTTTCATACAGGTAATGTCATTGGACTTTTTGAAATTGTTGCTATTTCACTCAGTTGTAAATTGGGATTCACATGTTACTACAAGTCATTTTAGCAATCGATGGCTTCAATGAATTAATTTATTATATGTGCTCAGTTTTTTTTTCCATTGTTTTACTTTCTACTTTGATTGATGTAGGGTGTACTCGACATAACCACAACTGAGGTTGCTGACTACATAGTTGGTGGTGTTATGCCTTGTGATAGTTCTCGCTTTGACGCTATGATTGAGAAAAAGATTCCTTTTGTGTTAAGTATAGGAGCCCTTGACATGGTAAATTTTGGCGCTAAGCATACAATACCATCCAAGTTCGAGAACAGAAAGATACATATACATAATGAACAGGCAAGAAGATTAGTCATTACTTTATTTATTTATAATTGAATATACAAGTTTTATTAAAACTGTGTAAGACTTATAGCAAAATTTAGTGTGATCTTTATAAGAGGAATCTTTGTTACCTTGAGCATGCATTTTGGACCATATTTGGTGAGAAAAAAATTCTACGAAAGAAAAAATGAGCTGTGATGACTTTCATCCAATGAAGCATGGACATGATTCTAGTCTTCTAGACAGATGCAAAATCCAGTAATTTCCAAAACATATGACACAGGCATGGAGTCTTTATGTGAAATATGTACATGTCGATGGAATATATAGGAATGATGTGAACTGTGTATGTCTTTTCCATCAACATCGGAGCAATCCATCTCTTTCTCAAATGGAAATGTATGACCTTTAATTAATTAATAATACTAATACACCATCGAACATGTGTTTTACTTTCAAACATGCGATCTTGGTAATTAAATTCGACTTGATTTTTTGGTCATGTTCTAATCTCTAACTGTTTCTTAAAACTCTCCCCCCCCCAAAAAAAAAAAATGAATGACATTTATTAGTATATATTTTTTCCTCGCTTTATTTTTCCTTTATTATTGTGTTATGGGCCTTTGTTAATTAGCCCATTAGCCTTTTTCCTTATTCTAGAATGTTCCTGTTTCTAGATTATTCTTACTCTCTAATCTCCTATATAAGAGTCTCATGTAATTGTTTTATTCAACTAATACAAACCATCTTTCATATTTTAGATGATACGAGATCGACTAAATCCACCTTATCCCTTCCCACCCAACCCTAACCTATGCCCCCATAAACCCTAGCCGTCACCCTCACCCTTCTCCACCCCCACCGCCAACCCTCTTCTTCTCCACCTACTGCACCCGCTATTGCTGCGCCCTCCCTCACCTCTCTCTCTCTCCGTCCAACCCTCCCCTCCTCTCTCTTTCTCCTCCCTACCCACCCTCACCCGCCGACAACCCTCCCTGACCCTCCCTTCCCGCCGCAGCACTGCAACCGCCGCACCCACCCCGCCCTCCCGTGCCCCCGCCCATCCTCTTCACCAAGCCGCTGCACTCGACCAGCCCTCCCTAGCCACCGCCCACCCCCTCCCCCCCAAAAAAAATTGCCACCATCCACCCTCCCACAACCCCCCCATCACCTGCCCTTCCACGCCCACCCTCTCCCACGCCACACGCAGCCTGCCGACTGTTGCTTCTCATCTCCCACCACCCCACCTCTCCTCCACATCTTATACCCACCATAATTTCCTCTGGTTAAGCTACCACACCCCTTTTTTACTTTTCTGATTGTTTCTCCACATCTCCGGCACTTTCCAGTCATAGCGCGTTGAGGGTGTAACCGGATCTCGTTCCCTCACTGTCTATGCCTCATGGTGGAGTGAGTTTTTCCTCCATGTTGGCATAGGTTTTCTGTATCTACTGCTGCCCCGACGTGGGTTTCTGGGATCTGATGCGTCAGATCTCCTTCTACTATCTTCTGCCCGTGTACATGTGTTTTTAGATCTGCCCATAAATTGGGTTTCTACTGTGTTCGTTTGCTGATTGCTATGTGCCTGTTGCTGCTACGTGTCTACTGCTTCATCCTGCTACATTTGTCTGATTTGTCTGATTTGTCATCCTGCATTCTGTGTAGCCAATGGCGTCCTCAGATCCTCTTCGCAATCTCTGCGTGACTACTGCCAACTTAGACGGCTCCAACTATCATACCTGGGTAGCCTCCTTTGAACTCTATGTCAAGGCGTAGGGACGCTATACCCTTATGTCTACTAAAGGTCCGAATGTTCCAGATGCTATTGCTGATGACAAGACCAAACAAGCGTATGATCTGTGGTCCAAGGAAGACTCTGGGGTTATGACCTGGATAGTCAACAATGCTGAACCCAAAATCAGCCAATCTCTTCTCCGACTGCGCACGACTAAGGATATGTGGGATCAACTATCTCATGTGCATTCTCATCAACAAAATCCAAAGGTGTTTGATATCTTCAAACACTTGGCCAAAAAGGAGTATTCTACCACTGATTCCGTTGAAGATTACTACAATAAGTGCTGTGCACTCTGGGATGAATTTGAGGCCTATCATCCGCTATCCTCAGATATTAAGGAATCCCAATGACAAAGAAACGAGTTTCAACTTGTTCAGTTCCTAGCAGACTTACCGCTCTCCTTTGCGGGTATTGTTGATCAGACTCTCTCTAGTGATCCTCTACCCACTTTATGTGATGTTCTGAAACACGTACAACGCTTACCCTCTGTCTTTCAAGCGAATCCTGATCTTTCTGATAGTGCTGCCCTTGCTGTCCTTCTGGTGATTCTTTCCATGGACGTGGCCGTAGTCGTGGCCGTGGTCGATGCCGCTCAACTCCAGGCACTGGTCGTGGTTTGTACTCCTCTGGCTCTGACTCCTCTACTGAACCACGTTACTACAATTTTTGCAAGCGCAACAATCATATTGAAGACCGCTGCTGGATCAAGCACGGTAAACCTACTTGGGTAAATCAGGTTTCTTCAGAGCAACCTGACATCTCTGCTTCTACGTCTTCCCCGCCCTCTGTTGATTGGATCCGATCTGAGGTTGAGAAATTGCTCCAAGCGCGCCTGGCCTCCTCTGTTGAGACCTCCACTGCTGGCAGTTCTGCTCTTCTAATACAATCTGCTCTTCTGGCACAGTCTGGTAAACATCCATGGGTTATTGACTCCGGTGCCACTTCTCATATTATTGGCAATCAGTCTTTATTTTCTACCTTGCATAAATCTGCTGCTATTCTGTTTGTCACATTAGCCGATGGTTCTCAAACGCCCGTTTCAGGGATAGGGATTATCTATACTTTTGGCCGTCTTGCTTTGAACTCAACACTTTATGTTCCTAAATTCCCTATCAACTTGTTATCTGTGAGTAGAACTGTTAAGAGCCTACAATGTTCAATTACATTTGACCCGGATGGTGTTATCTTTCAGGATCTGCGCACGAGGATGAAGATTGGTTCGAGCCATGAGAGACTAGACAAACTCTACTATTTGGATGCACCAAAGACGAAGGATATCCTGACTACTTCTGTGATCGACAATCAGTGGCACTACCGCTTGGGGCACCCTTCACCAAAAAAATTAAAGCATCTATTACTTGACGTTTTTGATTCAGTTTTTCATTGTGAGACATGCCAATTAGGGAAACAAACTCAATCTACTTTTACTAAGAAAAACTGTATTAGCTCAAAACAGCCATTTGATATTGTGCATGCTGACATTTGGGGCCCGTGCTCTGTTGCTAGTATTTCTGGATTTTGGTACTTTATGAGTTTTATTGACAATTTTTCTAGAACCACCTGGTTATTTTTGTTAAGAGATAGATCTCATATACTTGACACTATTACATCTTTCTTTGCTAAGATATGTACCCTGTTTGGTAAACCTATTAAAATCTTTCGTATTGATAATGCCCTTGAGTTCATGCAAAAGTCAGTTAATCTATTTTATACCAAAATGGGTACTATTTACCAAACCTTCTGTGCATATACACCCCAACAGAATGACATTGCTGAACGCAAGAATCATCATCTTCTTGAGGTTGCACGAACTCTTCTCTTTCACTGTCATGTTCCCCACTCTTTTTGACTAGAAGCTGTTTCTACTGCATGTTATCTTATTAACCACATGCCTTCTTCTGTTCTTGGCAATCAAGTGCCTTTTCAAATTCTATACCTTAATCCTCCTTTGTTCCCCGTGCCTCCTCGTATTTTTGGGAATACATGTTTTGTGAAAAATTTACGTCCCGGCCTTATAAAATTGGATCCTCGTGCTACCAAGTGTATTTTCCAGGGGTACTCTAGGACACAAAAAGGGTATCACTGCTTTGACTTATTAAGGAATGGATGGTCTCGGCTGATGTTGTCTTTTTTGAACATATGCCGTTCTATTCTTCTGCTGGATCTGCCTTGACTTCTGATTTACTGTTAGAATCTCATGTACCTCTGTTTGTTGATACTGCCTCGCTAGATGATACAGTTTCACCTGTTCCTCCATTAAAAGTCTACCAAAAAAGACCGAAGGCACCTACTCCCTCTATGGCCCAACTAAATCTTCCATCCTCGTCAGTAGATCGGCCAACATCTCAGGTATTTTCTGACTTAGACGTTCCTATCAGTTTACGCAAAGGCACTCATTCTTGCACTCAACATCCTATTGGGAATTTTTGCGCTACCTCTAACCTGGGAAATAATTTTACAAATTTCACTTTTGTCCTATGTGCTGTTAATATTCCTAAGAATGCTACTCAGGCTCTTCAACATCCAGCATGTCGTCAAGCCATGGAAACTGAAATGTAGGCTCTCATTGATAGACATACTTGAGATTTGGTTGATGCACCCCCTGGTTGCTCACCAATTGGTTGCAGGTGGATTTTCACAGTCAAGTATCAACCAGATGGCACTATTGAGCGACTCAAAGCTCACCTAGTAGCCAAGGGCTACACTCAGACATATGGAGTTGATTACTTCGAGACCTCTCCTGTGGCTCGGTTAAATTCTATTCGTATCCTTATTTCTATGGCCGTAAATTTTGATTGGCCTTTATTTCAACTAGATGTTAAAAATGCATTCCTGTATGGTGACCTGCATGAAGAGGTTTACATGGAGCAACCTCCTGGATTTGTGAGTCAGGGGGAGTCTTCAATAGTCTGTCGCCTTCACAAAGCAATTTACGGCCTTAAGCAAAGTCCCCGAGCCTGGTTTGACAAGCTTAGTTCTATTCTTCAGAATTTTGACTTCTGTCGCTCTCAGTCTGATCACTCTGTGTTTGATAAGAAAACTACCTCTGGTCTTGTAGTACTCATTGTCTATGTCGATGACATTATCTTATATGGAAGTGACTCTGCAGGCATCCGGGCTACTAAGACATACTTGGAAAAGCACTTTATTACCAAAGATTTAGGCAAACCGAGGTATTTTCTGGGTATTGAGATCCCTCGTTCATCCTCTGGTCTCTGTTTGTCTCAGCGCAAGTATGTTTTAGATCTCCTATCAGAGATAGGAATGCTTGGAACTAAGCCAGCTAGTACACCCTTGGATCCCAACACTAACTGGGATGACGTCACTTCTCCTCCTTATCCTGACCATCATCAGTATCGCAGAATGGTTGGAAATCTCATCTACCTTATTGTCACTAGGGCTGATATCACTTTTGCTGTTGGGCTCGTAAGTAGATATTTGGATAAGCCCCGCCAATGCCATTGGGACGCTGTCTGCCATATTCTGAAGTATTTGAAAAGTTCTCCTGGCAATGTTATTAGGACCGGACCGGTCATCAAACCAGTGAGGCTACTGGTTCCCAGTTAACCGGTTTGACCTGTGGTTGAACTGTTTCAACCAGTTGCGTTAGTAATGTATAAAAAATAACATTAATGTGCTACAAATAGAGAAAATATAGGCAACTAGTCTATCTATCATGAAGGTAGAATTACAATTTTTAGAAGCCACTATAAAGTCATAAACTCAAACATCACAACATACTAATGTTTCATACAAAATGATACTCCAAAATCCAAAGTTCATTAACACAATATGATCTTAAACATAATTAGACCCCTTTACATCAGGTACCACGGAAGTTCTCCTGAGAGTTGGGGTTAGGAAAACTAGGGTTGTGGGTTTTTGTTTGTCTGTGCCTAAGAATGGGTCACACATGTTGAGAGGTGGGGGGGAATTATAGTCACCCACTCATTGGTAGAGATAGAACTTTTTGCTAATCTACAAGCGGTTAACCGGTGGACCGGTCAAGTCTGACAGGTTGAACCGGCCATCTGAGTGATTGGACCGGTATTATCGGGTTTATACAATAACCGAACCGGTAGGGGTGCCAGTTCAAGGTCTGACCGATCGGACCGGAAGGTCCAATCGGATTTTAATAACACTGTCTCCTGGTAAAGGCCTACTATACAAGAAACATGGTCACTGTAATCTTACTGGCTACTCTGATTCTGACTATGCTGGGAGCAAGATAGATCGTAGATCTACCTCTGGATACTACACTTTTGTAGGTAGTAGCTTGGTAACTTGGCGAAGCAAGAAGCAAACTGCAGTTGCTCGCTCAAGTGCTGAACGGAGTATCGAGCCATGGCTCACACCATCTGTGAACTTTTTTGGGTACGCAGTCTTCTGCGAGATTTTGGTATTTCTGTTGCTCCATCCATTCCAATGCACTGCGACAACAAGCTGCTATCTTCATTGCCAACAAACCCACCTTCCATGAACGCACCAAACACATTGAAATTGATTGCCATTTCGTTCGGGTGGCTGTCTTATCTGGTCAAATTTCTACACTTTATACACCTACTGTAGATATTTTCACCAAAATTCTTCTGAAGAACAGATTCACTACTTTGATGGCCAAGCTGGGCATGGTTGACATCTATGCTCCAGCTTGAGGGGGAGTATTAGTATATACATTTTTCTGGCTTTATTTTCCCTTTATTATTGTGTTATGGGCCTTTGTTTATTAGCCCATTAGCCTTTTTCGGTTTTTCCTTATTCTAGAATATTCCTGTTTCTAGATTATTCTTACTCTCTAATCTCCTATATAAGAGAGTCTCCTGTAATTGTTTTATTCAACTAATACAAACCATCTTTCATATTTAGAGCATTCAACTCATTAAAGATGAAACATAGAATTGTTTCACTAAAAACATAGAATTGAAATTGAGGGAGTGGTTGAATGGGAATTGTGGACCCTTGGATGGACGCCCCTTTGATTGCAAATTCTAGCTTTGATATTTGTGGTTATATGTAATGCCAAATTTTGTAGGGATGGCCATGCTCTGTCAAGTCTGGATTGGCACTAAAACCTCAAACCAGACAAATTCTAATGGTCTAAAAATTTCCAAACCAAGCTTGACCACTGGCATAGGCAAAAGTGCAACCAAGTTCGGCTTGGTTTGGCCTAAGACCAAACTATATAATATTATCTACTACCCCACATAGGTGTAAGTCAATTCTTTTAGATAGGCTCAATAAGCAATTACTTTGATATTAATGGCAAAATTATAGGTGATATATAATTAAGGTTTCCTAGTATAAGATATGAAAGAATATACTACTTGCATGCACACTAACTGAACAATCTTGTGTACGTCAACATGCCAAAATACATACATTAGAAATAAAAAATAACATTTATACACAAGTAAATTAATACAACATGCAAGCAGTGGCATAGCCACATGGAGCACAGGTGGGCACCAAGGTTTTCAGACCCACCCGGAGTCTGACCCGACAAAGCTCCTGGCTCATGGGTCTCTGGTTCAACCGTCGGGTCGACCCGGTTGACCCGATGACGTCAGCATGACACCATATACATCATATTATTATAGACATACATGTATATGCATGTATGTTACAATAATATGTATGTCAATACATATATTACTATATAAGTGTGTATATATATGTACATAATCTATTGTATGAAACCATGAGATAATGAATTATGAAACACCACATAGTACACAACCAACTATCTATTCACAAAGAAGCAAACAAATGGTCTTGCAATACTTAAAACAAGTGGAAAAATACAAATCAGTGAATATATCAATGTATGGAAAGTTAAGGTTGCATGAAAGGACATTAAATCAGTCGAATGGTCATTTCAGGAAGAAAAAATAATTCCAACAAAACCCGGTCGGTGTTTCACTTGAGGTCCGGGTCACTGGGTCGACGGTTGAACCGGCCGGGTCACTAGGTCATTTCCAGGTCTTGGCCAAAAATGGGTTTTAGCCCCACCCGACCCGTAAAACTTGCCGGGTGGAGGTCCAACCGGTTCAACCGGCCAGGTTGAGTCGGGTTTCAAAACTATGGTGGGTACATGCCCTACCTGTGTTTGTCAAAATGTACACTAATCAAAGCATATTTGTTATAGATTGTGGAGAAATTACATGCAATATCATGTTCTGTGCCCTACCCATTCACCTACAGCAACAAGGTGCCCACCCCTTGGCTAAGTTTTGCCTCCGCCACTGCATGCAAGTGTGAATTAGAAGTTGAAAGCAAGCCAAAATATATTGCACGTACGCATCAAATTAAGACTAAAATGATGTAATTGAATTATATACAATTGTCAATGAAAGAGCATGTGAACATCCATCCCACCATCCAGCTATCAATTAACATCACTGTAATCAGAACTAACTATCTAAAAGAACTGATTGGAAAGCTCCATTATTAACTCAAAAGATAGGAGGGACCACGATAGAAAGAAATTAATGTTTATGCATTTGTTCTTCGATTTAGACTGATTTTTGTGAGCACCAAAAGCCCAATCGTAGCTTTTGTCACAAAATAATTCCCTATTTGTTAATTTTTTTCTTTTAACTTTCAAACTTTATGTGAAGAGAAGTTCTTTTTATGAGAGAATCAGGGTTACAAAGAGTCATATATATAGCCTTGTTTCAAGGTGTGAGAAGAGGTGAGGAGGAGAGGAGACGAACATCGAGAGATTTGTCGGTTGCAAGGAGCAGCCTCCCTTGAGAGGGCAATAGCCGTCTCTCTTCTTTTTATATATTAGGGTGAAATACATTGTGGTACAAGAAGAAAAAAATAGAGAGTAACGATAAATAAAACAAATAACATAATAAAGATAAAACCGATCGATGGATTGCCGATCGCCGCTGATCAACTCTCGATGCCATCAACAGGACTGTCGATGGTATCGACAGACGCTCTTCTGTCGCTGTGATAAACTCGATACCATCGACTTCCTGTCAATAGTATCGACGGGGATGCAGGTTGCTTCACACTCCCCCTCAAGCTGGAGAGTACACATCATGTATGCCCAGCTTGCCACATAATCTCTGAAAAGCTGTTGGACCCAAAGGCTTTGTCAAGATATCTGCCAGTTGATCTTCAGACTTGACATATGGCGTCACAATAGTGCCATCTTTGATTTGATCACGAATAAAATGGTAATCAACTTCTATATGCTTTGTACGCTCATGAAAGATAGGATTCCTGGCAATGTGTATAGCAGATTGGTTGTCACACTTGAGCTCCATAGAAGACAGAATAGGGATCTTTAACTCAGAAAGAACAGATTTGACCCATTGTAGTTCACAACATGCATGGGCCATAACACGATATTCAGCCTCAGTGCTGGATCTAGCTACCACATGCTGCTTTTTGCTTTTCCAAGTAATCAAATGATCACCTAGGAAGGTACAGTAGCCTGGTGTAGACCTTCTATCAGTATGATCACCAGCCCAATCTGCATCTGAATACCATGTGAGAGTCAAAGTAGATGGAGGCACCTTGGGTCTAGAATATGTGATCCCCTTACCAGGAGCACTCTTCAGACATCTCGGAATCCGGCAAACTGCTGTCCAGTGTGACTGTCGTGGTGAGTGCATATGCTGACTCACGACGCCTACATCAAAAGAAATGTCAGGTCGTGTAACGGTCAGATATATTAACTTGCCAACTATTCTCCTGTAATATCCTGGATCTGAGTACTCAACATCATCAACCGTCTCCTTGATGTGATAGTCCATAGGAGTAGATACCGGTTTGGATTCAGTCATGCCTGTCTCATGTAGTAAGTCAAGCACATATTTCTTCTGAGATGGATTAACACCTGCATGAGATCTAAGCACCTCAATGCCCAGAAAATATCTCAGTTTATCCAGATCCTTCATTTGGAAGTGTCTCTGCAACCCTTCCTTCACACGAGATATGCCTGTAGAATCACTGCCAGTAATTACTATGTCATCAACATATACAACAATAATGATAGAGCCACAAGAAGAGCTAGAGTAGAATAAAGAGTGATCAGTCATGGAGCGAGAAAAACCCATATGGAGTACAACGTCACTGAACTTGTCAAACCAAGCTCGAGGAGACTGTTTCAGCCCATATATGGTTTTCTTCAATTTACACACCTTCTGACACTCTCCCCGAGCAACAAACCCAAGAGGTTGCTCCATTTATACCTCTTCCTGTAGGTCACCATGTAGAAAGACATTCTTAATATCAAGCTGAAATAGGGGCCAATCAAAGGTAGTATCCAGAGAAATAATAATCCACACCGAATTCAGACGAGCTACTGGAGAAAAGGTCTTAAAGAAACCAACACCATAAGTCTGTGTGTAGCCTTTTGCTACCAATCTGGCCTTCAACCTCTCAACTGATCCATCCGGATTATGTTTGATGGTGAAAACCCATATGCAACCCACTGCTTTCTTCCCTACAGGTAAGTCAACAAGATCCCATGTGCCATTATGCAAAAGAGCTGACATCTCAAGCTGCATTGCCTGTTTCCAGCCACTGTCCTTCATAGCATCATAGTGATTCCTTGGTATATCCATAGAATCAATCCGAATAGCAAATGCGCGAGCCTGCTTAGATAAGTGGGATAGACAACACACATTCGTAATAGGATGTCTAATAGTACAAGAACGAGTACCTTTTCGGACAGCAATAGGAAGATCAAGATTTGATGCTTCTGCAGGAGTCTCGTGAGTAGAAGACGATGAGGAAGGCTCTGGGACTGGTGTCGCTACCTCTTCTGGATCTTGTCTGCCTCGCCTACTATAAACACGTGTACTGCTGAATAACAGGCCTGTCAGTTGCCTGCTCGTCCTGAATAAAAGTATAATCAGGAATGATGGGTGACACTCCCTCACTCTGCACAGATGGTGCCACTCTCTCACTCTGAAAATATGGTGGCACTCCCTCTCTCAACTGCTCCCCCTTACTCATAGCATCGGAGAAATATGAAGTGGTCTCATGGAAGGTAACATCCCTAGACACAAACTTGCGACGAAGACTAGGACAATAACACTTGTATCCTTTGCTAGTATTAGAATAACCAAGGAACAAGGTTTTAATAGACCTCGGAGAAAGTTTGTCAGCCTTAGGGTCAAAATTATGGACAAAAGAAGTGCAACCTATAGAAATACTGTGTTATTTTCTGTTTCTACTGTGTTATTCTACTGTGTTATTTTCCTTTGTTTTAGTCCCATATTGCCTGCTTGTATGTATGTCTTACTCTCCGTTGCTATATAAGAGAGTACCCTGTAAACCTTTTTACTCACTGAATAAACAACATCTTTCCATTTTATATGGTATCAAGAGCAGGTTATTTTTTCCCTATCAGCCCACCCATGACGTAAGCCCGCCCCCCCGCCGCCGCCCCCCCTCCTCCACCGCAGCCCGCCACCACCCCAGGCGCCGCCCTCCCCTTCTCCTTCTCTCCAGCCGCCCCCCCTCCCCAGCGCCGCCGCCACCTCCCTCTCACCCCAGCGCCGCCACCTGCCTCCCACCGCTTCCATCCTCCGCCCACCCTCCCTTCCCGGCAAACACATCCTGTAGCCCCCTCCTCTCCTCCACAACCTACCACCTCCAAGCCCTCTCTCTTCTTCGGGGTCCTTCGCCTCCGGCCGGCGGCCACTGGTTTTTACCTCTCCTTTCGCTCTACGTTCGGGTGCTCGTCAGATCTACATTCGGACACCCACTGGCTGGTTGAGTTGAGAGTCTCTCCGGATCTTCGTTCTTTCTGCCTGCGTCTCATGGTGGAACGTTGAGCTTCCCTCATGACGGCGTAGGTTTCTCTATGCATATTCTGCCCGGTACGGGTCTTATGATCTGACACGTCAGATCTCTGCTGCTGCTATCTGCCCTTTGTGGGTTTCTACTCTACTCTGCTTCTGCGCCGCCCCGCCTCTACCATGGCGTTTCCTGAGCCCCCCCGGTCTCTGTGCTTTACCACAATGAAGCTTGACGGTGGCTCCAACTACCATCTCTGGTCGGCGTCCTTTGTGCTATATGTCAAAGCACAAGGCCGATATCATCACCTTACGGCTAAACCTCCTGCTGCTCCAACGGCTGATTCAAATGACAGTCAGACAGAGTTACGCACAATGGTCCAAGGATGATTCTGGCGTCATGTCTTGGATCCTCAACAGTACTGAACCTCGTATCAGCCAATCTCTTCTCTGCCTTCATGATGCGAAGGCTATGTGGGATCAATTATCCCATGTTTATTCACATCAGGAGAATCCAAAGCGCGTTTTTGAAATCTTCAAAACCTTGGCGAAAAAGGAGTTCTCGGCTGACATGTCTATTGATGACTTCTACAACCAATGCTCGACACTGTGGAATGAGTTTGAACTCTACCACCCTTTGACGGCTGACATCAAAGTTGCTCAGAAACAACACAATGAACTGCAACTGGTGCAATTCCTGGCTGCCCTTCCTGCCTCCTTCTCTGGTGTGGTTGACCAAATCCTCTCCAGCGACCCACTACCGACTCTTCGGGATGTTCTTAAGAGAGTCCAGCGTCTGCCATCCATGACTCCTACTTCTGTTGTTGAGCATCCTGCGCTCATTGCTCGCTCTGCTGATTCTGACCGTGGTGGTCGTCCTCCTCCTTCCGGAGGCCGTGGCTCTTCTGGACGTAGTGCTCCTTCCGGCCCTCGTTACTGCAACTGGTGTGGCCGGGACAATCATACTGAAGATCGCTGTTGGATTAAACACGGCAAGCCGGCTTGGGCTAACCAGGCTGCCACAGACGCTGCTGCTGACTCTGCTGCTGACCCACCTACTGCTCCAGCAAATGCCGACTGGTTACGCTCGGGAGTTTGAAAAGATGTTCCAGGAACGTCTTACGCAGATGCCACCCTCATCTACTTCCGGACCCTCTGCCATGCTAGCCTCTCCATCATCTGGTAACAAACAGTGGTGCATTGATTCAGGTGCCTCCACTCATATGGCTGGTGACCTTCACTTATTTCAAGTCTCAATAAATCTGTTCCTATAACTTCTGTTACTGTTGCGAATGGTTCCAAAACTGCTGTCCATGGCACCGGCACGGTACCGCTATCACCACAAATGCACCTGAAGTCTGTTTTATACATTTCAAAATTTCCTGTTAATTTATTGTCCGTCAGTAAGATGATTAAACAACTCAAGTGTTCTATTAAATTTGATCATTCTGGCTGTGTTTTGAAGGATCTCCGCACGAAGACGAGGATTGGTTCGGGCCGTGAAGGACCAGCCGGGCTATATTACTTGGATGGACCCCCTTCTGCTGCAGCTCTGCTTTCTACTTCAGTGACAGGATTACAGTGGCACTTTCGCCTGGGCCATCCATCTGCTGCCAAACTGAAACATTTATTTCCTGCTTTATCCGAAAAAACTTTTTCCTGTGAAACTTGTGTTTTGGGCAAACAAACTCGATCTGTTTTTCCTGCTAAGCACATTATTGCCTCTACAGAAATCTTTGATTTGGTTCATGCTGATATTTGGGGACCATGCTCTGTTTCAAGTTTGTCTGGTGTGAAATATTTTATGACCTTTATTGATGATTATTCTCGCACCACATGGTTATTTTTGCTTAAAGGTCGGGATACAGTGTTAGATACTATTCACACCTTCTTTGCTGAAATTCGAACACAATTTAATCGCCCCATTAAAATTTTTCGGACTGACAATGCTCTGGAATTTATGCAACACTCTGTTACATCTTTTTGTGCTGACCGAGGAACCATACATCAGACTTCTTGCCCTTACTCTCCTCAACAAAATGGCGTTGCTGAACGAAAAAACCGCCATCTTCTAGAAGTTGCTCGCACCCTTCTCCTACACTATAAAGTACCCCAACATTTCTGGCCTGAGGCTGTCTCTACAACATGCTATCTTATCAATCGCATGCCTTCTTCCGTTCTGCAAAATCAGGTCCCATACACTATTTTGTTTCCTGATAAACCCTTATTCTCTCTGCCTCCTCGCATTTTTGGGAGTACTTGTTTTGTCAAAAACCTTCGACCTGGCCTCACTAAGCTTGATGCTCGCTCGGTCAAATGTGTGTTTTTGGGATACTCCCGTACTTAGAAAGGGTACCGCTGTTGTGATCCTATAAAGAAACAGTGGTTGGTTAGTGCGGATGTGACATTTTTTGAGCATATGCCTTATTTTTCTACCTCTGGTGAAAAATTGTCGGATGACATTATGGCTCCCACACCATTACCGTTAGTTGTTGAAGAACCTCCTGCTCCTGATGTGCCTCACGAACGCCCTTTGCAAGTCTATCGGCGCAGGTCCAAGAACGCTACTTCTTCTGAAGCCCCGATCGAACCAACTCCTGCGTCTGCGGATGATCCACCTTCAACTGAGGTATTTTCTAACCTGGATATTCCTATCAGTCTACGGAAAGGCATTCGCTCCTGTACTCAACATCCTATCAGTAATTTCTGTTCATTTGACAATCGGTGTAGTAGCTTTGCGTGTTTTACTGCTGCTTTGTCTGCTGTGACAATTCCTAAATCAGTCATAGAGGCGCTCTCTCATCCTGCATGGAAACATGCTATGGAGCAAGAAATGCAGGCACTTTGTGATCAACGGACTTGGGATCTGGTTGATCGTCCGTCCTCATGTCAAACTGTTGGATGCCGCTGGATTTTTACTATTAAATATCAACCGGACGGTACCATTGAACGCCTGAAGGCCAGATTAGTTGCAAAAGGATATATTCAAACATATGGGGTTGATTATTTTGAAACTTTTTCTCCAGTGGCCCGCCTTAATTCTGTTCGAATCCTGATATCTGTTGCTGTAAATAAAAACTGGCCTTTGTATCAACTTGATGTCAAAAATGCTTTTCTCTATGGGGATCTGCAGGAGGAGGTCTACATGGAGCAACCTCCGGGTTTTGTTGCTCAGGGGGAGTCTGCTTCTAAAATATGCAAACTCAGAAAGGCAATCTATGGTCTGAAACAAAGTCCACGGGCATGGTTTGACAAGCTTAGTCAGATCTTGATTACCTTTGGCTTTCGGCGTTCTCAATCTGATCATTCTGTGTTTATTCGTAAAATTGCAGTAGGACTTGTCATTCTTATTGTATATGTTGATGATATTGTCTTATCTGGCAGTGACAGTGCAGGAATACAGGCAACCAAACAATATTTAGCACAACACTTCATCACCAAGGACCTAGGAAAACTACGATATTTGCTAGGTATTGAGGTTGCTAGATCTTATGCAGGAGTATGCTTGTCACAAAGAAAATATGTTCTTGATCTCTTGCAAGAAACTGGTATGTTGGGTTGCAAGCCAACCAACACTCCTCTGGATCCCAATATGAATTGGGATGATGATACTTCCCCACCTTATGCTGATCACCATCAGTTTAGAAGACTGGTTGGCAAGCTTATATATCTGACTGTTACTAGGGCTGACTTGGCAGCTGCTGTAGGATTCATAAGCCGGTATCTTGATAAACCCCGGCAATGCCACTGGGATGCTATCTGTCATATCTTACGCTATCTGAAAAGTTCTCCAGGGAAAGGTCTTCTGTACAAAAAACATGGCCACTGCAATTTATTTGGTTTCTCTGATTCTGACTATGCAGGCAGTCGATCTGACAGAAAATCTACATCTGGATATTGTACGTTTGTGGGAGGAAATCTAGTTACTTGGCGCAGCAAAAAGCAGACAGTTGTTGCTCGGTCAAGTGCAGAGGCAGAATATAGAGCTATGGCTCATACTGCATGTGAGCTCCTGTGGGTCCGTAGCCTTCTGAATGAATTTGATATCACTTCTTCTAGCCCTATTCCTATGTTCTGCGACAATAAGGCGTCTATTTTCATTGCGAGCAACCCCACCTTCCATGAAAGAACCAAGCATATCGAGGTTGAGTGCCATTTTGTTCGGGAGAAAGTCCTATCTGGCCACATCTGCACTCCTTATCTCAGTACTGAGAAGCAGCTTGCTGACATCTTCACTAAAATTCTACCTAAAACTCGCTTCCAGACTCTGATTGACAAGCTGGGCTTATTCGACATCTACGCTCCAGCTTGAGGGGGAGTATAGAAATACTGTGTTATTTTCTGTTTCTACTGTGTTATTTTCCTTTGTTTTAGTCCCATATTGCCTGCTTGTATGTATGTCTTACTCTCCGATGCTATATAAGAGAGTACCTTGTAAACCTTTTTACTCACTGAATAAACAACATCTTTCCATTTTATAAATACTCTTAAGGGGAACAGAGAAGGGCTGATCCGTGGGTCGTAACACAGAGAAAGGGGTTTGTCCTTTAAGAACAGAGGATGGTTGTCTATTAATTAAGAAGCAAGCGGTTAAAAGAGCTTCAGACCAGAATTTCTTAGGCACATTGGATTGAAACATGATCGAACGAGCAATATCAAGAAGATGGTGATTTTTTCTCTCAGCCACCCCATTTTGCTGAGGGGTGTGAGGACAAGACGTGCGATGGATCATGCCCATAGAACTGCAAAAATCAGACATAGCCTTTTGAACATACTCTAAAGCATTATCAGATTGGAGAGTTTTTATATTGCAGTCAAACTGAACCTTTATTTCTCTATGAAAATGTTTCACAATAGATAACACAGACTCGCGACTTTTGAGAAGGTAGATCCATGTCATGCGGGAAAAATCATCCACAAAGGAAATAAAATAACGGAAACCATTATAACTCTGGTCTTTAACAGGACCCCATACATCACTGTGGACTAAAAAGGACAAGATGCCCGCTTATTGACACGACTGGGATAAGACAACCTATGATGCTTTCCCAGCTGACATGACTGACACTCTAAAGATGACACTTGGGACAACTCAGGTTCCAACCTCCGCAGGCTCTCTAACGACGAATGTCCATATCTACAATGCCATAGTAAGGGGGAACCACTCAACAAGATGGATGGAGCTGGAGCAGATACTGGGCGAGGCAGACTGTTACCGTGGAAAAGGTAGAGATCACCTTTCCTAGGACCCCCACCCTCATACTCTTGAGATCCTGTAATACAAAACAAGAAGGCCCAAATGTTACCGTACATTTTACAGTGTCAATTAATTTTGCAACAGAAAGAAGATTAAAAGGAAACTCAGGCACAAAGTATATAGATTTAAGATTAATCTTGGGTGTTAGAGAGACAGATCCACTAGCTAACACTCTCCTCACTGAACCATCTGCCAGTGTGACAAATTGGTGAGGGATATACGAGTCAATAGAGTGGAGCAATCTCCTCATACCAGTCATGTGCTGTGACGCGCCAGAGTCAACCACCCAAGATGAAGTAGAGCCAGAAGCTATGAGAGATGTAGCCTGATTACCCGCAGTAGATGCCAGGTTTGCTGACGATGAAGATGCCGATCCCATACTCATGTGCTGTGAAGCCTGAATGAACCGATCATACTCCTCCTGAGTAAGAGTGATGCCGGTCCCATAATTGGTGTCCACAACTGAAGACGGAGAGGAATCTGTAGAGGTGGCATAATGCGCTGCCCCCACAGGAGGTGCAACAGGTCTCCCATGTTTCTTCTAACACTTCTCCACTGTATGTCCCGGTTTGTCACAGAAAGTACACTTAGGACGTGTCCCACGTCCTTTGCCCATACCAGGTCGTCCTCCTCTCACCGCAGCAGCTACGGATGCATGAGACTCCCTAGAGGATATGGTAGAAATAGGATTAGCAGACTCAAAAATAGAATGCTGAATTCTCGAATAGGCTTCCACAAAACTCGGCAATTTATTAGAAGCCAGAATGATGCTTCGGGTAGAACCGCAAACGGGATTAAGCTCAGATAGAAATTTAGCAGTAACCAAGTCGTCTCTGTCTTTGACCTGTTCAACAACTGTCACAGGATGATAGTAGCTCAGCTCTTGAGCAAGTGCCTGAATAGCTCTAAAGTATTCCTCAAGAGATCTGTCACCCTGCCTCTCAGCAAACAGACGATCATAGATCATGAATTGCCGAAGAACATTCTTCTCCTGAGAATAATGCTGTTTCACTGCGTCCCATATTTATTTAGCTGTAGTGTAGAACATAAACCTAGCCGCAATTCCAGGTTCCATACTACCCCACAACCAAGTCTTCACAAGACTGTCATGACGTTTCCATTCAGCATATCCTTTATCAGTAGAATCCAGGGGACCCGAGTCAACATGTCTCGCCTTGTCGCGAGATTCTAGGATAATATGAACAACGTTCATCCATAGTAGATAGTTTTTCCCGTTGATTTTGATGGAGGAGATAGGAAACGCCTCGCTGTAGGTCTTGGTGTCCTCCATTATAGACGGGAGCCTTGTGACAGATTGATACACGTCACAGAGAGAGCTGAGGTGACGGAGAGATACACGTCACAGAGATAGATGAGGTGACAGAGAGATACACGTCACAACAAAAAAACACGGATAAATGCGTTACTGACGCATTCACAGCCTCCAATCGATTTTCCTAGTCACACATGAAGGAGATGTGACTAGGAGTCCAGCCGTCGGGTGACGAGTCCTTTGATTTAGATTTTAGACGGTCGTCGGATCACCCGAAGATCCCCAAACAACTCTGTGGTGGAGTCTACGGCAGCATTGGAGGCCTACCGAAAACCCAGCGTAGACGAAGATAGCCTTGCAAGCCCGGTGCCTCACGCTAAAACGACGGATGGGGCTGTAGCTGGACGGTGGCCCAGCCGCTGCCGCCGCTGCCTCTCGGCGACGCCGCCGGCAAGAGGAGAGGGGGAGGAAGAAGAAGGGAACAAGAAGAAGGGGCGAACAGTGACAGAAGAAATGAGAGACGCCCTAGATCGAGCCCTGCTCTGATACCATGTGAGAAGAGGTGAGGAGGAGAGGAGACAAACACCGAGAGATTTGTCGGTTGCAAGGAGCAACTTCCCTTGAGAGGGCAATAGCCGTCTCTCTTCTTTTTATATATTAGGGTGAAATACATTGTGGTACAAGAAGAAAAAAATAGAGAGTAACAATAAATAAAACAAATAACATAATAAAGAAAGAACCGGTCGATGGATTGCCGATCGCCGTTGATCAACTCTCGATACCATCGACAGGACTGTCGATGGTATCGACAGACGCTCTTCTGTCGATGTGATAAACTCGATACCATCGACTTCCTGTCGATAGTATCGACGGGGATGCAGGTTGCTTCACACAAGGTATGATGTGCCGAAGACACAACATAACATAAACGAAACTAATGCTAATGGGTCTGAGTAGAGAAGGTCCAATTAGCTAATACAATGGGAAATAAATAACATAAAATACCACCAATACCCCCCTAAAGCTGGAGAGCACACATCGTGTATTCCCCGCTTGCCACACATATAGGAACAGGATGAAGGTGGAAGATGCTTGGTGAAGATATCAACAGTCTGTTCTCTAATCTTTACATATACGGTAATGATCTTCTTGTTACGAATCAGGTCCCTCACGAAGTGGCAGTCAACCTCAATGTGCTTGGTATGTTCATGACAAACTGGATTATTAGCTATATGTATAATTGCTTTGATTATTGCACTTGAGAGTTGATGGAGAAGAGAGAGGTGACCTAATTCTCAAAGAATAGACATCACTCATTGAATTTCACAACAGGTGTGTGCCATGGCATGCACAATGTTCTACCTCAATACTGGAACTAGCCACAACAAACTGCTTCTTACTCCACCAACTGATGGGATGACTCCCTAAGAGAACACAAAAGACGGAAATAGATCTCCTATCATTTACATCTCCAACCCAATCAACATCTGCATGGCTGGTGAAAGAGATATTTGGAGATTGTGGTTTTTTGTAGAGGAGACCTATGCAGGTGCACTTTGCAGTCGACGTAGGATACGTTTTACTTGACTCTAGTGGCACGCAAGAGGCTTAGCCATGTGTTGACTAACCATACTAACATTAAAGGCAATATCTGGTCGGGTAATTGTAAGATAGGCGAGTTTTTCAATCACGCTGATATTGTTTAGCATCGGAAAAAGACTCCTCAGACAATTATTTGTTGTGATAGTCCATAGGCGAAGAAACAAGCTTAGAATTTCTAAACAGAAAGGGAATTGTTTATTGAGGGAGTAAAACATGTTACAGGGTGGTCTCTAATATAGCAACTGAGAGTAGAGACATAAGTACAAGTGAGCAATATGGGACTAATATTACAAGAATAACAAAGCAACACAAGTAAATAACACAGTATATCTATACTCCCCCTCAAGCTGGAGCGTAGATGTCAAACAAGCCCAGCTTGTCAATCAGAGTCTGAAACCGAGCTTTAGGCAAAATTTTGGGGAAGATGTCCGCAAGCTGCTTGTCAGTGCAAATATATGGAGTGCAGATGTGCCCAGATAGAACTTTCTCCCGAACAAAGTGGCAATCAACCTCAATATGCTTTGTGCGTTCATGAAATGTGGGGTTGCTCGCAATAAAAATAGAGGCTTTGTTGCCACGGAACATAGGAATAGGGCTGGAATAAGTAATATCAAACTCATGTAGAAGGTCACAGACCCACAGAAGCTCACATGCAGTATGAGCCATGGCTCTGTATTCTGCCTCGGCACTGGATCTAGCAACAACAGTCTGCTTTTTGCTTCGCCAGGTGACTAGATTTCCTCCCACAAACATACAATATCCAGAAGTAGACTTCCGATTAGATCGACACTCTGCATAGTCGGAATCTGAGAATCCAGATAAATTGCAATGGCCATGCTTTTTATACATAAGACCTTTCCCTGGCGAGCTTTTGAGATATCGTAAGATGTGACAAATAGCATCCCAGTGGCACTTCCGGGGTTTATTAAGATACCGGCTTATGAATCCTACAACAGCTGCCAGGTCAGCCCTAGTGACCGTCAGGTAGATAAGCTTGCCTACCAGTCTCCGAAACTGGTGGCGATCATCATAAGGAGGAGAGTTGTCATCGTCCCAATCCATATTAGGGTCCAGAGGAGTGTTGGTTGGCTTGCAGCCCAACATGCCTGTCTCCTGCAATAGATCAAGAACATATTTTCTCTGTGAAAGGCAGAGTCCTGCAGATGATCTGGCAACCTCAATGCCTAAAAAGTATCGTAGTTTGCCAAGGTCCTTGGTGATGAAGTGTTGTGCTAAATAATTTTTGGTTGCCTGTATACCCGCATTATCACTGCCAGATAAGACAATATCATCAACATACACAATAAGGATAACAAGTCCTGCTGCTGACTTACGAATAAATACAGAATGATCAGATTGTGATCGTCGAAAGCCAAAGGTAATTAAGATCTGACTGAGTTTATCAAACCACGCACACGGGCTCTGTTTAAGACCATAGATGGCCTTTTTGAGTTTACAGATTTTGAAGGCAGACTCCCCCTGAGCAAAAATCCCGGAGGTTGCTCCATGTAAACTTCCTCCTGTAGATCTCCATATAGAAAGGCGTTTTTGACATCGAGTTGAAACAGAGGCCAATCTTTATTCACAACAATAGATATCAGAATGCGAACAGAATTTAAGCGTGCAACTGGAGAAAAGGTCTCAAAGTAGTCAACACCATATGTCTGTGTAACCTTTTGCAACTAATCTGGCTTTCAGACGTTCAATAGTGCCATCCAGTTGATATTTAATAGTAAATATCCAACGACAACCCACAATAGGGCAAGAAGAGGGACGATCGACTAGATCCCATGTCTGACGATCGCAGAGCGCATGCATTTCTTGCTCCATAGCATGTTTCCAGGCAGGAATACGAAGGGCCTCCTCTACTAATTTAGGGATAGTCACAGCAGACAAAACAGAAGTGAAGCATGCAAAACTGTCACATAGATGGTCAGAGGAACAAAAATTACTGATAGGATGTTGAGTACATGAACGGACACCTTTCCGTAAACTGATAGGAAGGTCCAGATCAGAAAATACCTCAGTGGGTGGTGGATCATCCGCAGACGAAGGAGTTGGTTCGACCGGGGCCTCCGAAGTAGTCTTTGACCTGCGCTTGTATACTTGCAATGGGCGTTCCGTGGGCATATCAGGAGAAGGTAAATCCTTAACAATATCCGGTAAAGGTGTGGCGGCCATAATATCAGTAGACAGTTTTGCTCCATCAGTATAGTAAGGCATATGCTCAAAGAAAGTCACATCCGCACTCACAAACCACTGTTTTTGAACAGGATCAAAGCAGCGATAGCCTTTTTGTGTACGGGAATACCCCAAGAAAACACACTTGGTCGAGCGAGCATCAAGTTTTGTGAGGCCAGGGTGAAGGTTTTTCACAAAGCAAAAACTCCCAAAAATGCAAGGAGGAAGAGAGAATAAAGGTTTATCAGGAAACAAAATGGCGTAAGGAACCTGATTTTGCAAAATAGAGGAAGGCATGCGATTTATAAGATAGCACGCTGTAGAGACAGCTTCAGGCCATAAATGATGGGGTACTTTGTAGTGTATGAGAAGAGTGTGAGCAACCTCTAGTAAGTGGCGGTTTTTTCTCTCAGCGACGCCATTTTGCTGAGGAGTGTAAGGACAAGTAGTCTGATGTATGGTCCCACGAGTGGCACAGAAAGAGGTAATAAATTTTTGCATAAACTCAAGTGCATTATCAGTACGAAAGATTTTAATAGTCCTGTTAAACTGGGTGTGAATTTCAACAAAGAAAGTACGAATAGCTTCCAACACAGTATCCCGACCTTTAAGCAAAAACAACCATGTGGTGCGAGAGTAATCATCAATGAAAGTCATAAAATATTTCACACCCGAGTGACTCGATACAGAACAAGGACCCCAAATATCAGCATGAACTAAATCCAAAATTTCTTTAGAAGCAATTACCTTCTTAGCAGGAAAAACATAACGAGTTTGTTTGCCCAACACACAAGTTTCACAAGTAAAACTGTTCTCAGATAAAGCAGGAAATAAATGTTTTAATTTGGCAGCTGATGGGTGACCCAATCTAAAATGCCACTGTAGGCCAGTTACTGAAGTAGACAGCAGAGCAGATGCAGCAGGAGGTCCATCTAGATAATACAACCCGTCTGGTCCTTCATGGCCCGAACCAATCCTCGTCTTCGTGCGGAGATCCTTCAAAACACAACCAGAAGGATTAAATTTAATAGAGCACCGTAGCTGTTTTACCATCTTACTTACAGATAAAAGATTAACATGAAACTGTGGGATATATAAAAAAGAGTTTAGGTGTAGCTTTGGTGAAAGAGGGACTGTGCCAGTGCCATGAACTGTAGTTTTGGAGCCATTTGCAACAGTACAAAAGAGATAGTAGTAGATTTATTGAGAGCAGAAAATAGGCGGATGTCACCGGCCATATGAGTAGATGCACCCGAATCAATACACCATTTATTGTTACCGGTAGTCGGAGATGCAAACATAGCAGAGGATCCCACTACAGAGGAGGGAGGTAGCTGGGTGATACGCTCCTGGAATAGCTTCTCAAATTCAGAACGAAGAGCATTTACCGGAGCAGCAGGTGTGTCAGAGGTAGTGTCAGCAGTAAAATCTATAGAAGCCTGGTTAGCCCAAGATGGCTTGCCATGCTTAATCCAGCAACGATCTTCAGTATGGTTGTCCCGGCCACACCAGTTGCAGTAGCGAGGGCCGGGAGGTGTACCATGTCCAGGAGTAGATGAGCCACGACCACCTGAGGGAGGAGGTCGACCTCTACGTCCACGGCCGCGACCACAGCCACGACCAGAATCAGCAGGGCAAGCAATGAGAGCCGGATGCTCAATAGCAGGAGCAGGAGTCATGGATGGTAGTCGTTGGACTCTTTTGAGGACATCTCTGAGGGTAGACAGCGGATCACTAGATAGAATCTGGTCGACCACGCCAGAGAAGGATGCAGGAAGGGCAACCAAAAATTGAACTCGCTGAAGTTTGTTGCGTTGTTTCTGGGCTACTTTGATATCGGCCGTCAAGGGGTGGTAGAGTTCAAACTCATTCCACAGAGCTGAGCACTGATTGTAGAAGTTCTCGATAGAAGTGTCAGGGGAGAACTCCTCTTGGTCAAGTTTTTGAAAATTTCAAAAACTCGCTTGGGATTCTCCTGATGAGAGTAGACATGGGAGAGTTGATCCCACATGGCCTTAGCATCATGAAGGCAGAGCAGAGATTGGCTAATCCTTGGTTCAGTGCTGTTGAGGAGCCATGACATAACTCCAGAGTCGTCCTTGGACCATTGTGCATAGTTTTGTTTGGTTTTGTCATCAACATCAACAGTAGGAACACCAGGAGGCTCAGTTGTAAGATGGTGATATCGGCCTTGGGCTTTGACATATAGAATGAAGGACGCCGACCATAGATGATAGTTGGAGCCGCCGTCAAGTTTCACCGTGGTAACATAGAGAGCGGGGAGGCTCAGATAAAGCCATAGCAGAGGCAGTAGTCGGCGCAGTAGCAGAATAGATCAGAGACCCACGACGGGGCAAATAGCAGCAGCAGGGATCTGACAAGTCAGATCAGAGAACCCGTATAGGGAAAAGTATGAATATAGAGAAACCTACGCCGTCATGAGGAATACTAATGTTCCTTCATGAGGCGCAGGCAGAGTAGACGGTGAGGTGAGAGACTCTCAACGTAGATGGCCAATGGCTGTCCGGACGTGTAGTTGTTGTTAACCGGACGTAGAGAGGGAGAAGAGGAGAAGAGCAGTAGCAGTCGTAGAAGAAGAAGGAAAGAGGAGGGGCGGGAGGATGGCTGTGGCAGAGGAAAAGGGAGGGAGAGGTGGCTGCGGCGGCTGGAAGGGAGGAAGGAGGGGGTGTTGTGGTGGCGGCGGGGAAGGGGAGGAAGGGGGGGGGGTGCGGCGGCAGCGGGGAGGGGAGAGGGCAAGGAGGGCAGCGACAGGGGGGGGGCAGCGACGCGGGGGGGGCGACGGCGTCGAGGGGATGACGTCTTACGTCATTTCGGACGGGTGGGTGGGGAAAAATAGGAGCCTGCTCTTGATACCATCTAAACAGAAAGGGAATTGTTTATTGAGTGAGTAAAACAGGTTACAGGGTGGTCTCTAATATAGCAACTGAGAGTAGAGACATAAGTACAAGTGAGCAATATGGAACTAATATTACAAGAATAACAAAGCAACACAAGTAAATAACACAGTATATCTATAGAATTCAACATACGAGAGTCTTTCAAGAGCTCGGAGATGAACTTTCCCTGAGATAAATAAGTACCCTGATGAGAATGTAGCACCTCTATGCCCCAGAAGTACCAAGGCTGTCCTTGGTATGCAAATGTTGTTGGAGTGCCTATTTCAATGTTGAAATCCTATGGGCATCACTACCAATGATATTGATATCATCAACATAGACAACGAGGATGATGGTCCCAGCTTGAGAAGAATACCACCAACACTTTACAAGCATAAATTCTACAATTGTGCCTACTAGAAGCAATGCCATTAAGCAAAGAACAACTAAAAGAAAAATAGACAAGCCAAAATTAAGTTGGGAAGAGGTTATGAGGAGAGATGTTAAATCTAAACATATTTATCAAAATATGACCCATAATAGAGCTGATTGGAAAAGAAGGATTCATGTAGCCGACTCCATAATGGTTGGGATTGAGGCTTAGATGATGATGATGATGACAAGCATATGGATCCTACAATGCCATTACTTGCTAAGTTGCTATTATGAATATATATTAGTAGAGCAATGTATCACTTGCACTACATCATACACACTCACGCATTCATGCGCTGACTTTTAGGAACTCAGACTGCACTATTGCATGTGTGATTGCTTACATAGTTACATGTTTGTGACAATCTAACTGCTCCACATATTGCTATAGGCTCATTAAGCTGTTTGTGACAGATTATGTAGCCTCTTGGATCGATTAAACACCGGTTTTTGGATGGCCACTACTTACCCATTCATACCTAGTCTCACACACATTTTCAGATATTATATATATTGCAGACGTGATTAGGGAGACTAATGACATATGTTTACTATGCATGCCTTTATATAGGACTATGAGTGACGACAAATAACCCATTTATATGATGTTGAATTAATCACAATATACAAGTGTTTAACAAAGTAACTTGATATTCGATGATTTAAAACTAATATCATACCTCTCTTAGTATAGGATTAGAGAGAGATGTATAAGTACAAAGATAACCAAATTAGAACTAATGAAAAAAAGGAAAATAACATTAAGCATAAATATATCTTAGCACTCCCTCTCAAGCTGGAGCACAGAGGTCGAGACATTTCAATCCTTAGAACACGAGTCTCTGCAATCAAGGTTGTCTCAACTGAACCAGTGAGGCTTCTGGTTCTCAGTTTAGTGGTTCAACCAGTAGTTGGACCGGTTCAACCGGTGACGTCAGCATGACGTTATTGATCCTTTTGAAAATTATATACTATATGGAAAATCAAGGAAACATAAATATCAAGGAGAATATCAGAAAACAACATAGAAACAACTATAATTCAATCAAACATTGCATTGGATGTGCCAAATTATTGTGTAGAGCAAATGGGTATAAGAAAAAATGAGAATAAACATAAAAAGTGGACCCGGGGGTTAAAGTATACACATGACCAAGAACCGGTTGGTTGGAGAAAACCGGGCCGGTTCACTGGTTTGACTGCTTCAACCGGTCAGTTGACCGGTTTGATGTCATTTTCGACTTTCTGAGAGAACCGAACCGTGCCATCCACTGGTTCCTGGTTCAATTGGCTCAACCGTCTGGTTCAGTTTGGTTCTTACAACCATGTTTGCAATAGATCAAGAACATATTTGCACTGAGATAAACATATTCTAGAAAAATAACGAGATACTTCAATCCTCAGAAAGGAATGGAGCTTGCTCAGATTTTTGGTAAAGAAATGTGTCCCTAGATATTCTTTGTTATCCTGAATCCATCAGTCACTGAGAATATAATATCATCAACATTCATAATCAAGATGACAATCCCAAAAGCAACATTTTAATGAAGACCATATGGTTAGAGTGTGAACTTCTAAAGATCTACTGAATAAGAATTTGTCTTAACTTATCAAACCACGCCCTTGGGCTCTGTTTCAACTGTGGTTAAAGAGAGTGTCTCAAATTAATCAAATCCATAAGTTTTTGTATGACCTTTTGCCACATGGCAGATTTTTACCCATTCAACAATACCATTTGGTTTATTTCAATAGTAAAAACCCTCATGCAGCCAAGTAGAGAGCAGTGAGCAGGAAGATCAACTAACTCCCATGTACACTGGTCAGTTAGGGTACTCATTTCATCTTTTGTCGCTTGGCGCCAACTAGGATGTTGTAGAGCTTGAACTGCAATCTTCAGAATAGATACAAGAAACAATGCAGAAGTAAGACAAGTAATCTACAATAATTACCAATGGAATGTAATGTGTAGGAGCAAACCCCTTTTCGTAAGCCAATGGGAAAATCCAAATAAGAGAAGCTAGACCGTACCTAAGGTGTACTTGGATATGCTGATGAAGAGGGTGATTAGTAGCATGTTTTCTGTGTTGACATACAAGAGGCTAATCTACCACCTGTACTAATGAATTGATCTGGTGGTTAGCTTCAACAGGAGAAAAAATAGAGAATGGATCTTCAACTAGAAGATCGTGGACAAATATGACCCTTGCTTAGACAAATATGGAGAATTCTCAAAGAATACCACATCATCACTGATATACCATTGCTTTTGTAACTAGATCATAACACTTATACCATTTCTAGGTCCCGGTGTATCTCAAGAAGATGCATTTTGTGGAGCAATGATATATCTTAGTTGTGCCTCGACGAAGGTCACAAACAAAGCAAATGCTTTCAAAGATCCAAGGGAGAAGAGAAAACAAGGTTGCATTAGGATACACAATTTCATAATGCATGCAGATCTGGAGAACCAAAGAGGACATCCCATTAATTCGAAAACAAGCAGTGGAATCTGCTTCAAGCTAAAGCTGCTTAGGTACATTATAGTAAAATATGATTGTCCTAGCCACCTCAAGCAGATGTCAGTTTTTCCTTTCAACAACACCATTCTACTATGGTGTGAAGGAACAAGAAGTTTTATGAAAGGGTCCATCAATTTTGTAGAAATCCTAAACGGATTGCTGCATAAAGTCAAGTGCATTGTCTATGCGAAATATCTTAATAGGTTTCAAGGTTGTGTCCCAATTTCCTTAAAGAATGTTTTAATGGTGTCCAGGATACATGCACGATCTTTCAACAAATTATAACAAAATAGCTTCAGAGTAATCATCAATAAAGTAATCAAATACAAAAATTTATATCAACTTGTAACTGAATAGGGTCCCCAAATATCAACATGCACCACGTCGAAGACAAAAGAAGAACCAATGCTCGTTTACAAGGGTAAACAATTTGCATCTGTTTGCCAAACTGACACGCCTCACATTAATTAACATTAATCGGAACAAAAGGAAGTAAACGTTTTAGTTTCTCAACTTCTAGATGTCCTAGGTGGCAGTTCCGTTGTAGGCCAGTCACTTAAAAGATGACAAAGCAGAAGCAATGATTCTTGTTATATATAAGTAGTCCGTTTGGTCCCTCATGGCCCGAACCAATCCTCATTGTTGTGTAGAGATCTTGAAAAGTAAAATTATAAATTATTAGGTCAAAAGTTATCGAACATTAGAGATTTTTTTTTAGTTTTTCTAACAAATAACAAATGCGATGGAAGTTTTGAAATAAAAAAGTAGATTTCAACAATAGTTTTGAATGTCCCCAATTCCTTTCAAACGAGAGTGTGAAGAAGTGTATACGATTATGTTGTGTTGTTCTATTGATATTGTAACGCCAAGGCTCACTGCCCAAGGCTCTAGTAGAGTTTCAGGAATGACGACTGTCCCCACAGACCACCACTAGCCTTAACTGCGTGCTTTGTCCTCACTCACGCGCATGCCAGGATCAATTTCCCGACAGGTCACCCATCCCAGTACTACTCCAAGCTGAGCACGCTTAACTATGGAGTTCTTAGTGATGGGCTCCCGGAAAAGGAGGTGCACCTTGGTGATATGGGTAGTCCAACCATTCCTTATAAGATCATTTTATCCAAGGCCTCAAATCCTGGGATGTTACATTCTCCCCCACTTAGACTCTTGACGTCCTCGTCAAGGCTCAACTATAAGGCCTCATAATCTGACCCCATTTCAATGCAGACCCACAATGGCCCATGGACACCCAGCTCCCGATCACGGAATACCAGCGCAAGGGTGGCTAAGTCAACCATGGACAACCCTTTCCTACATGTCTGGACCGCAAGGCTCAAGACCCCCACTTAGACTCTTGAGATATAGCTGCCTAGTTTGGCTAGAGGCTAGAAGTGGTTGTTAGGCTAACCCTAAGTTTGAAAAAGAGATAAGTTTGGCTAACACTCAGACATAACGATATCGGTTGATGAAGTTAGTGGTTGTTTGGTTAGCCAGCTTAGGCCTTGAGGCCATATAATTAAGCCTTGACGAGGACGTCAAGAGTCTAAGTGGGGGGGATTGTAACATCCCAGGATTTGAGGCCTTGGATAAAATGATCTTATAAGGAATGATTGCACTACCCATATCACCAAGGTGCATCTCCTTTTCAACTAGGGAATTAGCTCCCGATAACGACTCTGATACAAATTGTAACGACCCCGCCTCCCGGTAACCCCCACTTAAGGGAGACCAAGAGGTCAGAGCCGTTATCCAAATAAATCGGATCAAAGGTTTGACAATTAATCAATAATAATTAAGAAATTCTACCAACTAAATTGAAATTGGGTATAAAATCAATGGGTCTACATGTTCATTCTCATACCATGTACTTTTCACTTAACCCCCACTTAGCTTCTCAAGTGGGGGTTACATTAGGGTTTCCATGTAACGACCCCGCCTCCCAGTACACCTTCAAATCTAAGTTGAAACGTGCAACTTATGCCTCTACATCACAATCATCTCGACATCAAAGTTACTTCTATGAAAAACTGGTCTCGAACCTATTTGGGTCCACACACAATCCTTGGTCATCTCCTCTAGATCTGTAGGGTGCCGACACTTTTGGGTCATCCCTCTTCCCTTATGCATCCAGAGAGTGCCCTACTCATCTGCCCTTTGGGTCCCATCTGAAAACATTGTTGACCTAAAAAGGATATAGTTTGAGAAATTGATCTAAGAAACCCTAATGCATCCTAATGAGACTTAGAAACCTTAGAAAGGTGTCCCAAGTCAATAAGGAGTTGTTTGAGATATGCTTGTGATAATTAGACATTATACATGTTTTCAGGATCAATGTTTGCTTGATTGATTGATTGGCTTGCTTGATTGGACATCTAGTTGGATTTGGATAAATTTCTTCTTGAGATCTCCAAGACAGGTATGTGGTTACTATGGAGGTGACCGGTGTGGGGCCTGACCAAGGTAGGCAGGTCACCATGACCCCTACGAAAGGATGAGGGTCAGCCCATGAATGCAGAGAGAGATGAAGGCTTGGGTAAGGTTCTAAGTTGGACATGTACTATTTTAGAATCCTAAGTCTATCCTAGGGTCAGGTAGGGATAAGACCGATGGAAGTAGGAGTTGCCTAATTCCCTAGTTGCACATGACCATAGGGTCGGGAGGTAACAACTATCATTGTCTGAGGGCCATGGGTTAGGAGATTGATCACCTTCATGAACTCATGGGACCCAAAGGGCAGATGAGTAGGGCACTCTCTGGATGCATAAGGGAAGAGGGATGACCCCTAAAATGCTGGCACCCTATAAACCTAGAGGAGATGACCAAGGAATGTGTATGGACCCAAATAGGTTCGAGACCAGTTTTTCATAGAAGTAACTTTGATGTCGAGATGATTGTGTTGCAGAGGCATAAGTTGCACGTTTCAACTTAGATTTGAAGGTGTACTGGCAAGGTGGGATGTACCATCTCTACTCTTAGAATAGGAAGAACTCTGTGTTTGGACGGCCGCCAAATGCTTATTTCCTCTTGTTATGGGAGTGAGAGATAGGACAGTACGCATACCATACACCAGGAATAAGGATGATGTGAGTTGGAACGTTGCTATGAGGTATGAGGACAAAGATGATAACATACCCTGGTGGAGTAAACGATACATGGATGGTTTACAAGCACTAAGAGAAATAAGGTAGTCATCTTATAAGGATGTTTTTAGCAGGAGCTATGTGGAATTTGCAAGTTATACTAGGTTGAGTTCGAAAACCAAGAGGATGAGTTCAGAGTTTTCTTGATGAAGATAGACTTAGAGTTTGAGATGCGATGATAAGGGGAATAAATGGAGGTGTGTGTCTTCAACATTACCTAATACCTAAGGATGTGAAGTGGTAATGGATGCTCTGATACCATTTGTAACACCCGGGTCCACTGCCCTAGGATCTAGTAGAGTTCCAGGAATGACGACTGGCCCCACATACCACCACTAGCCTTTACTGCACGCTTTTTCCTTACTCACGCGCAAGCCGGGGTCAACTTCCCGACCGGTCACCCATCGTAGTACTACTCCAAGATGAGCACGCTTAACTATGGAGTTCTTTAGTGATGGGCTCCCGGAAAAGGAGGTGCACCTTGGTGATATGGGTAGTCCAATCATTCCTTATAATATCATTTTATCCAAGGCCTCAAATCCTGGGAAGTTACAATCTCCCCCACTTAGACTCTTGACGTCCTCGTCAAGGCTCAACTATAAGGCCTCATAATCTGACCCCATTTCAGTGCATACCCACAATGGCCCATGGACACCCAACTCCCGATCACGGAATACCAGCGCAAGGGTGGCTACGTCAACCATGGACATCCCTTTCCTACATGCCTGGACCGCACGGCTCAAGACTGGCATGCCATGCCCATGTTGGCCCCACCTACTGGAGGGGTTATGGCTCTGATACCATTAGTAACGCCCGGGCCCACTGCCCAAGGTTCTAGTAGAGTTTCGGGAATGACGAATGTCCCCACAGACCACCACTAGCCTTAACTGCGCGCTTTGTCCTCACTCACGCGCATGCCAGGATCAATTTCCTGACATGTCACCCATCCCAGTACTACTCCAAGCTGAGCACGCTTAACTATGGAGTTCTTAGTGATGGGCGTCCGAAAAAGGAGGTGTACCTTGGTGATATGGGTAGTCTAATCATTCCTTATAAGATCATTTTATCCAAGGCCTCAAATCCTGAGATGTTACAGATATGTACACTCCTGTCCTATATATAGGAAAGGAGGCTATTACAAGGAAGCACAAAGGAAGCAGACTAACCCTAATGGGCCATGGGCAACATGCCCATGTAAACAATAGACTAATAACCTATTAACTAAATAGGCTATATTCTAACAGTGAGAAAAAGCAATCGAAAACCTTTATAGGATGTATACTGATACTTTTAGTAAGTATAGAGACTAAAGACGAATTGCCAGAAATATGTGACAGCCCCATAATTGATCACCCATATATTTTTGCCATATACAGCAGGAGAGGAAAGGAAAACTGAAGCTTCGCCTCGGTGAGAAACAATAATCTAGACAAGAAGATGTTTTTGTAATGGCTTCTCAAGTTCAGAGCTGAGCAAATCAATAGAGGGGGTAGCAAGGAACGAGGTATCCGATTTTGATGCCGTTTTGACAACATGGAAACCGAAATTTTTTGAAATTTCGACAAAAATTTCGACAGATGCAACCGTGCCCGTTTTGATGCCAAAATGAATGAATGAATTTATGAAATTTTATAGGTGTGATCTCTACGGCTAAATGCATCGTTTTATGCAATAAATTTTAATGTGAGGGTAGGTTGGGGGGGTGGTCCTTCATGTGGGAGGTAAGGGAACTGTCCAATTTCTTGATGATTTCGTTGGAGGGTTTCGATGAGTAAATGTAGGAATTAAGTTATGCAATTTTGCAAGAATGAGCTATATACATGCATGTACTTATTTGTGTTATAATATCAAATATTGGATATGTAGGACATCCCCACACATTTTACTTGGGTTGATAGTTTGTTGTTGATATTGACTCAATAGTCAATCATTTCATTAGTCCCAAGAACACTAGTGCAATGTTTCCAAGCTAAAACATTTTTTGTTGGTGTGTTTGGCTTCCTAGCACCTTCATTGTCTAATAAACCACCACTGGGATACATGTCGTCCACATTCTAGAAACTAAAAAAACATGCATTGCATAAGTATTAAAAAATTTGAATAGCAAATATTAGGGATATGCAATGCAATTATGATATACTATAAGAATATACTATGTCTAAGTACTAAATGGTGAAATAACTCCAATCCCCCTTTGCCCCTCTTCAAAAAACAACAATAACAACAAGGATTGCAATTATTGAAATTTGGCAAAATTCATCGAAAACATCGAAACGTGGTGAAACTCATCGAAATCGTTGAAATCGACACAGTCGCACGTTTCGGTACCAGATCCCATCGAAATCGAAATTTTTGGGCGAAATTTCGCCAATTTTGCCGAAACCTCATTCCTTGGGGGGTAGTAGACGGGGCACCCGTAAAAGTAAATTCAGAAGATGCTTGATCAGTAGTCACTTGATTTGCTGAAGCAGGATCGCCATGCTTCCTCTAAGACTTGTCTCTAGTATGATTTTGTTTGGCCATTAAATTTGCAGTGACAATTCTCAGGAGGGGTCTGACCTCTACCATGACCAGTGTCACCACAAACACGTCACCAGGTCCACGTCCTCGATTTCCATAGTAGGAAACAAGAGCAGAGATGTATGTAATCTCTGTAATGGAAGAAGTGACACCAATAGAAGCAAATTCAGAAGATGCTTGATCAGTAATCACTTGATTTGCCCACACAGGAGAGCCAAGCTTTGTCCAAGAGTTGTCTCTAGTTTGATTGTTTCGCCCATAAAAGTTGCAATAATGATTCCAGGAGGGGCCTGATCTCTACCACAATCAGTGCCACGAGAAGCACGTCCCCAACCTCGTCCGTATCCTCGATCACCATAGCAGACAACAAGACCAGAGAGATCTGAAGCCTCAATAGTGGAGGAAGTGACCGCGGGAAACGTTGGAATGCTTTAAAATATCCCCAGTGATGTAAGAGATGCTAGAATTTGATCTACGACACTAAAAAGGATGATGGAAGACATGCAAGGAATTGAACTAGCTGAAACTCCTTGCACTGGCGTTGCATTTCAGTCGTGTAACCAGTGAGTAGGTGATAGATTTCTAACTTGTCCCACAAAGATTTAGTATGTTTGTAGTAGTCTTCCATAGGTGTCATAGCAATGTATTCCGTCTTTTCCAAAGATTTAAAACTCTCGAAGACTTTCTTCGAGTTGGGCTATTGAGAATAGATGCACGGTGGTTGATTCCACATATCCTTGGCAATGTACAGGTGAAGTAAAGAGGTACTGATTTTTGTTTCTATGCTGTTGCCAATCCATCTCTTGACCTTAGAGTCGTCCTTGATCTATTGATCATAGAGTTGTTTTGCCTTAGCATAGTCTTTGGCAGCCTATGCATCAATAGTAAAGTCAGAAGACGAAGCAGGCTGACTAGGAAGGGGCTGCATGGATTCAGTTATATAAGAATATTTTCTTGGAGCTTTTACGTATAGTTGAAAGGAGGCAAACCAAGTGTGAAATTTAAAACTGTCCAACTTCACCGTAGTAACCTGTTGTACGTGAAAGAAATTGAGGGGTATGCCATGGCGAAGTAGTAGATGAACCTTAGTAGATAGGAGTATAGCAGGGAGCATGGGACACATGAGATCACACATACTAGTAGTTAGTAGAGAGGGCTAGAAACACGTCGAATAAAAGAACGCTGCCCCACACGTTAAATATGCAGCACATGTAGGAGATGGGTGGACTCCTCATTTACACGAAGACATACTTCCCTGTAGAGCTCGGAGTAGATAAAAGGAAGGGGACCCTTAGGCGCCCTTCAACATAGCATTAATAGCAAAACTCTAGTACATGGGAACCAGGGAGCACACTCAACAAAGGGACGGAGGTTCCTTAAAGAGTCAGGGCCATCAGTCCACTCGAGGGAATCAAGCCGCAAGAAGGAAGGTCAACGTTTGTAGAAGGGACCTCAGGAGAGGCTAGTAGCAGCACATAAACCCACTAGGGGCAACAACGACATCAGTCGGGCCGCCAGAGAGGTCGATGGCTGCTGTTGACTGCAACTGCGACTAGGGGAGGCAGTAGGGGGCTTGACGACAACAAGTGGTCCACTAGAGAGGAAGGCAACATGCAGAGAGAGGCATGAGAGGCTATGGGCAACTCCCGAGAGGTATGGTGGCAGTTGTTGGACCCCTAGGGGGGCTAACCCATGATGGGCAGGTATAACATCACCGACTCCGATATCATGTCAAATAAGTAAATTGATATTTGATGATTAAAACAAATAAAATACCTCTCTTAATATAAGATTGGAGAGAGAGAGTGGGGTAAAGTACAAAGATAACCAATATGGGGCTAAACTAGAAAAGGAAAAAATAACATAAAGCATAAATATATCTTAACAACAAGAAAATTTTAGAATTAATACATAATTATTACACTTATTCTTCTAACACTCTCGCTCTAGCTGGTGCATATATATATGTATACACACACCCACCCACCCACCCACCCACCCACCCACACACACACTCACATATAGAGTTAAGCTGGAATGCACTCGAGTGTATGGGAGACACTATACACCTCAATTATTTTTCATCATGAAGCAACTATTTTGGAAATCTGAACCGTTGATCTTCTTAAATATCTTAAGAACATACTGTATAATAAGTTTGAGCCCATTTGGACACTTATAGGTCATGCATCTAAAAGATTCAAAAATCATGCATTTCAAATTAGTTATGTGCGTCGATTTTGTTGTCCTTAGATGAGTGACTTATACTCATCAAAATGGGCTGAAATTTTGTATGTGGTCTATTATTATTATAACAACGATAATAATTGGGTTCGATTTTGCAAATATATGGTCTAGATAGGCAAATACCGTTGGGGTGTACTGTGCGATTGTAAACTCAAGTGTATTCTAGCCTGACTCTATACATATACAGACACACACACATATATATATATATATATATATGTATATGTATATATAGATATAATATAATATATGATAAGAACCAAGCTTGTTACATAAGAATTTGATGTCTTAGACCAAGCTTTATGCTTATTTCCGCAGTGTTTCCAATTGCTTCTAGTATGTCCTTGTCATAGAATTTTGTGGGGGAGTTTAGGAACACACTTCCACATGACAATAGCTCTATGCCTAGGATCTGGAGGATCTAACCATGGAACTAAACTTCGGCAAAGTTGAGCGAAATTTTGCCGAAACTCCGAACTTCGACCATGGGCGATGTCGAATCCCCAATACTTCAGCCTCATCCAAACTTCGGGGCGAAGTTTCACTGTTGTCGATGAAGTTGACTTTTTGTGTGCATTTTCATCCCAACATCTCAAAGTTGTCGATGCTTCCTCGAAGTTGGCGAAGTTGGGGCGAAGTTGAGGTGGCCCTGAACATTAATCCGAACTAGTGCCCTAAATGCCATATAAGGTATAAGTGTTGCCTCCAACCCTCTTGATAACTTCTAATATCAACTCCTATGTTTGTTGGTTGCCACTCTTTCCTAGAGAGGGTGTTGTAACTACTAGTTGACTATATATCATATAGAACACATATGGTGAAATGTATTTGTACATGTGTATTGCTTATTTGACCCTTATAAGAAACACATTGTATCATCAACCTACCTAGGGCTAGAGAGTCACGAGTCGTGTTTTTGTGCTAAGTTAACATATACAAGATAAGAGGTACAACATAATTAGAAGTCTTTAATCAATTTTTCCTTCAAATTCACATCGTTATCTTACAAAAAAGGAATCTGAGTTTATCAAAGTTTGCTTCCACACTTCCTCGAAGTTTCCACAAACTTCCACTTCCACACCTGGTGAAGTCGACACGAAATCGAAGTCCTGCACCATGGATCAAACTCATCTCATCACGGTCTGATTGTGAAATACATCCCAATAAAGTCCACAGTCCATAAGGGTGGCAAGTTGGTCAAGTTTGTTGGACAAGTGAACCAAAAAAAATATCCTGTCTGATTTACAAATGCTGAACATCCCAAATGGATGCCTGATGTAGGACGCATTAGACTTTATTCTACTTGTTTTTGCTTTGTTTTAATATTTAGGGACCTAAGTGCAAATTATCTAGTTTGTGTGCTTAGTCGTAAGTGTTTTATGATTTTCTTTATTTTAGGTTATATTAAATTTCGAATTTTATTAAATAGTATTTATTTCCATTGCTTGTGGGTCAAGTCATGTAGTGTTATAAAAGCCAGCCTTGGGGCCTATGTCCGGGCAGTTGAATATGAATTGAATTTTGAGAATTGTCGTTTATCTTCTTCTTCAATATGTGTTCCACATCAATGCCGCTATTTGTTCATTTCAGAAAACAAAAAGTAGCTGCCTGCTAAATCAACTAAACAACAACAGCTACAGCTGTAGCGTATTCAATACTTGCTTGGTTCTTTCAGCAATTGAGCTCGAGAGAACTTGTCTGCTGTGTGACAATATTGTCTGTAATTATTAGCACCTTTTGTGCTTTCTCTTTATCTACTTGCTGGCCCAGCAGTTCTAAGAGTAAGTTTCTTAACGGGTTTTGCTTCCAAAACTGTGCCACAGGGACTCCGTTGTAATCCAGCACCGGAGCCTGATCTGCCCCCTTGCCTTTTGCTACCTAGATGGAATCCACTGTCATATTCTCCAACGTGTTCAACTCCTTATCTGGTTCACGATTTCTGATGTCAGCAGTGCCCTTATCACCCTTGAGTCGCCTCCTCGATTTCCTTCTCAGCTGCCAGACCATAAGAATAATTGGCTTCGATCCTTAAAAGATTTTGATTATAACCGATCAGGTGAGGTGTTAACTGATTAATCAACTTTTGTAGATTATTGAGTACTAATTAAAAGAGTATTTATTTTTAGGTGACTTTATATTTTAACTATTATGAGCCATACATGCAGTATATGTCGATGTATGTTATACTTCTATATAGTAATTCGTTACTATGTAAAAGTATTTGAGTGGCTTTACATGTGAACTAATATATCGAAATATGCTCAAAGATAATATAAATGACAGAAGTGTATGCTTTACAAGACTGGGGTTTTGTTAGGCTTAAGGTTAGGCCCAGACACCTGGAACCAATCAACGTTGTTCATCATTTGATTGGATAGGTGACCTGGAGAAAGGAAATGTCTAGTTGATGTAACAACTTGAATTGTTACAATCTTTGTAGATCCCAGCGAAAAGTTTTCTTTGTAGTCTCTCAAGTGAAAGGTAGTCATAACTTGTAATTATATGCATCAACTTGATCAAAGATGTTACAGTAAAGCAGTCCCAAGTTTGTTAAGGATATGGACTTCCATCGGTTCACTTTACTTGCTTTATTTGTTTCATTATTATCTAGTTTAGCCATCACTTCGTATTTTTTCTTCTTCACATTTCCCTATACCTATGAATACCTGCCTCTACCATGTGATAAAGTTTGATATTACAATCTTGCAGGTTTCATTGATGAGAACTAATTATGAAGAAAACAAGAAGTTTGCAAAGTTTATAGCAGATAAAATAAACAGTTCATCATCAAAAGTTTGTGTTTGCTTGCCACAGGAAGGCATATCTGGTTTAGATGCTCCAGGAAAACCCTTTTATGAGCCGGAAACCACCGATATATTGATTAATGAGCTCAACAAACTAATTAAAAAGAATAACCAACACATGGTACATGTTACATATCCTCTTTTTTGTATCTTTAGATACTTGGTATAGAAAATCTTACACTTGTCTGCAGGTCAAAATATTGCCATACCATATCAATGATACAGGCTTTGCAGACGCCTTGGTTGATTCATTCATTGAGTTGAATGTTGAAAATGGTACCAATCTTGATTTTGTTGACAACACCTTGAATGGGCAGGAAGCTTATAACTCTACTAGTGAGAAAACTGCAAATTTGTCCAACATATTAAGCAAATGGTACAGCCCCTCTAATTTTCCCGAAGCTCGAAAAGGTATGTAGTTGTTTCGAGTGTATATATAATAGGAACAAGGAAATCCGTACTTTTGGTATCAGAGTAGACGAGCTACATCTTTAAATACTAAGGTGGTACATGTCATTGTTAGTAGATTTACCATTTGTTATATATTATTTATCCTCTTTTGCTTTTGTTCACTTTCCTATTCAGGCAGCCCACTTTTCAACCTACTGTGAACCCCTTTCTTTATAATGCATCAAGAGTGTGAATTTCGTTCATTGTATCAGAATAACAATGAGGCAGATAGGGAGTACTTGATCTAGCATTTGAGGCTCATAAATGATAATGCCCACAACCTTTCCTCCCTCTTCCACTGGCCTTTTGCAGCACTTCTTTAGCCTCTAGCCCTTGCATATCTCTTCCCTTCTTTTTGTGGAACCTCTGGTTATCCTCTTGCTTGCCTAAGCCACGATTGACATGTACTCACTTCCCTATATCTTCCATGTGGTTGGCTCTTTTTCCTGATGGACTTGTAGTTTTCACCAAGGTGTTATGGTCCGAGTGGGAGGCTGCTAAACCATAGGGGTTTAGGGTCTGCTACACCATATGGGTGGTCTCTCAGCCTCTTTTTCTAGATGGTTGACCGCACTAAGGGCATCCTTCACAGCCCATTATGATATAGTGGGTTGCGTCCTTGCTGCCTGCTTCTTAGTGCTTCTCGTAGTAGACGCCAATGATTGAGTGGCTAGCTGGTTTGCTAATCTTGCCTTATCTTTAATTTTTTCACATGGGTAGAAATCACGTATCATTTGTGGATTTCCTTGTTTCTTTTGATAACCATGCATATTAATCCTCACTTTCTGGTTGACATCTTTTGAACTAGATGGAAATTGCTATCCAGTTTGGTGCTAGTTTTTCAAATATTTTCCATTTCTTAAGGTTGCATGCCGTACCTGATTGATAAACCTCCTGTGTAGTTGACAAGAATCACACCAAACACGAGAAGTGAAAGAAATGGTTGCTGGAATTATTGGATGCCTTCTCAACAATATGGAACAATGAATTTGTGAATGACGATGTATCTCAAAATTGCAATGGAGACTTAGAATCACATGGTAAAACTGTACTTACATAAAAGAATTCATCTCAAGTTCTTAAAACAACAAGATTGTGCCCCTTCTACTGGAATCATGCATATTTCGTGGATCATATTCAAAATCTACAGGTTCTTGGGATAAATTAAGCACACAGCTTAGCATGAGTACTGATTTGATTGTTTTACAAAATAGCATGATGAGGTTGCTTCGTTCTTTGTCACTATGCCTTCTGCCTCCGAGCGCATTTACAGCCATATCTTTGCTTACAACCTGTTTTCCAACTGAGTGAGTTATGCTTAGACTCTCTTGTATCCCTAAATCTACTAATCCATCTACTGTACCCTCAAATCTGTGATTGTAGGAGAGGTAGAGATCCACTAAGTTTGAACTTCTACAGATGTTGTGGCTGTGCCAACCATATTATGGAGATGTTAGGACTTAGGAGAAATGTGTCCAACCTTACTGGGCTGACCAAGTCTCTACTAATTTTGGTAATACCCATTGAGGCAATCAGTACACCTACTGTTTCACTAAAAGTTCTACTGATTAAGGAATGGCTGATTAAGGGCATATATCCTCCAATGCCAAAGGGCTTTCAGTATCTTTAGACTCCTATGTTTTGTGGCATCTCTTTTCTAGCAAATCAACATCCTCGTTTCTAGACTTTGATTTCTCTGTGTACTTTTTTATAAGGTGGGTGGCTCATCTACTAATCCTTCTGTGATACTCGAAGATGGATCCACATCATCTCCTTTTAAAGCTGCTAATGTCTCCTCCGCTTCTGTACCAAATTACCAATGAATTTTGTCTGTCTGCTCCTCTACATCCTATTTTTGTAGGCAAGTTTACCTATTTCTAAAGCTGCAAGATAACCTTTTTTCTGTAATTATATATTGGATAGGCTTTCAAGACAAAGAAGAATCGGTTAAGATGGTAGTAGACTGATAATAATTCTCTTAATGCTGCTCTATTATCTACCTCTCTACATTAGTGGCACTTTAAGTCAGAAACTTGGAAATCTCTCCCGTAAGATGATGCATTTACTTCATCAACTCCAATGGATTCTTATAGTTGTATGCCATGTCATCTTTGGAAGCACTCTTGTGTAGGGTTTCCTTACATTATTGCTAGAAGGAGTCAATATCTATTCATCTGGTTGATTCTGATGTTTGGAGTCCATATCCGGCATCTACCAAGTCTGACGTTTGATATTTTGTAATAGTTTTGAAACTCGACCCAACCTGCCGGTTGAACCTCCACGCGGGTCGGGTGGGGCTAAAACCCATTTTTTGCCAAGACTCGGAGTTGAACCGGTGGCCCGGCTGGTTCAACCGCCAATTCGGTAACCTGGCCCTCGGGTCAAAGACCCGCACGGGTTTTGCTGGTTTTATTTTTCCTTCCCTAAATGACAATTTGACATATTTTAATATCCTTTCATGCAGCCTCAACTATTCCATGCATTGATATATTCACTTATTTATATTCTGTCACTTGTTTTAAGTATTGCAAAACCATTTGTTTGCTTCTTTATGAATAGATACTTAGTTTTGTATATTTGATGTTTCATAATTCATCATCTCATCTCATGTGTTCATACAATATATTATGTACATGTGAATACACACTTATATAGTAATATATGTATGACATACATGTTATAGTAACATGCATGCATGTACATAATGATATTATGTATATGGTGTCATGTTGACGTCACTGGGTCAATCGGGTCGACTTGACCGTTGAACCAGAGACCCGCAACCCAGGAGCTTTGTCAAGTCGACCTCCGGGTCGGATTTGAAAGCCTTGATTTTGTTACTCTCACAGATGATTGGTGTGGGACCACTTAAAATTATACTTATGCAAGACCTCACAAATGACTGGATTGGGGCCACTTGGGTACATAACACTTGACGTAAGATCATTTTGAGGTTTTAACTGTCAACCTTTTTATGTGAAGCATAAGACTTAGTTTTCTTTTCCTATTCATGTTTTCACATGCTCTTAGATATGCGAAATACAGTCTTCATAGTTAATGAGATTTAACATTCATGCGTCTATAATCCTCAACAAAATGGAGCTGCAAAATGGGAGAATTGCCATTTACTTGACACTGCCAATGCTTTTCCCTTTCAGATGCATGTTCCTAAGTATTTTCGGCATGCTGCAATATTGATTGCTAACTATCTCATGAAAAACATGTCTCCATTAGTTTTTGTGAGTCAGGTTTTATGTTATCTTTTTTCTCTTAAAATTCTCTTGGTTGTCCAAATTTTATGCGTGATTTATGATGTAGAGTTAAAAAACCTATCTGGTTATTCGATTAAATGCATCTGTATTAGATGTTGTAATACCCATAAAGGGGTACACTTGCTTGATCCCACTGCACGTAAGGTCCATGTTAGTGTTTGTCACTTTTTTGAGGAGATTCCATATTATCCTCATCATGGTGCCCCATCATCTATATTTTACCCATATGGTTCCTCTTTTTCTTCTTATATTTCATTCTTTAAAGATGTCACCATTATACTATATCAATCAATAGTCAAGGTATCTATCTACCCTATGAATAAGATCCAGTGACCTGCCTATTTGTCTGTTTTTCCAAGTGTTTGCCTGGCTGCTTCCTTTTTTTTATACCTGCTTTCCTATATGCGTTTTCCCTTTTCATCTATATATTTTCAATAAAAAAATCAGCTCCAACAACATGTGTTTTCCTCTTTCACCTGTTTATTTTCAATCAACATATCAGCTCCAACATGTGTTGTACTATCACATAACGTTGAAAACAAATGTTGCAGTATCTATGTGTAGGGTTGTCAAAATTATGCGCTAACATGCGAAACCAACATTCTTCGACCCAAGAAAAGATCTCTTGGGTAAGAGATCCGTCAATCCAAGTCGGTCTTGGTTTAGACGTTGATGCTCAAATTGAAATTGGGGTCCTTTCTACGTTAAATCTAGATTAAGATAATGGTCAAACCACTATGTATATTACGGATTTAGTACTTTGATACTAATTTTATATCATTTCTCTGAAACCATCCTAGTATGTTACAAAATGACAAAAACAATAATGTATGTGCATTATTTTAATTTAATTTAGTAATTATTTAAAGAACTATAAAATTATGGGATTTCATTTGGTATTTGGTTAGACATTAGCCACATTATCGAATTGGGTGCAGTTTTGGGTTTAACATTTTGCCTGAAATTCTGGGTCTAGGTTGATTCTGGGTTGAGCATGTTTGCATCTGTAGAATAAAAGACTGATCCTCTTTAGATAAAACAAGAGTACAAGGGTTCTCCTATATATATGAGTAAAAAGGATAAGTGGGTACTCTTAAGTGAGTAAATTGATCCTCACTAAAGTGTACCATGAATAACATGGAGAATATAACACTAGTGGGCCTTAGCCCAACAACCACTATACTAACACTCCCCTGTCAAGCTGAAGAGTATACATTGTGCAGTCCTAGCCTGACTCCCATATATCGGAAATGAGCTGGAGAGTTGTTTTGTCGGGATGTTGGCAATCTTATCCCCGGTACATATGTGACGAGTCACAATCTTTTTAGCTTCGATCATGTCTCGTACAAAATGACAATCCACCTATATGTGTTTTATACGTCCTTGAAATACTGGACTGTTGACAATATGAATTGAATCTTAGTGATCACTAACTCGCAATACAAAGTAGCTGGAGTCTGAAATGGAACTCGAAACTCAGTCGGAATGGATTGTACCCGCTGTAGATCACAACATGCATGAGCCATAGCTTGGTATTCTATTTTGATGCTGTAGCAAATAACAATATTGTTTCTTGCTTCTTTAAGCCATAGGGCGATTGCCTAACATAATGCATAAACCTGACGTGGACCGATGATCTTAATCATCCATTGCCCAGTTTGCATCCACAAATCCAGAAATAGTAATAGTTATTTTGCTTAGGACGATTGTAGAATAGTGTTCTTCTAAGAGCACTGTTGCAAAATCTTAGGATTTGTTGAATGCCGCACCAGTGAACCTTGAAGTGATGTGCTCATATATTGACTAACTACTCTAACAACAGATGTGATATCTGATCGAGTAATCGTTAGAAAAGCTTTCTAGCCACCTGCCAATACTTCTCTGGATCAAGAAAGTACCCCTCACTTGGGGCTTTTGTGTATTAGTCCATCAGAGTGAAGACAAGGTTGACGTCTGCCATTCCATACTTGAAGCTGGTGAAAGACGTAGTGTCTTTGGGATAAGCTGATCCCTAGGGAGGAACATAGAACTTTTATGCCTCGAAAGTACCACATATTTCCCAGGTCCTTCGCACAAAGTTATCTATAGAGGCTTTGTATCATGATTATCATCAATATTTTCTTGAGAGCCAACGAACATGAGATTTTGAGCTTCCTCCTTGTAGTGCAGAGAATGTTGGCTGCATATGGGTGTTCGTTGTCAATAATTGCCTTGTTGGCACAGTTGCAAGTTTTTAAACATGCTCGGTTGTAAAAGGTTCTAACTGAACACATGACTAAATGAGGTTGACTATTTTAGACCTTTTCACGCGCCCTGTCCCAACTTCATACAGCTCTTAATTTCTTTTTTGGTTAACAAGGATAGGCTTCTCTATGAATGGATGTGCAAATGCACTTCAATATGGCAGCTTTCAAGGATTTCTACATGCAATTTTTTTTTGGCTTATATCTAAGGGTGAGTATTATGGCAATCTATGTAGACCCAAGAAGTCTATTAATGGTCTCAAACAAAGTTTGAGTACCTGATCTATTGTCTTCTAATTTAATATGGCTTTGTGTGATCTCATAATCACCACTTTGTTTTAGTGAGGAAATCTCTCAGAGCGTCTGTGATTTTGGTTAATATTATTATTCCCATTAGTGATTTTGAAGGCATTGCGACAACCAAAAGGCTTTCATAGGAGCATTTTCTCAAAAAAAAAAAAGAGAGTATTTCTTGGGGTTAAGGTCATCCACAGTGAAGGGAGATTTCTCTTTCTCAATGGAAACTATACATTAGACTTCCATGAAGAGACTTGTCTACTGGAACCTAAAACCTCTCCCATGGATCATACACATAATCTTTGGGAAGAAAATTTGGAGGAGTTGGATGAGAAAAGAAGACAAAAAAGACTAAAAGTAAGCTAATTATATAATTGTATGCTGACCTAAGACTTGAAAGTCGACGTACCGGGGGTGGGCCTGAAGAAGGGGAGGGGAAGCGGGGTCTTTCCCCGCGTCAGAAAAGACCTACCCATATCTTTTTGGTTGACAACCTATGCTAGTTCATTGATAACCATGAAAGTGTTACATCTATGCAACGGTCTGATTCTTTGTTACCTAAGGAAGTCGTCTGGAAACACTCTCTCTATAAAAGTAATGCGATCACTGATATTGTTGACATGTTGATGAACATAGTGCTAGTAACCATTTGGATAGGGGTCTTGCTCTTAAACATCTTCAAAGCCTTCTCAAATTGTCAGTTGTATTCTACATAGATGTTAAGTTCTACCTAGTAGTAAAGTCCAAAGATGTCTATGTTGTATTCTCTATTTTGGGAGGATGTGTCTAAAGGAAAACATTGGTATTCAGTGATCTAGAATAAAGTATTCATACTTAGAAAACATGGAGAGGAGTTATCCTCAGTAGATGCTATAAGTGTGATTTTGTTGGTGAAGTGTTTATGATATCTTGAAATAAAGGGGAACTAACCTTTGAAATGAAAGTATTATCATGTTGAAAATAATAATATTGAATGCAATGGAATTAGATTAATAAAAGAGGTACAGCTCTGTCCTATATATAGGAGCAAGGGAAAAACCCTGAGACTTAGGACACAAGTAATCTAAATGGGCCGAGACACTAAAGGCCCATTAACTAATTAACCTATTAACTAAATAGGCTAATATATACTCTTTAACACTCCCCCTCAAGATGGATCATGGGTGAAACGCATGTCCAAGCTTGGAGTTATAGGACTCGATAAAAGAAAAGATAGAAATGATAAAAGATAAATATCACTCCCCATACAAAAGATTGATACTCCCCATTAAACAAAACTCCCCCTGAATCATATGATGTCTCTTTTCTTTGAAATTGTATTATGCAAGCTGGAGATCCTCGAGCTTTGATGAAGGTCTTTTGGAGTGCATCTGGAATGAAGAACATCTGAAATGGAACCTGAATACTGCAGTAGTAATTCGCCACTTGGAGCAGACGATCATCAATACCACGACTATGATAACTTCACTAGAATACGTACTTAACACGACACGAACGCGGATACACAGTGTCGATGTAGCAGTAGCGGAATCTTCAAATTGTCTGGGAAGACGTGCATAACGTGGCACGAACACGAACAGACGATATGCTGGTGATACGATGCAGGTACCATAACTCTATCGCATGAACCTTGTGGGCTTGATGGGAAAGGAGATCATCCATCAAGGAAAGTCCCAAGTAGATCAGCGGAAGGCGATGCCGTAAGAACAGATGCAGCTCGGAGGAGACATGATGAAGCAGCTCGGTGAAGATATCTTTGGATGAACTATCAACCTTACAGATGTAGACTTGGCAGGATTGCTGAGCTTTTAAAAATCTGAAGAAGCACCCATCCGTCTCATGTGAATGCAGCTAAAGAAGTACACCATCAACACCTGACGTACATAACGCGGTACGAACACGGATAACTCGGTGTTGACGCTGAATGAAGATCCTTCAATGCTATCTGGAAGTAGAGAACGGATGTGCTGAACAATGCGAAGCTCCATGAAGATAATAGCCTGGAACGTATATAGCCTAAATACATATATCATCTCTTCTCATACTCTCTCTCTCATACATATTCTCTCTCTCTCTCTCTCTCTTCTCATCTCTTCCTCTCCTCTCTATGCCCCCCCCGCACACCAAATACGACGAGAGTGAGTGTTTGGTGTGGAGAAATGGACATATGACCCCCTTGCACTATGTAAAGGGATACACACTTGATATTGGTGGGTGGGAAAGGAATTGGTAGATTTGAGAGAAATTTGTGTATATGGAGATGTGTAATATGTGGAGAATGAAACCAATAACCGGAGAGAATATGCTAAATGGGCCAATGTAAGATCCGGATAGAAAAATTAAATGGATCTAGTCCCGACAAACTGGATCCGATTAGCCAAGGGTAGATCCGATTAAAGATCCGAATATCAACTTGCATTTGGTATATGGGGGCAGTAATAGGGCTGTTTGGTAGCGGTGGAGAGTGATGGGTGACCGTGCTTCAGCCAAGGATAGGAGAAAACGTTGGGGCAGCAACGACAAGACAGAGAGCAGTAGTGGAGCAGCGACCAGGGGCATGAATGACGGCGGCGGCTGAATGGTGTGATCGACTAGGGGCATGAATAGCAACCTCCTATTGCCAACTGCTTATGCAACTTCTATGGATGCTCGAACCACGAGGACCGTTGCTGGAAAAAATATGTTGCACCTGCCTAGGCGAACCAGGTCATTTCTGATGCCTCTGAAGATTCCGCTGCTGTTGCCTCCAGTCCAACTCAGCCCACAGTTGAGTGGATTTGCTCAGAGTTTGAAAAACTTCTCTAGACTCATATGTCCTCGCAAACACCTTCTCTAGATAGAGGTTCTTATTCTATACTTGCATCTCCTAATACTTACAGTAAAAATAAATGGGTCATCTACTTAGGAGCATCAACTCATATCTCTGGCTATTCTGCACTTTTTTACTACCTTATCTAAAATGACTCGGGTCCCTCCTGTGACCGTAGCTGGTGGGACTCAGTCTGCAATTCATAGAATTGTAAACAAGCAAAGTAAAGTGCGGAATGAGATGCTTTTAGTATTGACATGGCATACCTATATATATGGACACGGGTGGTGGCCAATACCTGTTTACACAATGTGGGACTAATCCCATGTAATCATGGAATATACAAACATAAAGAATAACGAATAAAGGGAATAATAAAAACTTATTATTCCAACACTCCCCCTCAAGCTAATGCGTAGATGTCATAGGCATCAAGCTTGTTACATAGAAATTTTACTCGACATCCATTAAGGAATTTAGTGAAAAGATCAGCCACTTGATCTTTTGAACGGATTGGAATAGGTACAATTTGGTGATCTTGTACCTTTTCCCGAATGAAACAACAATCAACTTCAATATGTTTGGTCCGTTCGTGAAAAATTGGGTTAGAGGCAATATGGACATCAACTTGATTATCACACATGAGTTCCATTGCTTCAGACTGAATGAGTCCTAGTGCTTCTAGAATATTCTTGGTCCCATAGAATTAAATGTCTGATTTCGATGTCGTGTCCGATGGCCCGGAAACATAAATTTTTTGAAATTTCGCACGAAATTTCGATATTTACGGCCATAATGATTTCGACAACCAAATAAGCGAATGAAATCATGAAAATTTACTAGGACGATCTAAACTCCAAGATCTACTCAAATGTGCAATATATTTCATATTGGATATGTGGGGGGGGGGGTCTCCTACATTTGTAACTGAAGGAACCTGAACAAAATTCGACATAATTTCGATGGCAAAATGAAGAAATTAGCTTATGAAATTTTGCAAACACAATATTGAGACATAAACACACTAGACTATATAATACATTTATATGTTTAGAGGTTAGGGTGGGATACAAGTCTTGATGAGTGAGTGCACAAATGAACAGAAATGTCAAGTCTGTTAGACAGTTAGTCTGTTAAAAGCTTCAAGTTATAGCTTAGAATTTAAAATTTACAGTTACAAATTCCAAACTTACCAACTGCAGCTTGTATAAGTTTAGTGTTAGCATTTAACTAGGTTACATGGGACATGTATGCATACATCTAAGAAAGAACGTTGTTATTTTCGGAGTATTTCTCCATATCTCTATAGAGAGTGTAGAAATTGATGAAGGTAATGTATATGGTCTAGGGATAGGGGAAACATTCCTTAGAATTAAGAAAGATAGCCTTTAGAAGCAAGAGATTAAAAAAAATTGCCAAATACCCAAGATATAGCATTATCGACTTTTGGAACAAATTTCTCAAAATTTAATTTGTGTTTCTGTACCGTTTCGCAAAATTACGGCCCAAACTGGGCTTTTTGCTATGAAATTTCACCATTTTTGTCAACATTTCGCACCTAGGGTCAAAATTTTTCACGAAATTATGTCCCATTCCCTGCATTTGTGTGTTTCGCATGTCTGATCGTAGGTTTTGATGTCCGATTGCAAAAAAAAACAAATGAAATTTCAAGCGGAATTTTGCAATTTCGATCGAAATTTTGTTCCATGCTTGGTCCATAGGAGATCACTGGTTGCATGAGCCATTGCTCTGTATTCAAATTCAGCGCTAGATCGAGCTACCACTTTTTGCTTTTTACTTTTCCAGGATATGAGATTGCCCCCCCCCCCACCCCCACCCCCCCAACAAAGACACAATATCCATAAATTGATCTGCGGTCTATGACACAACCTGCCCAATCAACATCTGAGAAGCCTTGCACTTTGAGATGTCCTTGATTGGTGTACCGTATACCTTTGCCTGGACTCTTCTTGAGATAGCAAAGGATCCTGTAGACAGCCTCCATATGACTATCACATGGTTTATACATGAATTGACTAACCACACCAGTAGTAAAGGATATATCTGGACGAGTGACAGTAAGATAATTCAAATTTACAACTAGTCTTCTGTATCTCCATTGATCTTCAAGTGGCTCCCCCTCCTCGTGCAACTTGACTTTGGGATCCATTGGAGTATCTGCCGGTTTTGCTCCAAGCATACCAGCCTCTTCCAGAAGATCAAGATTGTATTTCCTTTGTGAGATGACTATTCCATCATTAGATCTAGCAACCTCAATACCCAGAAAATATTTTAGGATGCCTAAATCTTTAGTCTGAAATTTATTTTGAAGAAACTGTTTAAGCTGCAAAATACCCTGCTAATCATCTCCAGTAATGACAATATCATCAACATAGACAATAAGGAGAACATAGCCTGAAGATGTTGATGATGGAAGACTGAATGATCAAGACCTGACTGTAGAAAACCAAATTCAAGTAGAGCTTGACTAAATTTTCTGAACCAAGCTCTTGGAGACTGCTTGAACCCATATGGAGTTTTATGAAGACGACAAGCTAGATGTGACTCCCCCTGAGCAACAAACTCAGGAGGTTGATCCATATAAATTTCTTCAGACAGGTCACCTTGGAGATAGCATTCTTGATATCAAGTTGGTTCAAGGGCCAAGAAAAATGAGCTGCTCGACGAATAAAAGACAAACATAGGACATTTTAGCAACAGGAGAAAAAGTCTCAAGAATCAAGATAGTCTTCTCCATATACTTGAGTGTATCCTTTGACTACCAAACGAACCTTCAGACGATCAAAAACACCAAATGATCCGACTTTGACCGAGTAAACCCATTGGCACCCAACAACAACCTTGTCTTTTGGAGTAGGAACCACTCCAGGTGTGATTCTGACGAAGATCATTCATCTCGTCTTCCATAGAACGATGCCGTCCTAGGTGATTCATGGCAACTGATAAATAGAGCTATAAGATCACACGACACATGAAAACATGATTTACGTGGAAAACCCTTCAAAAGGAAGGAAAAAACCACGGGAGGGGATAACCCTAAGCCACTGATGGCCGGTTTCTTTATGCTTCTTTTGTCACACAAATACATGGGGGAGATGTTACAATATATAGAATAAAAGTGTTAGATGGATCCACCTCCAAGATCCATCTACACACAACAAAACATAAAACAATAAGTAAATGGGCCATTTCCCTAGCCCATAAACATAGAGATAACTTAACACTCCCCCTCAAGTTGGGCATGCAAGTCATACATACCCAACTTGCAAACAGAATCAACAAAGGTGGAGACAGACACGCCTTTTGTGAAAATGTCTGCAACTTGCTCGCTTGTCTTCACATAAGGTAGGCACAAAATCCCAACATCAATCTTTTCACGGATGAAATGTCGATCTAACTCCACGTGCTTGGTTCGGTCATGCAACACGGGGTTATTAGCAAGATTAATGGCAGACTTATTGTCACAATATAAAATCATGGGAGTTTTTGAAATGATGCCCATATCAAATAAAAGTATTTTGACCTAAAGCATTTCAGTGACCCCTAAGGCGACTGCTCTATATTCAACCTCTGTACTAGATCGAGCAATAACTGATCGTTTTTTACTTCTCCAAATGACAAGATTTACTCCCAAGAAAACACAATATCCAAAAGTAGAACGCCTGTCATCTTGAAAACCAGCCCAATCAACATCAGTGAAGCATTCAATCTTTAGCTCATCACCTTTAGTGTAGAGGAGACCCTTGCCAGGATTGCTTTTTAAATATGCAAGAATACGATAAACGACACGAAGATGAGAGTCAGTAGGAGCATGCATAAATTGACTTACAAGTTACAATATTGACAAAATATGTTATATCAGGTCTAGTAAGAATAAGATATATAAGCTTTCCAACCAGTTTCTAAAAACTGCTCTTTTGTTCATGATTAAGTGGATTTCCATCTTTTAGACTCAACTTGTGATTTTTCTCAATAGAAGTATCAACCGGCTTACACCCCAATTTCCCTGTTTCCTTGAGGATATCCAAAGCATATTTGCGTTGGCACAAGCTAAGACCATCTTTAGACCTCACTATCTCAATTCCCAAAAAATGTTTCAATTTCCCCAAATCTTTGATTTCAAAATCATATGTAAGTTTATTTTTGAGCTCCAAGATCTCATCCTCACCATCCCCAGTAATTATCATGTCATCCACATAAACAAGCATCAAGGTGCAATTCCTTGCAGTCCTTCTAACAAAGAGAGTGTGGTCGCCATTTCCTTGCAAAAACTAACTTTTTCATGAAAACCTTCAATCTTTCAAACCAAGCACGTGGGAACAGTTTAAGACCATATAAAGCCTTTTTTAATTTGCAACATTTTCCTTCATGCTCATATCTAGGCGGCATCTGCATAAAAAGTTCTTCCACAAGATCCCCGTTCAAGAAGGCATTCTTCACGTCTAGTTGGTGTAATTTCCAAGACAAGTGGACAACAATGGCCAACACAATCCTATCAGAGTTCATTTTTGCAACTGGAGCAAAGGTCTCCAGATAATCTATTCCATATTTTTGAGTGAAGCCTCTAGCAACCAGCCTGGCTTTATATCTGTCCAAAGTTCCATCTGCTTTATATTTGATGGTGTATACCCACTTGGATCCCATAATGAGCGTCTGTGGGGTTTTAACAACATCCCAAGTTTGATTTTTTTAAGAGTATTCATCTCCTCCTTCATAGCTTGGACCCATCTTGGATCAAGATAGGCTTTCGCAACACACCTGGGAACTATAGACATTGCAAATGAGGATAGAAAACACCGATATCGTGTACTAAGACGGGAGAAGGTAACGTATCTCTGAATAGGATGCTTAGTGCATTCACAGACTACCTTTCTAAGAGCAATGGGCCGGTCATCAGAAATATTTTCTGTATCATCTTGCACCTCGTGAGAAATAGTTTCTGGATCATCCTGCATCTCGTCAGCACTGGAGGATTGACCTGGTTCGTGAAGAGAAGATGGATTGGGATTGGTGGAATTCTTGGTCTCTTTTCATATACTTGACCAAATCTTTCTCTACTTTCAATCCTAGACTCCCCCTAACTGTTGCTTCCATTTAGAGTTGTAGAAGAAGGTTCACAATTTATCAAAATACAAGGATCCTCTTCATTACAGCAGTTCTCCCCCTGAAGAGGAGGCTTGTTCACAAAATAAGTGACATGCTCATGCAAAGTTACATCCTTGGTGACGTAGTGTTTCCCTGTGGTAGGATCGAAACACTTATATCCTTTATGAGTAGAAGAATATCCCAAGAAAATAGCACGAATAGCACACGGGTCAAATTTTGATCTACCGGGCTGTAAGACATGAACATAACATAGACACCCAAAAACCTTTGGAGGGAGAGAAAAATGAGGTTTATCTTTGGATACCAAGGATATGGGTGTAAATCCACGAAGAACACTACTAGGCATGCGATTTATAAGAAAGGATGCAGTCAAAACACCCTCTCCCTAAAAACGTTGTGGAACGTTCCGTTGTAAAAGCAATGCTCTGGTAACTTCAAGCAGATGTCTGTTCTGTGGGGTATAACTACATGATGCTTCATGAACAATGCCTTTGGAATCAAAGAAGGATTTAATAGTTTTGTCAAGATACTTTCGTGCATTATCAGATTGAAATCTTTTAACACTAGTATTATATTGATTCTCCACCATAGCAATAAAGGTTTGAACAATCCTAGGAATATCAGATCGGTTCCTCATCAGATATATAAAAGTACTTCGGGAATAATCGTCAATAAAACTCACAAAATAACGATACCCCCCATAGAAACAATAGGAGCAGGGCCCCAAACATCAGAGTGAACCAAGGCAAAAAGATCGATACTTTTATTGCTAGATGTATCAAAGGAAGCACGACGATGCTTAGAAAGTTCACAGATATCACATTGAAATTCTTTTTGTTTTATTTGGTTAAATAAACCAAGAAAACGTTTTTGTAAGGAAGAAAAACTCAAATGGACCAAACGAGCATGCCACAACTGAATTTCATAAGATCTGTCATGTAGAGCAGCTTGAAGAGCACCAACAACCTTTCTCGGTATCTTGTAGAGACCATCACTTTCCAAACCAATCCCAATCTTCTTCCTCGTCACCAGATCTTGCAAGGTACATCGATTAGAGTAGAAACTCAAACAACAATTTAGATCTTTTGTAATTTTTGCTAACAAAAAGCAAATTAAGGGAAAGATTGGGAACATGTAGAGCATTAGAAAGAATAAGATCATGCATAAGGGGTATACTCCCTTTTCCTGCCACATTAGCCCTCAAGCCATCTGCCATGAAAATCCACTCTTGACCAGATCCTATTTATATTCGGAGAACCACTTGGAGTTCCTAGTCATGTGATTTGTGGCACCACTATCAATTACCCAATCTTCTTTCATAGGGGATAAATATATACCTTGATTTCCTTTAGCAGATAAGGCATTATTGATTGAGGAAGTGGCTGAATCATTCTCTTTAGTATGCATGACTTTGGAAAGCAAACCCTTCAGTTCTTTAATTTGATCTGAAGTTAAATTCAGAATGTTGTCTTCATTTACATCAGTAGCAATAGCAACTATGCTTTTCTTTCCATTAGAGCGGGCACTTTTCCCTCTATAATGTCTTTTCTCTGGATACAAAATCCAACAAAAATCCACAAAATGACCTATCTTTTGACAGTGAGTACATTTTAAAACAAGCTTCTCTCCAGTTGCAACAGATGGTTTAGAGTTGTGACTCATAAGCGCTGAGTGCTCAATATTGTCATAACTATTCTCCTCAGTCTTGCCCCTCATAACTAAACATCTTGTTTCTTCTGCCTCCACTTGGAAGTATGTCTCTTCAATGCTAGGGATAGACACTGTTTAGGATCTGGCTCCTGACATTCTCAAACTCTGGATTCAGACCCCCAAGAAAGATAAAAGTCCGACTCTTCCATTCTCTAGTCCAATATAGCTTTTGATTGGCTGAACATGACCATGTTTCATCAGCATAAAAGTCTAAGTTTTCCCACTTGAACTTGAGAGTACTATAATATTCAGTTACATACATCTTTCCTTGCTGAAGATTGCAAATTTCTTTGGTCAGTTGATAGATACAGATGTCGGTCTTTTTCTGTCCAAACATGTTCTGCAACGTCTCCCACATATCTTAGGCTGTCCTCTTACGAAGAATTAATGGTTGTAGATCTGCAGAAACAGAGTTAACAATCCAAGACTTTACGTGACTGTCTTTAAGATATTAAGTATCCCAAGTCTTTTCCGTTTGTGCTGGTGGCTTTTTGGTTCCATTGATATAACCAATTCGTCCACGTCCAACAATGACCATCTCTGCAGCAGCAACCCAAAGAAGATAGTTGGATCAATTTAACTTTGTTGATGTTATATGCATGATGATGCTATCTTGAGATTTTAAAAAATCCATCGATTTGTTTTCTTCAGCCATTATGAACAAGAGAAACAACAACATAGAGGATGAAGATCAGCCCCAAAGAATGGCAGGAGAAGCCAAAAAAAAATTGCAGCAGATCAGAAAAGAAAAAATTGATGTACAGAATAGCAGCTGCTACAGTAAAACCGGCCCCGCAGCCTTGGAAAAAGATAGATCCAGACCCTACTTGACACCTCCCCTTGCTGAACGCCTTTGGGGGAAGGGACTAGGGGACAACCTCCAGGGACAGGTTTCCATGCAGAAATAACCCCCCACCGCCACTTGGGGGCATTTGAAAATGGGGGTAGAACATGCAGTTATCGGATCCGAAAAAATAGAGCACGAAGCCCCTATCAAGGCCAAGGACTGCCTCTGTTGCATAACTGCTGGCCACTAGGACAAAGAGAAAAGGAAGGGAAATCATTGGTTGGAGTAGATCCTTGCAGAAGAAGTGATGGAAGTCTCCACAATATCAACGTTGCTACAGTACGAGCGGTACTGTAGCAGCTCGGCAGCAACAAGAAAAAAGGCCTTAAGGATCTGATACCATGATAAATAGAGTTATAAGATCAAACGACACATGAAAACACGATTTACGTGGAAAACCCTTCAAAAGGAAGGGAAAAGCCACGGGAGGGGATAACCCTAAGCGACTGACGGCTAGGCTTTCTTTCTTCTTCTTTTGTCACACAAATACATTGGGGAGATGTTACAATATATAGAATAAAAGTGTTAAATGGATCCACCTCCAAGATCCATCTACACACAACAAAACATAAAAAAATAAGTAAATGGGCCATCTCCCTAGCCCATAAACATAGAGATAACAACAAAAAATACAGAACTAGGAATGGAAATACCGGTTATGGATGATGACTGAAGAGAAGGCTTTATATGAGAGAGATAAATAGTCATATGAAATAAAGTTAGAAATGAGATGAAGGGTGCATGATGATTTTCCTTTCCGAACAACAATTGGTAGATCAAGAGAACTATTGTTGTTACCTTGAGCTCCAGACAGAGTGATGATTGAAGGTGGGTTGACACTTGCACTGTCTTATCCCTGATCTTGGACGGTGTCCTGCATGCGACGTATGTAAACATGAGTGATGGGAGGTTTCCCTCCTCGTGACACAGGTGGAGAAGACTCCCTGGACAGGAGGTGCAGGTGACGAGATTTCAATGACAATCGGATGTGGAAGATCCTCTTTAAGACCCCTCATCGATTGAGGATCTCCAAAGTATGGAGTGTCTTCAAAGAAGGTGACATTAGCTGAAATAAAAAACAGTGATCAACTAGATCATAACATTGATATCCCTTCCGAGTCTTAGAATAATCAGGGAAGACACACTTGGAAGCCTTTGGACTAAGTTTGTTATGACCCATCCCAACATTACGAACAAAACAAACACATTAAAAAACTTTAGGAGGAACAATATAAATGGGCTGACCAGGACATAAAAGTTGAAAGGGGATACATTTGTTTGAGGTGAATGATGGCATGCGATTGATGAGATATGTGGCACTGAGGACAACATCGCCCAAAATTCCTTGGGAACGCTCGTATGCAAAAGAAAAGTACGGGCAATTTTGACGATTTGAGGGTTTTTCCTCTCAGCTACCCCATTTTGTTTGGGCGTGTGAGGACACAATGACTGGTGTATAACTCCTTTGGAAGACAAGAATTGAGTAAGATCAGTACTGGAATATTCTTTGGCATTATCTGTCTGAAAAATACAAGTACGACAAGAGAATTGAGTTTCAATCTCATCAAAAAAGTTCTTTATTAATGATAAATCTCATAACGATCTTTCATCAAGTACAACCATGTGACTCCAGAGAAATCATCAATGAAAGTGAAAATATTTTTAACCAAATTCTGGTGGAACCCGACATGGGCCCCAAACATCAGAATGAATAATTTCAAAACTTGATTGAGCAATCATCTGATCCCTAGATCTAAAGGTGGATCAATGATACTTTCCTAACTGACATGACTCACACTGGAGCATGCTAAGTCTAGATGGATGGGGGTGGAGAACCCGAAGTTTATCCAGGGACGTGTCCAAGCCGACTATGGATATGAAGAGAAGCTGCCACACACACATTGGATGCCAGACCAAGATAGTAGAGACCTGCAAGTTCATACCCATCAATCACCTTCTGCGTCCGGAAGTCCTGTATCACACAATCATCAAGGTTAAATGTAACTGAGGTTTGAAGAACATGTTAATTTGCTAATGAATAGTAAATTGAAAGGAAACTTAGGAGCAAATAATGCTGATTGTAAGGTGACTGTAGCTATAGATTTGATGATCCCTTTACAATGTATAGGAATTTTGGATCCATTAGCAATGGCGATAGGTGGCAGAGGTGTTTTGCTAGTGGATAGGTTGGATGTAAGATGGGTTTTATCTGTAATGTGATCTGTTGCGCCTGAATCAAGAACCCACAAAGACGAATCTGCATTAGAAGATTGAGATATGCATACAGTAGGTCCACTAGGATGTTGTGCAAAGGAAGCCGTTGAGGACGAGGCTTGTTGAGAAGCTTTGTACTGACAAAACTGATTGCACTCCTCATCCGTCACCTAAATCTGACGGCTGGTGTCCCCTGAAGTGTCGTTAGTGGATGCCACATTTGCAGATCTGGTTTCGAGAGGATACCCATGAAGTTCATAGCAAGTTTCTTTGTAATGCCCCGTCTTGCCACAATGAGAGCATTTTGGGCGTCCACGTCCTCCCGTAGTCCTACCTCCATGACCTCCTCGTCCTCCTCGTCCTCGTCCACGAGTAGTAGAGCCAATGTTGATGTGACCCTTCATGGTAGAGACCATAGCAGATTTGTTCGAAGTAGAATGTGAAGCTTGTTCAATGAAGGCGTGGGAGACACGCTGATATGCTTCTTCCAGTTTGGGAAGCTCATATTCAACAAGAATTTGGCTGCATACTCATTCGTATTCACGACGAAGCCCAGCCAAGAATTTAATGACAACCATTTGATCCCTCTGCTTTTGGAGTACGTTGAAGTCCGCTGTTAGCGGAAGAAGAGAATGGAGATTGTCAGTGATGTGAGTTACCTCCCCGAAATATTGAGTCAGAGATTTGTCATCTTATTGAAGGTTGTACATCTCCACAATCATCTCGTACATGCGGGAGATGTTTGACTCTTACATGAGGTTAAGGTGATCCCAGACATCTTTGCATCTCTCAAAGTGACTGGTGAGATCAACTACTTGTGGCTCCATGGAATTCCACAAGATGAAGAGGAGATTGGCATCAACTTGCTCCCACTGTTCTAGAGTGTTATTAGTAGGAGGATCTTCTGTGAGATGTTTGTATTTTCCTTGGCCTTTGAACCAGATTTTTACCGATCGACTCCATTGAGTGAATTTCTTTTCATTGAGCTTCCGAATTTCGAGTAGTAATGACTTGATCTCGAACAAGGAGAGGAGCCATCACTTCCTTCTTTTCAAACATGATGAAAATAGGAGGTAGAACAGGGCAGTAGGTACCTTACATGACGTGTGTGGAATAACACACGACGTGTTTGAGGAAGACATAGATTCGACACGACGTGTATGGGAAAACACACAACGTGTTTAGATGAATTGGATGAAACCATGATTGTTGATAACACGACGTGTATTGTCCGAGGCGTAGCTTTGTCTCCCTTCAACACAACGTGTCGGTGATGGGCACAACATGCGAGTTGTTGGAGTATAACCCCGTCTGCTAAAAAAAACACGGCATGTTGATGAAATACACGACGTGTGTCGCACTGTCGACTAGAAAATTTTAGTTCTTCCCTAAAAATCGCACCTTGGAAGGATTTTCTTGGTAAGAAAACCTCCAGGCGTGGATCTATCTACCAAAATGACGGTGGTGTAGATTTTAGAGAGGAGATGGAGGCCCTTTGGATAGTGATATCTCCGAAAAGATGTTTCAGAAAGTGGGGACGACTTCCACCGCTTGGAAATGGTTCCCAAGATGGAGATGATATCCACGATGGAAGGAGAAATAATTCCATGGTGGGGATAACTTCCATGACGGAGAAGGAGATTGTCCTCCATGATGGAGATGATTTCCATGGTGGAGAAGGAGAGACAGCTACAACGGACGAGCCTGGAGAGGATGACGTCAACACCTATAAATTACGACTACTGCTGCTACGGAACACCCTATCTAGAGAATTAGGGTATCGATGGCTCTGATACCATATAAACAAGAAAAGCAAAGTGCGGAATGAGATGCTTTTAGTATTGGCAAGGCACACCTATATATGGACACGGCTGGTGGCCAATACCCGTTTTCCCAACGTGGGACTAATCCCATATACACAGGGAATATACAGAGACATAAAGAATAATGAATAAAAGGAATAATAAAAGCTTATTATTCTAACACGAACTATATCTCTTTCTAAAAGTCTAGGACACACAATAAAACATAAAGCATGAGGCGTATATCTTAATAAATATAAAGGATGAAATAAGCTACAAACGGAGTAGTTTCACCTCTTTAAATGGTAGGACCATAATGGTCTATAAATGTCTTGGTAGTTGGCAGAAAATATTATGGAATTGACCTTTCTCTAAAACTGAAAGTATTCATTTGCCATTTACACCTGAAGAAAGTAGCATCTCTTGAAAATCTAAAAAGATTGGCTTAAGAAACATTGGTGCACGTGTTGGATATACACGGGCTAAAAAAATTTATAAGACCCTAATTGACACACTCAAATACACAAAATATATTTCCATGCAAGCGCACATGTTCAAAGTGTAATATGTCAATGCCAAGTTAGTGGTTGATCCATAGGGAGAAATGGGGGCACTAGATCTAGGTTCATTTTACTAGGTTCCTATTGCGGAGTGTAGGGTTTTAGGATTTGCCTTGGGCGGTTGAATTCGAAGTAAACAAGTAATGAAAATAAGCAAGACCCATACCCAAGTTAACCCTACACAATTAGTGTTATCTAACTAAGCAAGGAGAGCATTTACACTAACCTAAGTTAACCGTAAACACTACACTTAGTAAAAAAATCCTAATTGGCAAGCAAGAAAAATAACTAACTAAACACGACAAAAAGAGCAACTAGTTATACTAAGCTAACAATTACACTAAACATGCAATTAGAGGGCTAAACTAGCAATTAACAAAAGCTAGCACAAGTAACTAGGAACAAGTACTAACTACCTTAGCAAAGATTGGCTAACATGAACCAGGCAATTAGCTAATAAACAAGCAAGAAAGCTAGCTAGGTTTACACTAACTAAGGAAAAGAATATTTAGGATTTCAAGCAATTAATTAGTGAAGTGGTCCGTTTGTGGGTAAACGTGTCTGTCACCTAGCTAGGGTCATATCATGCATCACATTCAATAAAAGCATGTTTCCAAATCAAACAATATAGTGGGATAATGTTTAATTATTCTATGTGAGAAGAGATGAGGAGGAGAGGAGACGAACACCGACAGATTTGTCGACTGCAAGGAGCAGCTTCCTTGAGAGGGCAATGACCGTCTCTCTTCTTTTTATATATTAAGGTAAGATACATTGTGGTACAAAGGAGAAAAATAATAGAGAAACAATAAAACAAATAATATAATAAAAATAGAACCAGGAGGCAGTCCGCCGATTTTCGTCACTGTTCTACTGTCGATACCATCGACAGGACTGTCGATGGTATCGACAGGACTGTCGATGGTATCGACAGAGTGCTGTTCAGTCGCTGTGATAATCTCGATACCATCGACCTCCTGTCGATGGTATCGACAGGGATGCAGGTTGTTTCACACTCCCCCTCAAGCTGGAGAGTACACATCGTGTATGCCCAGCTTGCCACATAATCTCTGAAAAGCTGCCGGACCGAAAGGCTTTGTCAAGATATCCGCTAGTTGATCTTCAGACTTGACGTATGGCGTCACAATAGTGCCATCTTTGATTTGATCACGAATAAAATGGCAATCAACTTCTATATGCTTTGTACGCTCATGAAAGATAGGATTCCTGGCAATGTGTATGCAGACTGGTTGTCACACTTGAGCTCCATAGAAGACATAATAGTGATTTTTAACTCAGAAAGAACATATTTGACCCATTGTAGTTCACAACATGCATGGGCCATAGCACAGTATTCAGCTTCAGTGCTGGATCTAGCTACCACATGCTGCTTTTTGCTTTTCCAAGTAATCAAATGATCACCTAGGAAAGTACAATAGCCTGATGTAGACCTTCTATCAGTATGATCACTAGCCCAATCTGCATCTGAATACCCTGTGAGAGTCAAAGTAGATGGAGGCACCTTGGGTTTAGAATATGTGATCCCTTTACCAGGAGCACTCTTCAGATATCTCAGAATCCGGCAAACTGCTGTCCAGTGTGACTGTCGTGGTGAGTGCATATGCTGACTCACGACGCCAACAACAAAAGAAATGTCAGGTCGTATAACAGTCAGATATATTAGCTTGCCAACTATTCTCCTGTAATATCCTGGATTTGAGTACTCAACATCATCAACCGTCTCCTTGATGTGATAATCCATAGGAGTAGATACCGGTTTAGATTCAGTCATGCCTGTTTCTTGTAGTAAGTCAAGCACATATTTCCTCTGAGATAAATTGACACCTGCATGAGATCTAAGCACCTCAATGCCCAGAAAATATCTCAGTTTACCCAGATCCTTCGTTTGGAAGTGTCTCTGCAACCCTTCCTTCACATGAGATATGCCTGTAGAATCACTGCCAGTAATCACTGTGTCATCAACATATACATCAATAATGATAGAGCCACAAGAAGAGCTAGAGTAGAATAAAGAGTGATCAGTCATGGAGCGAGAAAAACCCATTTGGAGTACAACCTCACTGAACTTGTCAAACCAAGCTCGAGGAGACTGTTTCAGCCCATATATGGCTTTCTTCAATTTACACACCTTCTGATACCCCCCTGAGCAACAAACCCAGGAGGTTGCTCCATATATACCTCTTCCTGTAGGTCACCATATAGAAAGACATTCTTAACATCAAGCTGAAATAGGGGCCAATCAAAGGTAGTAGCCAGAGAAATAATAATCTGCACAGAATTTAGACGAGCTACTGGAGAAAAGGACTCCTAGAAATCAACTCCATAGGTCTGTGTGTAGCCTTTTGCTACCAATCTGGCCTTCAACCTCTCAACGGATCCATCCGGATTATGTTTGATGGTGAAAACCCATCTGCAACCCACTGCTTCTTCCCTGTAGGTAAGTCAACAAGATCCCATGTGCCATTATGCAAAAGAGCTGACATCTCAAGTTGCATTGCCTGTTTCCAACCACTGTCCTTCATAGCATCATAGTGATTCCTTGGTATATCAACAGAATCAATCACAATAGCAAATGCGTGGGCCTGCTTAGATAAGTGGGACATACCACACATTTGTAATAGGATATCTAATAGTACAAGAACGAGTACTTTTCCGAACAGTAATAGGAAGATCAAGATCTGATGCTTCTGCAGGAATCTCGTGAGTAGAAGACGATGAGGAAGGCTCAGGGACTGGTGTCGCTACCTCTTCTTGATCTTGTCTGCCACACCTACTATAAAGATATGGGTACTACTGAATAACAGGCCTGTTAGCTGCCTGCTCGTCCTGAATAAAAGTATAATCAGGAATGATGGGTGACGCTCCCTCTCTCAACTGCTCCCCCTTACTTATAGCATCGGAGAAATATGGAGTGGTCTCATGGAAGGTAACATCCGTAGACACAAACATGCGACGAAGACTAGGACAGTAACACTTGTATCCTTTGCTAGTGTTAGAATAACCAAGGAACAAGGTTTTAATAGACCTAGGAGAAAGTTTGTCAGCCTTAGGGTCAAAATTATGGACAAAAGAAGTGCAACCAAACACTCTAAGGGGAACAAAGAAGGGCTGATCCGTGGGTCGTAACACAGAGAAAGGAGTTTGTCCTTTAAGAACAGAGGATGGTTATCTATTAATTAAGAAACAAGCGGTTAAAAGAGCTTCAAACCAAAATTTCTTAGGCACATTGGATTGAAACATGATCGAACGAGCAATATCAAGAAGATGGCGATTTTTCCTCTCAGCCACCCCATTTTGCTGAGGGGTGTGAGGACAAGATGTGCGATGGATCATGCCCACAGAACTGCAAAAATCAGTCATAGCCTTTTGAACATACTCTAAAGCATTATCAGATTGGAGAGTTTTTATATTGCAGTCAAACTGAACCTTTATTTCTTTATGAAAATGTTTCACAATAGATAGCACAGACTCTCGACTTTTGAGAAGGTAGATCCATGTCATGCGGGAAAAATCATCCACAAAGGAAATAAAATAATGAAAACCATTATAACTCTGGTCTTTAACAGGACCCCATACATCACTGTGGACTAACTCAAAAGGACAAGATGCCCGCTTATTGACACGACTGGGATAAGACAACCTATGATGTTTTCCCAACTGACATGACTGACACTCTAAAGATGACACTTGGGACAACTTAGGTTCCAACTTCCGCAGGCTCTTTAACGACAAATGTCCATATCTGCAATGCCATAGTAAGGGAGAACCACTCAACAGGATGGATGGAACTGGAGCAGATACTGGGTGAGGCAGACTGTCACCGTGGAAAATGTAGAGATCACCTTTCCTAAGCCCCCCACCAATCGTCCTCATACTCTTGAGATCCTATAAAACAGAACAAGAAGGCCTAAATGTTACCGTACATTTTGCAGTGTCAATCAATTTTGCAACAGAAAGAAGATTAAAAGGAAACTCAGGCACAAAGTGTACAGATTTAAGATCAATCTTGGGTGTTAGAGAGACAGATCCACTAGCTAGCACTCTCCTCACTGAACCATCTACCAGTGTGATAGATTGGTGAGGGATATACGAGTCAATAGATTGGAGCAATCTCTTCATACCAGCCATGTGTTGTGACGCGCCAGAGTCAACCACCCAAGATGAAGTAGAGCCAGAAGTTATGAGAGATGTAGCCTGCCTGATTACCCACAGTAGATGTCAGGTTTGCTGATGACGAAGATGAAGATCCCACACTCATGTGCTGTGTAGCCTGAATGAATCGATCATACTCCTCCTGAGTAAGAGTGATGCCAGTCCCAGAATTGGTGCCCACAACTGAAGACGGAGAGGAATCTGTAGAGGTGGCACAATGTGCTGCCCCCACAGGAGGTGCAGCAGGTCTCCCATATTTCTTCCAACACTTCTCCACTGTATGTCCCGGTTTGTCACAGAAAGTACACTTCGGACGTGTCCCACGTCCTTTGCCCATACCAGGTCGTCCTCCTCTCATCGCAGCAGCTACGGATGCATGAGACTCCCTAGAAGATATAGTAGACACAGGATTAACAAACTCAAAAATAGACTGTTGAATTCTCGAATAGGCTTCCACAAAACTTGGCAATTTATCAGAAGCCAGAATGACGCTCCGGGCAGAACCGCAAATGGGATTAAGCCCGGATGGAAATTTAGCAGTAACCAGGTCGTCTATGTCTTTGATCTGTGCAACAACTGTCACAGGATGATAGTAGCTCAGCTCTTGAGCAAGTGCCTGAATAGCTCCAAAGTATTCCTCAAGAGATCTATCACCCTGCCTCTCAGCAAACAAACGATCATATATCATGAATAGCCGAAGAGCATTCTTCTCCTGGGAATAGTGCTGCTTCACTGCGTCCCATATCTCTTTAGCTGTAGTATCGAACATAAACCTAGCCGCAATTGCAAGTTCCATACTATTCCATAACCAAGTCTTCACAAGACTGTCATGACGCTTCCATTCAGCGTATCCTTTATCAGTAGTGTCCAGGGGACCCAAGCCAACATGTCTCGCCTTGTTGCGAGATTCCAAGACAGTGTGAACAACGTTCATCCATAGTAGATAGTTTTTCCTGTTGAGCTTGATGGAGGGGATAGGAGACGCCTCGTTGTAGGGAATCTTTGTGTCCTCCGTTGTAGACGGGAACTTAGTGACAGATTGATACACGTCACAGAGAAAGCCGAGGTGACAGAGAGATACACGTCACAGAGAGAGATGAGGTGACAGAGAGATACATGTCACAACATAAAAACACAGATAAATGCGTTACTGACGCATTCACAGCTTCCAATCGATTTTCCTAATCACACATGGAGGATATGTGATTAGGATAGCACTCTGGAAGAGACGAGTCCCTCGTATTGGGCTTTAGATAGCCGTTGGATCACCCGAAGACTCCCAAACAGTAGTTTCAGCTCCCGAGAACTGGCCGAAAACTGCTGTAAATCAACCGGAAGCTTGCTAACGGCTCCGGTCCTTGGTGGCTAGATCTACAACAGCGAGGAAAAAGCTGCTCTCGATCCAGCGATGAAGACGGCTAGTTGTTGCTAGCCCAACAACACTCGCGCCGGCGACGGGCTGCTGATCCTGCCGGCCCGACGACCGAGGTGACCGCGACGCCTAGAGAAGCGGGGCGACGACGACTGGGAAGAAGAAAGGAGGCGGGAAGGCTGTGGCGGCGGCTTGCTGAGGAAGCGGGGCGGTGGATCAAAGCCGCTCTGATACCATGTGAGAAGAGATGAGGAGGAGATGAGACGAACACCGAGAGATTTGTCGGCTGCAAGGAGCAGCTTCCTTGAGAGGGCAATAGCCGTCTCTCTTCTTTTTATATATTAGGGTAAGATACATTGTGGTACAAAGGAGAAAAATAATAGAGAAACAATAAAACAAATAATATAATAAAAATAGAACCAGGAGTCGGGTTGTATACGGTGCAGGTACGGTGCGGGTATGACCATACCCAGAACCATACCCTTTATAATTTAGCGGGTACGGGTACGGGTCCAGACCCGCAATACTTAAAATCAGACCCGCACCATATACCCAGACCCGCATATCATGCGGGTATACGGTGTGGGTCTACGGGTATACGACTCTAAGTAAATAATTATATTTATCATTACAGAAGAACGTTTTGTTTGCTTGAAGACTAGTTACTGATTTGTTTAGATATTGGGATACAAGTACATTCATTTAAACTTTCAATTACAGAGTGCACAACGACACAGATTACAAAAGAACCGTCAAACAAATTTTTTTTTAGTGACAGCCAACACAACAACAATGACTATAACATAAACCAAATCAATGGCAGCGTATAGGAAACAAAAGAAAAAGGCCTAAAAGCCTAAAGTACGAGGAAGTAAATATCTAAAATAGTACCTATCGTAACATCTTTGTAATCGCAATCTTTATGATCAAGTAAACTTGCTGCTAGATTAGGAAGGGAGGCAGAGAAACGTCAGCTGAAGTTGTATGACAAGGGGAACCACTTGGACGCGTCGCCGCCCAGATTTGAGCTCCTAGATTAGGAAGACAGCGTGTTTTGGGCTGGATGTCACCGATGCCAAGATCCAAGTTGTTAGGAAGCAAGCATGATTTCAACACTTGGACGCCGTCGGGATATGGAAGCGGGTGGGAAATCGAATCCTTGACAAGGTTTGGATCAGGGCCTGTAGTAGCTGGTGCCTTAGTGGGCGCCCCCTAGAGTCCTTTGCGCCTAGAGTTGGAGGCTGCTGAATTCAGAGACGGTAGGGGTGTCGCTGGTGAAGGTTGGTGGCTGGATCTGGACGGAAGTGGTTGGGATTGACGATTGGTAGCCGGAGGCAGTTGGTGGGCACCTGTACTCGAAGCAGCTGGGTGCGGATGACAGTTTCCAGGAGGACTAAGAGTTGGAGGCGTCGCGTCCCGCTTCCTCTTGTTCGCCCAACTGAAACCGGAGTCGAGTGTTGCGAAAGACGATTCTAGTTCATTAGGGTTTAGGTCATCAGTCTTTAATTCACATTAGACGCCAACCATTAGATCATAGGATAAGAGGGGCTTGTGGCCATTAGATCTAAAATGATATATTTATTTATAATATTTTATTATTTATTAATTTGACAATGCGGGTATACGGGTCTAACAGGTACGGGTATAGATGTACCCATGAGTAGAGCCGCTTAATTACGGGTCCACAGGTATGCGGGTCCACGGGTCTGCGGGTATAAAAATCTGGACCCATGACAGGTTTTACAGGGTAAAGATTTGCGGGTAAGCGGGTATACCCGGACCCATTTACAGCCCTAACCAGGAGGCAGTCCGCCGATTTCCGTCACTGTTCTACTGTCGATACCATCGACAAGACTGTCGATGGTATCAACAGAGTGCTGTTCTGTCGATGTGATAATCTCGATACCATCGACCTCCTGTCGATGGTATCGATAGGGATGCAGCTTGTTTCACATTCTATACTACTAGTTGACCATGGGTTGTATAGGGTGTACATAGAGGAACTAGTCTCTATTATCCCTTATCCAACCTTACGAGGGTCAACTGACTAGGGCACATGTATAATTAAATCACAATCACACTAGTCTAGGTCTCTAGGAGTGATTCTCTTAATGTACTTAGTGGTAAAAGGTGGCATGGAGTGTAAGAGAAGGGTGTTTCACCTCCTTTTACACTTCATCCAACCTATAGACATGCTTTTACATTAATTTAGGCACTACTAGATACTTAGATGTCACACCCAGTTGAAGAATAGATGGATATGTAGGAAGAGGGGTAGCTAGCTAAGAATCCACTAGTTGGATTTAGGACCTTTTCCCCAAATAGCCACATACACCACATTCTTCTATGCTTAGGTAATTTCAAACATCAATCACAATAGCAAGTGATGGGAAATGAGATAAAAGCATAAGGATAACATTCCCAAACAAAATTATAGTATTTACAATAATATTTTCCCAACATGGTATCAAAGTCACATTTATTCTCCCAAACAACCCACTAAGGGAGCTTAACTACTCATGACAATGGAAAATATAAAAATTGAGAAGAAAGAGAGAGAAGAAGCCATGGAACTCGAAGTAGTGGTCGACTCCTTCTCCAGCAACTGCAAGGTTAAGCACTTCCCTCCAAGGTGGAATGGTATGAAATCGAATGGATAGTGACCAAAACCCTAAAATTTAGGATTTTGGGGTGGAAAATGATGAAATGGAAGTGGAGTGAGGTAGGTAAGTGGTAGGGGGGTGAAATGAATGACCAAAGGAGCTAACCTTTGAACCCCTAACGCCACTAAGTAATATATAGGGGTCTAGGGTGTCTAGGTTAAGTGGGGGGCATAATGGGGAGATTAATGGATAAAATTAGGTAGGGTTGATGGTACCACATCCGTGGTGGCCGCCATTTACCACAACCATTCTGCATAAAATGGTCGTTTTGGTGCCAACTTGATCATTTTTTGAAAGTTCAGTGAACATGTTGTGATTGGGGCATGTGTACCACAACCGTGATGAAGTACCACAGCCGTTTTGGGTCCTTACCTTGCACTTTACTCTTGAACTCGGTCATCAATGGAGCTTTTTACTTCATTGTATTCTTTGATCTCTTGGGGTAGATTGAGAGTGATTTTGGCCTCATTTTGGACTCCTCCAAGCCTGGCGAAACCCTAGATTTAACCTTCTTTGCCCCCTTCTGTCATGTAGTGGTCAAAGTACCTATAAAACATGCAAAGCATCCATAAATGCATTTGATAATCATAGAGCTTATTAGGGAATATCATGCATAATGAAACATCTAGATGAAAATAATGGGCAAAGAGACACAAGACGAAGACCCAATCTAAGACTCCTTTTGTGCTCGATATAATTTGAAATAATCAACCTAAAATTCACATATCAGTATTGTTACGGTATACACACTATGATTGTATGACACTTCAAATATTATATATTTCTGCAAAATGCTCAATGTATGACTGATGTTCTGTATATCTGTGGTACCATTTACTTCTATTAATGTTCACGTCTTCTGCATTCTGATTAATGATCCGAACTAAAGTGATCTGCCACCGGTTTTGCTAAAATCTGATCCATATTTACATTCAGTTTATACCTAGGTATTGGCATGGAGGTGATATACTTTGGAATAAGTCTTAAGGGGAAATGTAAATTTCATAGCTATCTTGACGAGGCTATACAGTATTGTATCTGATATTTCAACATTGTATCTGTAGAATGTTTCAATTTAAATTGATCGTTTAGTATCTTATTTTTGCATGCATACATAGCTAGACTTCTTATGCATACAAGCTCACAATCTTCCAGTCAGAATTGTCTTAATAGGAGCAGACAGATTTTTTAAATCTTCAACTTCAACTACCACATATTAGAATTAGAGCCTAACTGCAATTTTTCCACAGAAACCATAATGAGGACCAGAAAAATATTGCAGCAATTGGAACAACACATATATGATGGTAAGCCCATTATTGGAGCAGGAGCAGGAACTGGTATCTCTGCTAAATTTGAGGAGGTAGGAGGTGTGGATCTGATAATACTGTACAATTCTGGCCGCTTCCGTATGGCTGGAAGAGGTTCATTGGCTGGGCTTTTGCCATTTGCCGATGCAAATGCAATAGTACTTGAAATGGCCAATGAAGTGCTACCAGTAAGTTCTAAACCTTTACTGAAAAACATAAACATTTTGAAAGCACTATAATTGTATGATCACTTCAAATAAACATTTCACTTGCAGATTAGACAGTGCAAGTGCAATCTGATGTATAATAATTGGCTTTTTGTATGGACAATCCTTGAGTCCACAACGGTATCTTATATTTGTTGTTCCATGTGCTATTTCTGGTTTATATATAGGTGGTGAAGAGCGTGCCTATTCTTGCTGGTGTATGTGCTACTGATCCATTTAGGAATATTGATTACTTTTTGAGAAAGCTGGAAGAGATTGGTTTTTCGGGAGTGCAAAATTTTCCTACTGTTGGACTCTTTGATGGAAATTTCAGAAGAAATCTGGAGGAAACTGGAATGGGTTATGGGTAATTTGATATGTTAATTCATTGTCTTATTTATATCATTTTTGATCCAGGGAACCTGACTGCGAAATTGTTTTTCTTAAGGCTGGAGGTTGAAATGATTAGACTAGCTCACAGATATGGTCTCCTTACGACACCTTATGCTTTTAACGAGAATGAAGCGACTGCAATGGCTGAAGCTGGTGCTGATATCATTGTAGCTCACATGGGGTTGACCACTACTGGTTCAATAGGCGCAAAAACTGCTGTCAGCTTGGAAGACAGTGTAATACAGGTTCAAGCAATTGCTGATGCTGCCATTGCAGTCAATCCCGCAGTCATAATTCTCTGTCATGGAGGTATTTCATTCTTGATTTTTCTCAGAAAGTCTTCAGACCAATTGTCATGTTAAATCTTACTCGGCAAAGTCTTTACCTTCTAGGAACCACAGACACGGATGCGGACACAGACACTGACACTGACACAACTCAATGATTTTGGAAAACATGGGACACACACAATGAGTTTAGACCTAATACCAGTTTGCCTTTACCATTTCACCCCCTTCTTAAAGTTCAAAATTCTAGAAATAAACCTATTATTTAATAATCTAGTATCTATTCCTACTGTGGTGTATGTATATATCAAACACCTATATATTGGACAAAATTTTTGTTTTTGAACATTTAGTATATAAGAACATACTTGGATTACATTTTATCGAATATGATGTTTATGTTAGTTGTTTTGGTAACCTTTTATGTCAAGCTCTCACAACATAACTACTTTTTTAGCTTATTTTCTTCGAAGTTTTTGTTAAGAGACATTTTTATTTGAGAGAGAGGCTCATACACATACATAATCAATATGGGACAAAACATAAAGACAAGAACATGAATAAAACTAACTATATTGAACACTTCCCCTCAAGCTGGGGCATAGATGTCAAATTATACCTAGATTGTCAACCATTGCAGTGAATCTGGCCTTTGGAAGAGTCTTTGTGAAGACATCAGCAAGCTGCTCATCAGTTCTGAAAAATGTAGCGGAGATCCACTTCACGAATTGGCAATCCACCTCTTTATGCTTGGTTCGTTCATGAAAGGTGGGATGGCTAGCAATAAAGATGATGCCTTATATCACAATACATCCATATAGGAGCGTCATTAGAAATACAAAATAAGACCTCGAATCCACATAAGTTCACATGTAGTATGAGTCATATCTTAATCCTCAATCTATGCAGTGCATTACACCTTGTGATGACATTCTGCCTTTTGCTCCTCCAAGTGTCTAAATTACCTTCAACAAAGGTATAATATGAAGACGTTGATTTTCTATCAACTCTATTGTTTGCATAGTCAAATTTAGAATATCTAGAAATTTTGCGATGCACATTCTTCTTATAAAGAAGTTCCTTTCCTAGTAAATCTTTCAGATATATTCAAAATATGGAAGACAACTTCCCATTGATATTGGCATGATTTATCTAGTAATCTATTGATAAGTAATACCAGCTCTGGTAACAATCAGATATATTAGCTTATCAACGAGCCTTCTATGTTGTTTATTGTCAAAATAAATAGGAGAAGATTCATCATACCATTTAGCATCGGGGTCAAGAGGTGTGCTAACTAATTTTCCCGGGGCATACCAGTCTCTTGTAAGAGATCAAGGACATTTTTGCTGAGATAGGCACGTACCAGAAGAAGACCAGGATACTTTAGTCCCCTGAATATAGAAGCTTGCCAAGATCTTTAGTGATAAATTATTTGTTCAAATATTCCTTTGTAGCCTAAAGACCAGAATAACCATTTTCTAGACAAGATATTTCATCAACATAGACAATTGGAATAGTGATCCCAGAATCAATATGTTTTACAAATGCCGAATGATCAAAATGGGATCTCTTAATAGCTAAACTGATTCAAGATTTGACAAAGTTCATCATAACGCCCTAGTTATCTATTTAAGGCCATATATAGCTTTCCAGAGTTTGCAAACATTAGAATACCCCCCTTGAGCGACAAATCCAGGAGGGTGCTCCATATAAACTTCTATCCAAAGATTACCATACAAGAAAGCGTTTTTTGCATGGAGGCTATAAAATAGCCAATCACAATTAACAACAGAACTGAGCTCACAAACAGAGTTAAGTCGAGACACATGAGAGAAAGTATCAAAATAGTCAACCGCATAAGTCTGGGTATATCCCTTAACGATTAGGCGAACTTTCAAGCGTTCCATGGTGCGATCAGGATAGTATTCAATAACAAAGACCTGACAACAACCAACATGATTACAATTAGCCATAGGATCAACAAGATCCTAAGTACGCTCATCAGAAAGGGCAACCATCTCAGTCTCCATTTCCTAACTCCTACAAGATGTTTAAGAGCCTCATCTACAAGTTTAGAAATAGATACAATCAAAAGAGAGTAGTGAAATAGGCAAAGTTGGGGCTAAGATGAGCAGTAGAACAAAAGTTCCTAATTGGAGTCAAAGTGAAGAGGGAACCCCCTAGCGTGCGCTAATAGGAAGATCCAAGTGAGATGAAACAATACTTACCTGATAGGAACTAGGATCTCCACGTGAAGAATGAGGACTAATGGTGTGAGGGGCCATGAGGGGAGCATGATCTGGTCTTTGATAATACATTTGAAGAGACTTTGCTTGTAATGCCTCATCTGAAAATGAACCTGTTGGTGTAGGAACCAGAACCAACAACAGCGTATCCTCCAAAAGATTAATAGATAAAGAAGAACCCCCTTAGAGAAATACAGAGAGTTTTCAAAGAAAAACGCAATTGCAATGGTGAACCACCATTTATTGATAGGGTCATAAGACTCATAACAATTGTACCTTTTTTCGGTTCTAGAATATCTTAAGAAAACACATTTTGTAGAACGAGGATCCAACTTGGTAGTACTCCTCTGAAGATCACGAACAAAGCAAGTGTTCTAAAATCCTTGGTGGTAGCAAAAAAGGAGAGAATACATGATACAAAATTTGGTAGGGAATTCTGTTCTGAGAAAAGGGCATGCAATTTATGAGAAATTAGGAAGTATAGACCACTTCAGGCCAGAAATGCTTGTGTACACTATAGTGAAAAATCATTGTACATGCCACTTCAAGAAGATGCCATTCTTACATTCAAGAACAGCATTAGGCTGCGGAATATAAGAGTAGGAAGTGTGATGCAGAATCCCCTCATACCTACACAATTCCTGAACAACCGTTGTATTATCAATTCTAATAGACTTGTATGGATTTGTGAAAATTGTGTTATTATTTCTTGAAATAAAATTTAATAGTATCGAAAACATGTGCACGATCTTTCAGCAAGAACAACCACATCACTCTAGAATAAGCATCTATGAATGTCACAAAATACTAAAAATGAAAAGTACTAGTAAGAGGACATGGTCCCCATATATCAACATGCACAATATCAAAAACAGAGAAGATCTAATGGTCGTCTTTGTGAAATAATAAAAGACGGCTAGTCGATATATTAGATAAGAGAAACCCTGCTCCTATATATAGAAGAACAGGGAAGCGTACAGACTACAGACACAAGACTAACCCTAATGGGCCGAGACACTTAGGCCCATATAACATCCAAACTGATAAGTTGCATTCAATGCGATGAATCATCTGGAAAACTCTTTGGGAAACTAATGCGATTAACCATAATTAACCACATACCTGTCAAGTTGACTTGAGTGCAGAAACAGTTCAACCAAGCAAGCACACACAAGTTGATCCTGAAATATGCATCCAAATTTCCTATCATTGATCAGGCCATCAATGTTTATTAAACCGAGCTCGCTTCCTAGGGTTTCTAGCCCACTTTTAGGGTTTCCATTGCAATTAGAGTTTCTCTTCATTTTTACTATTTTAAACCCTAATTTTATACAATTACTCACATACCCTAATTATCTCATCTATTCTTCACGAAAGATATTAAGGTTATCTTTTAACAACATATAACCTTAATTTTGGATTAAAGGCACAGTTAACCATCAATTAAGTCCATTATGCCTCTTTTACATTAAAACTACCATTTTTATCTTTTTAATTCATGACATGATCATTAGGCCCAATTATCATTTTTGGTTCCTTCCGGATTAACAACTCGTAGTTCATTATGGTCTAATTCACAAATGAACTCTATTTATCATTAATACCACCTTTATCCATTAGAAAACCCTAATTACCATATTAAGGGTATTTATCCACAATTAGGAACTTTTATACTTGAAATAGCTTAGAACCATCATATCTCAGTTTTATTCACGAATTTAAACAACTAAAGCCATTAAAAGTCACAATTACTAACATTAGGGTTTCAAGGCCCATTAAAGCTCATTTATATACATGGAACCCTAAATTACAGATTGAAGTTCAACTTTAATAGTCAACAGGTTATTACTTCACAAATTAACCTATTAACCCTTAAAGATTCATCCTTTATACTCAATTAGGGTTTCTAAGTGCTTAATCATTCTTATTTGAAGTAAAAACCCTAAATCATGCAAGAAACATCTAGATCAGGTTCAAGTTTGTCATTAACTATTCAATAGGTTGCAATTACTCAATTTCATCAACTAAGCAACATGAACTTAACCAATATGCTCGATTAGGGTTTCTTAATCTAATACATAAACACTTTCATTAGATTAACACACTTTTACAAATAAGAACAGATTCAGGTTCTCAAACCAATTTTATTGTGTTCCTCATATTTTTCTAAGCAACTTTCATGTATAACTTTTTCTAATCAGAGTTTCCTAGCAAAAGTTATGATTTTTGTAAAGAAAATCACTATTCTGAATTATCTATTACTTTTAGAAAAACATGGGCCGTTTGATTGATGATCCGCTGGACCCGGCTGGATCCAACGATCCCTGATCGCGCGTCCCACCCGCGATTGAAAAGAAGGAAAAGACAGCTATGCCCTTACCTGGCTAATGCACGTGCGGGGGCAAAGGGGTCTTTTACCCCTTGGTCATCTTCTTCCTCGGGCTGGCTCGCGAGTAGCCCTATAGAGTCAACTCCAAAGTTGACTTCGGGCTATCTTCTACCTGCGATCAAGCCGACTGGACCGAGAGCGTCGCCTGGCTCTCCCGAAATCGTAACTGCTCTCAATTCCTCGTCCTCACTAGTGCTTCACCGCCAACGCTCCACCGACGCTCCTGCGAGGACTGCCGCTAGACAGGGGGCAAGAACACGTCATTCGATCAAATTGAACGCACGAAGACGATCGTCGCTGCGCCGCGGTCACGAGAGGGTAAACTTTAGGTTTGCTTGCATTGTGGTGCGCTCTACCCTATATATAGGTGGCCATCGAGTCCTCGACGAATTGGGGACTTCCCCGTTTCACAACGAAACCCCACCAACCTTAGGGTGGTTGGGTTCGGAGCAAGCTCCTGAAGGAGATGGACTCCTTCACATATTCGCAGATGGCTTCTAACTCGCGAAATCTCTGATTACAAATTTGCAGTCTGGACTCAGTTATCCCAGATCCTCGTGAGACCGGGATTCATCCGAGGTCGTGGATCATAGATCCAACGATCGCAGATAAGCGCCCAAAAACGAAAATCGGGATTTATTCCCAGATAAATCGTGACACATGATCATTATGCCATTAATGTCCACACTTTAGGATATTTTATAAATTGCATAACTTGGAATCCGTGCATTGTTTTCAACCAAATTTTAGGGAAATCTTTAGATTTGCATTATCTTCCTTTATTCCAATTTTTAGCCTTAAACTCGAAAGGAAAGATATGGTTTCTTCACATGTAAGTAAATGTTTAATAAAAGTCATTTAAGCACAATTTCTTTCTCATAATACTTTATTTTCTTAATTGTGATTCCTTTTTCTATTAGAAACCATGTGAACACGAAATCTTTTCCAATATGGATCCATTATCCATATTTTCATATATTTCTTGTAATATTATCGTTATCTCACATTTCTTCTAAATAAAGCAATATTTAATTAATCCTTTCTCTTTCTTGTTGCATTATCTTTGCAATTTGGACTCCTTGGAACCCAAGGAACCCAAGAGGCACGAAATCCCCCTTTAGGAATATTCCATTGCCTTCTAGAGGCTTCTACCTCCTTTTCTGAATTTCTTAATTGTTCATTTACTAATTGAATTTCCTTTTCCTGGTTATTGGGCCCAATAGCCAATAAGGCCCACAAAACAACCAACAAGGCTATTGTAAACGAAAACCTTTTATTCAAAACAAATTATATCATTATTTGTTCAAATATCTTTAATAGGAGAAATTACATTTCTCACCAAAAGAACCCAAAATTTGGGGTTGTAACATCCTTCCCCTCTTATATGAATTTTGCCCCCAAAATTCCACCAAGCACACAACAAACAGAATAAGCCTTTCTTATGTCCATCATGGCTCCCATGTGGCCTTACCCTTTCCATGGTGCTTCCCAAGAACCTTAATCATATCATATTCTTCCATCTGAGTTCTTTCTTACCTTGGTATATCATACCCTCATAGGTGACTCAGGACATTTCAGCCTCTCATAAAGCTGAATAGGTTCATGGCTCAGCACATGGCTTGGGTACCTCACATAGTGCTCTAGATTGGACTCATGGAACACATTATACATCTTGTTATCCTGAGGGGTAAGGCTAAACACAACCATCTCCACCAATCCATCTCCAATGGACCCATATATCAGGGACTCATCTTTCTCAGCTGTAGTTTAGAGGGGTCGGATTTTCACATCACATACTCTCCCACAGTGAACTGCATGTCAATCTGCTTTTCATCAGCTCACGACTCATGTCGCTCCTGTGCTCTCTTTCAGCAATTGCACAATCAAAGCGACTTCATCTGCACACACTGTGGTCCTTTTCCAGACCTTCACGAGGTCCCTTCACCAACATCATCTTAATGAAGTGGTGACCGACACAACCTCCCTTACAGAGCTTCTTTACATCCCGACACTGGCTATGGTGGTTATCATCACATCTTATAGAGGACAAGAACTGTCTCCCTGTATCACCATGAACAAGCGCACATGCTCTCATCAGACCCTCTAGTCTGGATCATACTAACCATTAGTTAGGGGGATAAAGTGTACTAACATCGAGTTCGTCTACTTCCACCTCATGGAAGTGAATCTTTAGGTTATAAAGAACTTTTGAACTCGCATCATGGTGTAGTTGAACCATCTCTCTCTCATATGTAGTTCAACCGGATCCGTCCCTTGACAACATTCTTTCTTTCTCATGTCATCTAGGTAAGGCGATCTACCATAACTCATATTGCATCTTGACCTTCCTTGGTCTAGGGGAGACTTACCACAACATCCATAGTGGTCAACTCCCAATCCCCTTCGGGGACTCTTTATCCTCTATACCAACTCAGCGGGTTACTGGTGTTCATCCTTCACCTCTTGACATGCATGGCGACGAGCCACATGCATCTTTGTACACTTTTCATCTTAGGCATCAAAGTACTGCTACCACTTATTATCTTAGCAGTACCATGATCTCTTGTATGTCATGATTCCTCAGAAACCCTAAACCACTCTAGTCGGGGTTTCATCACCTTCCTTTCCAGAGAAGTGCATCTGAGGTTCTACCACCATCCTTTTATTGCATCAAGGCCTAGGCTGGCTAACCAAACAACTACTAACTTGTTCAACGGATCTCGTTACATCTGAGTTTTAGCCAAACATATCTTCTTTCCCAAACTTAGGGCTAACCTAACAACCTCTTCTAGCCTCTAGCTAAACTAGGCAGCTGCATCTCAACCAGAGCATCCATTACCTCTTCACATCCTTAGGTGTTAGGTAATGTTGAAGACATTCACCTCCATCTATTTCACTTATCATCTCATCTCAGACTCTAAGTCTACCTTCATCAAGAACACCCTGAGCTCATCCTCTTGGTTATCAACCTCAACTTTGTATAACTTCCAAATTCCACATAGCTCATGATAAAACATCCTCACAAGATGACTACCTTAGTTCTCTTGATGTTTGTAAACCATCTACATATCGTTTACTCCACAAGAGTATGTTATCATCTCTGTCCTCATACCTCTTAGCAACGTTTCCACTCACATCATCTTTATTCCTGGTGTATGGTATGCGTACTGTCCTATCTCTCACTCCCATAACAAGAGAAAATAAGCATTTGGCGGCCGTCCAAATACAAAGTTCTTCCTGTTCCAAGAGTAGAGATGGTACATCCCACCTTGCCAGTACACCTTCAAATCTAAGTTGAAACGTGCAACATATGTCTCAACATCACAATCATCTCGATATCAAAGTTACTTCCATGAAAAATTGGTCTCGAACCTACATGAGTCACCACCCAATCCTTGGTCATCTCCTCTAGGTCTGTAGGGTGCCGACACTTTTGGGGTCATCCCTCTTCCCTTAAGCATCCCGAGAGTGCCCTACTCATCTGCCCTTTGGGTCCCATGAGTTCATGAAGGTGATCAATCTCCTAACCCATGGCCCTCAGACAATGATAGCTGTTACCTCCCGACCCTATGGTCATGTGCAACTAGGGAATTAGACAACTCCTTCCATCGGTCTTATCCTTACTGACCCTCGGATAGACTTAGGATTCTAATATAGTACATTCCCAACTTTGAACCTTACCCAACTCTCCATCATCTCTCTCTGCATTTTTGGGCTGACTTTCATCCTTTCATAGGGGTCATGGCGACCTGCCTACCTTGGTCAGGCCCCATACCGGTTACCTCCATGGTAACACACCCACATGCACTTAGAGATGGTCATCTATAGGTCTACAAGTTCATTCTCATACCATGTACTTTTCTCTTAGCTTCTCAAGATCCTATAAGACCTCTTTAGGTTACCTTAAACCAACAAAATTGGTATACACCCTACAAAAGGGTCCCTCTCCTAGGATGGGAGGAAACTATACCTTGATAACAAAGGTCACAAACGTGCTTATGTCTAGGGTTTGCATCCACAAGAGCATGCTTAACCTTAGCAAGCTACTAAGGCACAAGCAGACCACTTACTAAACCACGCTAGGTCATACTTGTTCTCATTCCTCAACATTAGACCAAGAACATACCTTCCCATGTCACCAACTTAACTGCGAGAGGTTCATCAAACGTACCTTAAACTTAAGGGGTTTTCCTTTCCTCTAAACATGAGGAGTGCCGTGCTCGAATTTATAAAAACTCAAATCTCCTCATGAGCATCAGGTACACCACTTCCCCTCTTAGGCCTAGGAACCCTAGGTTCACTTTTTTGATGTCCAACTGCATGCTCAACCTTTTAACCACGAACCAAGCATGTACAAGGTTTGACATGCCCTTCCTGTCATCCTTCTACTCGAGCAACACCTCAGAGTGGAGTCCTTCTCAAGGACAACTAACTGGGTATAAGGCCTCACTACTGGTTACTTAAGCCTCCTCCGGGTCTAAGGAACTCCTCTTCCTATCCCTAGAAGGTAAACACTTATACCATAGGCACATAGGTACCAGAAGCCTCATCCTCTCTCTAGGGTTTTGTTCCTCTAAAGGCAACCAAGATATCCTTAGCCTCTAGGGATCATGCATGAGGCAACCACAACAATCCACTTGGGTCACATCATCCTCAACTCCCCACTGTTCCTCATATCTCGGAGTCTAAGCTTCCAACCTTATTGCTCGGGTCATGCTCTCTCTCTTTAGAGCTAACTCCACAACCAACTTTACTACTAGAGGTCCTCTCTACATGAAGGATCAAACTCACAGCATACCCCTACATGGGTGAAGCCTATGTTCATCTTATGTTTGCTCAAAATTATTCATAGCTCCTCATGCTTATCTCATAAGCTATCCAACATACTCTCCCGTCCAGGGTTTCAACCTACTGCCCGCACTACTGACGTACCCTGGGTGCATGTTATGCCCTACTCGCATAAGCCCATAGGGTTTCTATAGATTCTTCACTAACCTCATCATTGAAGGAACTATCCTTCACTCTAACACGCACGTCCCTTTCCAGGGTTGGGTCGCCAAAGGTACTAGGTCATCCAACCTCACATGGCTCATATCGTCATGGGCATCCAAAAGCATGTCCACACCCCTGGTCTATCATGACATCTAACTCGTCATGCCATCTCTCTCTCTAACCACCACTTAGGGTTAGGGTTAGCATCATCCTCAAAGGATGTGCCAGGTCTCTACTTATAATGGAGGTTTCTCCCTCCAAGACTAACTTTCTCCACTCATCCTCCTGATAAGGAGGTCTAGCCTCAGATCTCTCCTGAGGGCATGACAACATGTCATCCAACCTAAGCATGTAGCTATTCTTTAGTTTATGTTTAAACTATTAAGCTTATGTCCATGACATCTTATTTACATGCTTTTCATTAATTTGGTGGAGGATTCCTTAAACCCTATCCACTTTACCCATACCTCAAGAGAGTGAGGAAGAGAGAGAAAACCCTAATCCTTAAAATCCTTAACAGAATTTGAGTTGAGAAGGGACAAACAAGATGAGAGAGTCCTAAAGGTATCTTATTTCGAGTCAAATCCTGAAACATTGGCCAGACAGTCACACAAATCCGGGAGTCATCGTATTCTGACTAGCGGTGCGGAGGAAAATATTGCCAGCCCCCGGACGTGATCCTTTTCTAGACACCTCTGTCTTTCGGAAAATCCTCTAATAACTCCCTCGGTTCTATAGAATTTGTAAAATTTAATAATTATTAAAGATTAGATGAGGAACCTATGCTCTGATACCAAATGTAACGACCCCGCCTCCCGGTAACCCCCAATTAAGGGAGACCCGGAGGTCAGAGCCGTTATCCCAATTAACAAGATCAAATGTTCGACAAATAATCAATACTAATTGTGGGCTCTGATCTCCAAACCACGATATAAACACGATTTAAACGTAGCGGAAACGGTTCGATTAACAGCGGAAGACAAAAATCACGGAAAATTAAAACTTTTTGAGATAAGAGCTTGAATCCATAAAAACTTCTTTCATAAAAGGAGATAAACTGTTTACATCTTTGATAATTACTTCTTGAGTAATTATATACAACATGATACAAAATCTCAAGAACTCAAAATCAAAATCTCAAACCAAAAGACTCCAAGGACCTGAGAGTACAGAGAACACATAGGACTGACTATCTAACTACACAACTTAGCAGTCTGAATCTCCACCTGAGATTTACTGCTGCTCCTGGTGCTGCTGCTGCTAATACTGTCCACCTGCAGACTGATTCCTTCGTCTTCGACGACCACCTAAAAAGGTTGAAATCTACGGGGTGAGACAATTTTAAATAATTGTCCCAGCGAGAGTTATAACTCTCCGCCAGAAGCTTTATTATAGCAAATCAAGAACAACATAGGCAATAAAAGCTTTAAGGTAATCAACAGCAGATTGTTATCAATTAAAACAACAACATTTAAGGGATATGAAAAACATGTATACTAAGTAATGTATCTTCAACCAATGTATCTCGTAGTTCAACCTAAGCAGATATGCTACGCGGTTGATTATGTTTTACAAACATCATTATGCCCTGCGGAGATGAGGTATACCGTTCATACTCCAACCGATCACTATTAAGTCGCATCGGTATCATACATAGGTCATCGAAAGAGCCGGATTCTTATGACTTCATCTTCCTCAGTCAGTGTGAGGTTCAACATGCAGGACATCTAATGTCTCTGCTACTATAGCTTACCAGGGTATTCTGGTACTTCGCTATTAGAGTCACAGTGGCATTCTGTACTCTCTTCGCCATCGAGGAATTTCTTGTTTATCTCTCATCGATGCGGTATAAAAGACTTTCTCGGGAGATTAGTGTTACATCACCCCGGCATAACCCATAGTGAAGGATTGATAGATTAAGATACATCTACATCAATTCCTACACTAGGATGTAAGGACATTCACATCCATTTTCCCCACATACTCAAAAGTATGTGATCCAGGAGTTCCCTTAGGAAAACCTGTTTCACCATCATTTAACTCCTGACAATGATGGATCTATGATCAGGGCTCTACATGGTATGATTATACTTGATTAGTTAGGTACATTTTAATATTCTTTTAACATCATACATGTTTTCAAACATTAATCATTAGAACAGCAGTCATGAAAGTAGAATACTAAATGTATCAAGTCTAACTCACATAATCATCATTTCTCAGTACTCTCATCACAAGTCATCTCTTAAAGCATGACCTTGATGGTATTCATGGCTCTCACAGCCTATCAATCTCATAAGATGCTATTAACAAGACATCAGGATAAATCACTATTCATAAAGCTAACAACATGCTTTCATTGAATATAGTATCATCATCCATACCTGGATATGATCATCCTCATATAGGAACCTGCATGGTTAAATCAACTGATAACAATAAATAACTCATTTAAAGAAGTTATATCTCCCTACTCATACAAGAGCTAGGTTTCCCTGATTTTCATCAATTAGGGTTTACTATTCACCTATTGGTGAATTGATCTCATAACATCACCATGTATGATAACATCATCATTAAAGTCCTCAGATAAGATTAAGATTCATCAATTATCATAAATAGGGTTTTCATGATCTCACATAGGTGGATCATACCCTAATCATGCACATTCATATATATATATATTGAAGGTACATTACTTGGATTTCAACCATAATTGGGATCTTCTCTCTCCTCTTACTCATAGGTGATGATTACATCACTCTAGATTAGGTTGGGTTAAGTCCTTATTGACTATCATAAGCCAAATCACCACTATCATGTGATTAGGGTTTGATTAGAACAAGGTATTACTCAATTGAACCCTTCAAGGACATTTTGGTAAATTACCCATTGATCGTCATCATGGGTCAATTCATTAGTCATTTAGTCCCTTAATGTCCTAAGTTACCATTAGGGTTTAGATTAGATCACCATTGAACCATTTACACCTTCAAGTGATTAAGTATAAACAACCTTGAAAACCTTCAAACGGTTTCAACCTTCAACCACCAAACGGTCTTGAGACCGTTTGACCTCAAACGGTCTTGAGACCGTTTGGTCTCAAACGGTCTTGAGACCGTTTGGATGTGTTGACCGTTTGGCCTCAAACGGTCTTGAGACCGTTTGGACCTCAAAAGTGGATTAAAGGTTATAAACGATTGGGGTTTTCTATGTTGAAGCCTTCAATTGGCCAAATCCTTGTTAGCCACTTATCAATTGAGTCAATTAGGGTTATCCTTAACCAATTGGTCACTCAATTGACCCTCAATTGATATCCAATTAGGGTTGGAGTTGGTTCAATTAAGGTCTATAATCGTTCAACCATCAATACTCAACAATGTGAATCAAATCGAAGTTGATCCCATCAATTGACCTTCAATCGGGCTCAAACTTGGCCCAAACGGTCTTGGGATCGTTTGGATAACCTCCAAACGGTCTTGAGACCGTTTGCCCAAGAATTCATCAAAATCTAAGTTGATTTGATAGGGGTTGAACCTTAATTAAGTCACAAATCAGCAATTTGATTATTTCAATAACCCATTGTAATTGGGCCCTCAATTGATCAAATTACCTTAATCCTAGACCTCCAAACGGTCTTAGGTTGACACCAAACGGTCTTGAGACCGTTTGGATGAGTTCCAAACGGTCTTGAGACCGTTTGCCCATCCATCCTTTGGACTCTAGTGAAAATTCATCAAGGTTTGATCTATTGAGTTGATCATCACATCAATACTTAATTGCAATATGGTTTGGTACCTTTGGACCTTCAATTGGTCAACTATTCTTGACCCCAGACCTCTAAACGGTCTTGGGTGATCCCCAAACGGTCTTGAGACCGTTTGGATGATTCCCCAAACGGTCTTGAGACCGTTTGGGCTAATCAACCCAAAATCACTAATTAACTCATTGGAATTTCAGCACTGATTTCAATTAGGATTTGCCCTATTAATCAACCTTCAACTCATAACTCGTTTGGAATTAATCCATCAAATTTGGTGAGTCATTAATCAACATCATTATGAACAGTAATCCCAAACTGTTAACGCTTGGTCAACCATCTTAAACGGTCTTGAGACCGTTTGCCCAAAAAGGGCAATTTAAACAGATTGAAATTCAGAACTTAATTCAATTGGATTTGCTAATTGATTTGCTTATATCTCACGATTCCTTTGGAGTTAACCCCTCAAATTTTGTGGGTGATTAACCTACATAATTATAAACAAGATTCCCATACGGTCGTCGTTTGGTCAACGCGACCAAACGGTCTTGAAGACCGTTTGCCTTCATACGACCCTGAAACCGTTTGCCCACCAAATGGTTGTGTAAACCGTATGGGCAATTGGTGGAGATCGTTTGGTAAAGTGGAAATCCGTGGATAAGCATAGGAATTAACGCCCTTATCTTCTACCTCAAGAACAGTAGCAGTTCTTCACGATTTTGCTTGCAAGGATGCAAGGGAAGATAGGGAAGAAGAAGAACTAGCAACTATATGCATAGAAAAAGATGTATAATCAAAGCATAAGGTTTAGAGTTATAAAACCCGCCTAAAGGTTGTTCCTTGAGCTCCAAGCTTCCAAGCTTCAGGTCTTTAATGGCGTCTTTGAGCTCCACAGGTCGGCCAAGGTGAATTCTCCAAGGAAAAGTTGGAAAGGAATGGCTAGAAAGATAAAGCTAGGTGAGCTAGCCATGAATTCAACCTTGAAATCGAGTTTCCTCCATGAATTCAAGCAAAAGGGATGATCCAAACTTACCTTGAACTCCCTGGTCGTTCTCCTATGCTCCAGAGCTCTGCCTTAGTCGGTTTGAGCAAGGGGGATAAGTGAGGGAATGAAAGAAACGTTCCTTTGCTTGCAAAGGAAGTGGTATATATATTTTGGGTGAAATTTCTCCATAAAGCTTCTACTTTATCCCATTTCTCATCTAAGTCCTTCCTTTCTTCTTTGCTCGTCCCTACCCCTTATTTCTAAGGACAATCTCCTTCTAAGGCCAAGAATTGAAGGCAAAGAAGATCAACCCATTACTAAAGTACACATATAAAAGGCTATTATACTTACACCTTGATTATTTAATCACAAAGGTGTTCATTTATTATATGATTATTCAAATGAAGTGCCCTCTTCATCATTTCTACTCTAAATGATGACAAAAGTTATAAAAGATATTTTAGAAGATGAAATTTACAGGTTGCACTCCAAATTTTGGGTAAATTGCATTTTACCCCAAAACCAGGGTTTCAAGCACAGGGATTGCTTCCACAGCTGCACCTTGGTGCTCAAGCTTGGGAAATCCTTCAAACTTTACCATAATCATTCTCATGATGTCTCAACATCAGAGGAACATCTCTACATGTGAAAATTGCAAGTTAACCCCTTTAGCTGGGTAATTTGCACATAGGTCCCTGTATTACAAAACAATACTAAAACATTGTTCAATTAGGGCAGAAATGGAAATATGTGTTCCTCAAGAGTTTAATTACATGCCAAAAGATAATCACCAGTATCTTAATTACATAATTAGGCAAAACACCTAGGGTTAACTCATAACCCAGGTCAGGGATGTTACAAATTATCCACCCCTTACAAGGATTTCGTCCCCGAAATCGATAAAACGTGTTAAGAGAAAAGAGCAGGGTATTTCCTTCTCATCTCCTCCTCTAGTTCCCAAGTGGTTTCTTCAACACCACGGTGGTTCCAGAGGACTTTCACAAGGCTTATATCTTTCTTCTTTAACTTTTTAGTTCTACTATCAAGGATTGACACTGGTCCTTCCTCATAAGTTATATCTTCATTCAATTCTACTTCCATAGGTTGTAGAACTGACTCGGTATCTGGGTGACATTTCCTCAGCATAGAAATGTGAAACACAGGGTGTAACCTCTGTAACTCTGGTGGCAGCTCTAGTTTATATGCTACCTTTCCAATCCGTTCAATGATTGGATAAGGCCCCATAAATCTAGGAGCTAACTTCCCTTTTCTTCCAAAACGAAGAACTCTTTTCCAAGGCGAGACTTTGAGATACACTCTGTCTCCGACCTGGAACTCTTAAGGGTCTACGACGCTTGTCAGCATAAGATTTCTGCCTATCCTGTGCAGTCTTAATCTGTTGTTGTATTACCTTAATCTTTTATGTAGTTTGCTGCACAAGATCAGGTCCTAACAACTGATGCTCACCAGTCTCATACCAAAACAAGGGTGATCTACAACGTCTACCATACAAGGCTTCATAAGGTGCCATATCAATACTATGCTGATAGCTATTGTTATAAGCAAACTCTATCAAGCTTAGGTGTAGATCCCAACTTCCGGTAAACTGGAGAACACATGCTCTCAACAAGTCTTCCAAGGTCTGTATGGTCCTTTCCGACTGTCCATCAGTCTGTGGATGAAAGGCCGTACTAAACCTTAGCTTGGTGCCTAAGGATCTGTGTAACTGCTCCCAAAAATGACTTGTAAACTGGGGACCTCTGTCAGAAACTATAGTGACAGGAACTCCGTGCAAACGCACTATCTCTTGAACATACAACTGTGATAACCTCTCCGCAGAATAGGTTGTTTTGACAGGTAAGAAATGCGCTGTCTTAGTCAACCTATCAACAACTACCCAAATGGAATCATGTCCTTTGCTTGTCCTGGGTAGGCCAACAACAAAGTCTATGGTAACATGGTCCCACTTCCACTGTGGTATGGGTAAAGGTTGCATTGTTCCTGCAGGCTTCTGGTGTTCAGCTTTAACTTGCTGACACACAGGACACCTCAGAACAAACTCTGCAACATCCTTCTTCATTCCAGGCCACCAATACATATCTTTCAAGTTTCGATACATCTTGGTGCTCCCTGGATGAATGGCATACATCGAAGAATGAGCTTCTTCCAGGACTAACTTCCTCAAGTTGTCCACATCCGGCACTATCATCCTCCCATGATAACAGGCTATTTGATCATCTGAGTCATGGAAACCATCTCGTTTCTCACTACCATACTCCGATCTAATCTGCTGAACTACAGTATCACCTTGCTGTGCTTCCTTAATCTGCTCTCTAAGGGTAGGTTTAATATGCATCTCAGCTAACAACCCGGCTAACAATGACACCTTCAACTGTACATTGTCTTGCCTTAAAGAGATAAGCATCTCTCTTAGAGCATACTAAAGAGTTTAGTTGTGCCCTTTCCATGGTTGATGTTGCTGATTTCCTACTCAAGGCATCAGCAACCACATTAGCCTTCCCCGGATGGTAATCAATCGTACAATCGTAGTCCTTGATTAATTCCATCCAGCGGCGTTGTCTCATATTAAGCTCATGCTGAGAGAAGATGTACTTAAGGTTCTTATGGTCAGTGAAAATCTGAAACGTCTCTCCATAAAGATAATGTCTCCAGATCTTCAGGGCATGAACCACAACAGCTAACTCTAGATCGTGTGTCGGATAATTCTCTTCGTGTTTCTTAAGTTGTCGGGAAGCAAAAGAAATTACTTGTTTATTCTGTATCAACACATCCGAGTCCATTCTTGGAGGCATCACAGAAAACTATGTATCCTTTACCTTGCTCAGGTAACACAAGTACTGGTGCACTTGTCAACCTCTCCTTCAACAACTGAAAAGATTGCTGGCACTTATCGCTCCAGTCAAAAGGAACTTCTTTCCGGGTCAACTTTGTCAAGGGTAAGGCTATGGAACTAAAGTTCTTAATGAACCTTCGATAATAGCCTGCTAACCCTAGGAAACTTCGAATCTCCGTCGGCGTCTTCGGTTGTTCCCACTGTAGAACAAATTCTACCTTTGTAGGGTCAACACGAATTCCCGAGGCAGATATCACATGTCCAAGAAAAGATACCTCCGGCAGCCAGAACTCACACTTGCTAAACTTAGCATACAGCTTGTGTTCTCTTAGCAAGGTCAAAGCTTGGAGAAGATGCTGCTCATGCTGCTGAGCATCCTTGCTAAAAATCAAGACGACAACACACTGATCGAGGAAAGGTCGAAAAACTCTATTCATGAGTTCCATGAATGCAGCTGGTGCATTGGTTAGTCCAAACGACATAGCCGTGAACTCATAGTGACCATATCTTGTCCTAAAGGCAGACTTGGATATGTCACTATCCTTAATACGGAGTTGATGATATCCAGACCTCAGGTCTATCTTTGAGAAGACGGTTGCACCACGCAACTGGTCAAAGAGATCATCAATCCTCGGCAGAGGGTACTTATTCTTTATCGTTACTTTATTGAGTTGTCTATAATCAATGCACAACCGCATTGACCCATCTTTCTTTCTAACAAACAAAACCGGAGCACCCCAAGGTGAAGTGCTCGGTCGGATAAAACCTTTCTCAAGTAACTCTTGAAGCTGTTTCTTGAGTTCTGCCATCTCAGCAGGCGCCATCCTATACGGTGTCTGGGCTATAGGTTTCGTGTCTGGGATCAAATTGATTTCAAAATCAATTTCCCGAGGCGGTGGTATACCTGGAAGTTCTTCAGGAAACACGTCCTTGAATTCCCTGACTATAGGAACTTCAGCAGGGTTGAGACCTTCTTTGGTAACATCTACCACATGGGCCAAGAATGCATAACATCCTTGCCTCATCAGCTTATCAGCAACCATAGCTGACACAAGACAGGTGGGCAGAATCTTCCTTTCTCCTTGAAAGATCCACGAGTAGTGGCAGGTCAGATGGAACTTTTATATTCTAATATGTCTAAATCCTGTGTGGTATCTGTTCTAGTTGACCCGGGTGCTACGCACTCCTTTGTCACTCGGAGAGTGATTCGTAACTGCTATATGTCAATTAGTCATAGGGCAGATAGCTTGTTTTTGGAGACTCCGTTGAGTGGGTCTGCTGTGTTGCAGGAGGTATGCTCTCCCTGCATCCTCTTCTTTTCTAACCATCGCATTCAAGTGGACCTTATACCACTTGATATGCAAGGATTTGATATAATCCTCGGGATGGATACCTTGGAAAAGTATCGAGTTGTCTTGGATTGTGAATCCAAGCTTGCTGTGTTTGCTCACTAATTGTGGGCTCTGATCTCCAAACCACGATATAAACACGATTTAAACGTAGCGGAAACGGTTCGATTAACAGCGGAAGACAAAAATCACGGAAAATTAAAACTTTTCGAGATAAGAGCTTGAATCCATAAAAACTTCTTTCATAAAAGGAGATAAACTGTTTACATCTTTGATAATTACTTCTTGAGTAATTATATACAACATGATACAAAATCTCAAGAACTCAAAATCAAAATCTCAAACCAAAAGACTCCAAGGACCTGAGAGTACAGAGAACACATAGGACTGACTATCTAACTACACAACTCAGCAGTCTGAATCTCCACCTGAGATTTACTGCTGCTCCTGGTGCTGCTGCTCCTGGTGCTGCTGCTGCTGATACTGTCCACCTGCAGACTGATTCCTTCGTCCTTGACGACCACCTAAAAAGGTTGAAATCTACGGGGTGAGACAATTTTAAATAATTGTCCCAGCGAGAGTTATAACTCTCCGCCAGAAGCTTTATTATAGCAAATCAAGAACAACATAGGCAATAAAAGCTTTAAGGTAATCAACAGCAGATTGTTATCAATTAAAACAACAACATTTAAGGGATATGAAAAACATGTATACTAAGTAATGTATCTTCAACCAATGTATCTCGTAGTTCAACCTAAGCAGATATGCTACGCGGTTGATTATGTTTTACAAACATCATTATGCCCTGCGGAGATGAGGTATACCGTTCATACTCCAACCGATCACTATTAAGTCGCATCGGTATCATACATAGGTCATCAAAAGAGCCGGATTCTTATGACCTCATCTTCCTCAGTCAGTGTGAGGTTCAACATGCAGGACATCTAATGTCTCTGCTACTATAGCTTACCAGGGTATTCTGGTACTTCGCTATTAGAGTCACAGTGGCATTCTGTACTCTCTTCGCCATCGAGGGATTTCTTGTTTATCTCTCATCGATGCGGTATAAAAGACTTTCTCGGGAGATTAGTGTTACATCACCCCGGCATAACCCATAGTGAAAGATTGATAGATTAAGATACATCTACATCAATTCCTACACTAGGATGTAAGGACATTCACATCCATTTTCCCCACATACTCAAAAGTATGTGATCCAGGAGTTCCCTTAGGAAAACCTGTTTCACCATCATTTAACTCCTGACAATGATGGATCTATGATCAGGGCTCTACATGGTATGATTATACTTGATTAGTTAGGTACATTTTAGTATTCTTTTAACATCATACATGTTTTCAAACATTAATCATTAGAACAGCAGTCATGAAAGTAGAATACTAAATGTATCAAGTCTAACTCACATAATCATCATTTCTCAGTACTCTCATCACAAGTCATCTCTTAAAGCATGACCTTGATGGTATTCATGGCTCTCACAGCCTATCAATCTCATAAGATGCTATTAACAAGGCATCAGGATAAATCACTATTCATAAAGCTAACAACATGCTTTCACTGAATATAGTATCATCATCCATACCTGGATATGATCATCCTCATATAGGAACCTGCATGGTTAAATCAACTGATAACAATAAATAACTCATTTAAAGAAGTTATATCTCCCTACTCATACAAGAGCTAGGTTTCCCTGATTTTCATCAATTAGGGTTTACTATTCACCTATTGGTGAATTGATCTCATAACATCACCATGTATGAGAACATCATCATTAAAGTCCTCAGATAAGATTAAGATTCATCAATTATCATAAATAGGGTTTTCATGATCTCACATAGGTGGATCATACCCTAATCATGCACATTCATATATATATTGAAGGTACATTACTTGGATTTCAACCATAATTGGGATCTTCTCTCTCCTCTTACTCATAGGTGATGATTACATCACTCTAGATTAGGTTGGGTTAAGTCCTTATTGACTATCATAAGCCAAATCACCACTATCATGTGATTAGGGTTTGATTAGAACAAGGTATTACTCAATTGAACCCTTCAAGGACATTTTGGTAAATTACCCATTGATCGTCATCATGGGTCAATTCATTAGTCATTTAGTCCCTTAATGTCTTAAGTTACCATTAGGGTTTAGATTAGATCACCATTGAACCATTTACACCTTCAAGTGATTAAGTATAAACAACCTTGAAAACCTTCAAACGGTTTCAACCTTCAACCACCAAACGGTCTTGAGACCGTTTGACCTCAAACGGTCTTGAGACCGTTTGGATGTGTTGACCGTTTGGGGAGAGTTGACTTTCAAACCGTTTGAAGCTTATGCGGTTTGAAACCGTTTGATCTTAAACGATCTGGAGATCGATTGGTCCAAACGACCTTGAGATCGTTTGAGCCCAAACGGTCTTGAGACCGTTTGGCCCCAAACGGTCTTGAGACCGTTTGGTCCAAATGGGCTCAAACCGTTTGGACCTCAAAAGTGGATTAAAGGTTATAAACGATTGGGGTTTTCTATGTTGAAGCCTTCAATTGGCCAAATCCTTGTTAGCCACTTATCAATTGAGTCAATTAGGGTTATCCTTAACCAATTGGTCACTCAATTGACCCTCAATTGATATCCAATTAGGGTTGGAGTTGGTTCAATTAAGGTCTATAATCGTTCAACCATCAATACTCAACAATGTGAATCAAATCGAAGTTGATCCCATCAATTGACCTTCAATCGGGCTCAAACTTGGCCCAAACGGTCTTGGGATCGTTTGGATAACCTCCAAACGGTCTTGAGACCGTTTGCCCAAGAATTCATCAAAATCTAAGTTGATTTGATAGGGGTTGAACCTTAATTAAGTCACAAATCAGCAATTTGATTATTTCAATAACCCATTGTAATTGGGCCCTCAATTGATCAAATTACCTTAATCCTAGACCTCCAAACGGCTTTAGGTTGACACCAAACGGTCTTGAGACCGTTTGGATGAGTTCCAAACGGTCTTGAGACCGTTTGCCCATCCATCCTTTGGACTCTAGTGAAAATTCATCAAGGTTTGATCTATTGAGTTGATCATCACATCAATACTTAATTGCAATATGGTTTGGTACCTTTGGACCTTCAATTGGTCAACTATTCTTGACCCCAGACCTCTAAACGGTCTTGGGTGATCCCCAAACGGTCTTGAGACCGTTTGGATGATTCCCCAAACGGTCAAGACCGTTTGGGCTAATCAACCCAAAATCACTAATTAACTCATTGGAATTTCAGCACTGATTTCAATTAGGATTTGCCCTATTAATCAACCTTCAACTCATAACTCGTTTGGAATTAATCCATCAAATTTGGTGAGTCATTAATCAACATCATTATGAACAGTAATCCCAAACTGTCAACGCTTGGTCAACCATCTTAAACGGTCTTGAGACCGTTTGCCCAAAAAGGGCAATTTAAACAGATTGAAATTCAGAACTTAATTCAATTGGATTTGCTAATTGATTTGCTTATATCTCACGATTCCTTTGGAGTTAACCCCTCAAATTTTGTGGGTGATTAACCCTACATAATTATAAACAAGATTCCCATACGGTCGTCGCTTGGTCAACGCGACCAAACGGTCTTGAAGACCGTTTGCCTTCATACGACCCTGAAACCGTTTGCCCACCAAATGGTTGTGTAAACCGTATGGGCAATTGGTGGAGATCGTTTGGTAAAGTGGAAATCCGTGGATAAGCATAGGAATTAACGCCCTTATCTTCTACCTCAAGAACAGTAGCAGTTCTTCACGATTTTGCTTGCAAGGATGCAAGGGAAGATAGGGAAGAAGAAGAACTAGCAACTATATGCATAGAAAAAGATGTATAATCAAAGCATAAGGTTTAGAGTTATAAAACCCGCCTAAAGGTTGTTCCTTGAGCTCCAAGCTTCCAAGCTTCAGGTCTTTAATGGCGTCTTTGAGCTCCACATGTCGGCCAAGGTGAATTCTCCAAGGAAAAGTTGGAAAGGAATGGCTAGAAAGATAAAGCTAGGTGAGCTAGCCATGAATTCAACCTTGAAATCGAGTTTCCTCCATGAATTCAAGCAAAAGGGATGATCCAAACTTACCTTGAACTCCCTGGTCGTTCTCCTATGCTCCAGAGCTCTGCCTTAGTCAGTTTGAGCAAGGGGGATAAGTGAGGGAATGAAAGAAACGTTCCTTTGCTTGCAAAGGAAGTGGTATATATAGTTTGGGTGAAATTTCTCCATAAAGCTTCTACTTTATCCCATTTCTCATCTAAGTCCTTCCTTTCTTCTTTGCTCGTCCCTACCCCTTATTTCTAAGGACAATCTCCTTCTAAGGCCAAGAATTGAAGGCAAAGAAGATCAACCCATTACTAAAGTACACATATAAAAGGCTATTATACTTACACCTTGATTATTTAATCACAAAGGTATTCATTTATTATATGATTATTCAAATGAAGTGCCCTCTTCATCATTTCTACTCTAAATGATGACAAAAGTTATAAAAGATATTTTAGAAGATGAAATTTACAGGTTGCACTCCAAATTTTGGGTAAATTGCATTTTACCCCAAAACCAGGGTTTCAAGCACAGGGATTGCTTCCACAGCTGCACCTTGGTGCTCAAGCTTGGGAAATCCTTCAAACTTTACCATAATCATTCTCATGATGTCTCAACATCAGAGAAACATCTCTACATGTGAAAATTGCAAGTTAACCCCTTTAGCTGGGTAATTTGCACATAGGTCCCTGTATTACAAAATAATACTAAAACATTGTTCAATTAGGGCAGAAATGGAAATATGTGTTCCTCAAGAGTTTAATTACATGCCAAAAGATAATCACCAGTATCTTAATTACATAATTAGGCAAAACACCTAGGGTTAACTCATAACCCAGGTCAGGGATGTTACAATAATTATGAAATTCTACCAACTAAACTGAAATCTGGTATAAAATAAAACTTTGCATACATTTTAAAACTTTGGTAATCTACTTCTATCCATAGCTTGGATCTATTCTATCTAATCCTCCTTGTACTTTATTTCTTATTTCCACAATGTGTCATTTTACTGTTTGTTCTTTTCAGAGTTGTACCTAAAACGCCGCAATCAAAACGTCGGTCAGCATATCGAAATATGCCGGTATGTGGGGACAACCAAAATTTTGTAGATATGGTAACAATCTAAATATCACAATCAAGTTAATTAACAAGCCAATTTACGTTTTCAATGTGACATTCTCCACCGCTTTTGCCCTAACCCTGGCATACCCACCTTAGGGTTTCTCTTTTGCCAATGACTTAAGGCCACCTTCTCAATCCCGAGCTTGGTGCCTGGGTTCACTACTCATGGTGCCCATTAGTCATTCAATAAAGACCACCTTCTCAATCCCGAGCTTGGTGTCTGGGGTCACCACTCATGGTGCCCATGGGTCTTCCCTCCTGGGCTTGACCTTTTGGCATCATCCATCAGGGTGGCATGTAGGTGCGAGAATACACACTTCTATTATTGTTGTGATAATCATAGTGACTTTATGATTTGCAAGTATGAACATCCAAACTGATAAGTTGCATTCAATGCGATGAATCATCTGGGAAACTCTTTGGGAAACTAATGCGATTAACCATAATTAACCACATACCTGTCAAGCTGACTTGAGTGCAGAAACAATTCAACCAAGCAAGCACACACAAGTTGATCCTGAAATATGCATCCAATTTTCCCATCATTGATCAGGCCATCAAGGTTTATTAAACCTAGCTCGCTTCCTAGGGTTTCTAACCCACTTTTAGGGTTTCCATTGCAATTAGGGTTTCTCTTCATTTTTACTATTTTAAACCCTAATTTTATACAATTACTCACAAACCCTAATTATCTCATCTATTCTTCACGAAAGATATTAAGGTTACCTTTTAACAACATATAACCTTAATTTTGGATTAAAGGCACAATTAACCATCAATTAAGTCCATTATGCCTCTTTTACATTAAAACTACCATTTTTATCTTTTTAATTCATGACATGATCATTAGGCCCAATTATCATCTTTGGTTCCTTCCGGATTAACTACTCATAGTTCATTATGGTCTAATTCACATATGAACTCTATTTATCATTAATACCACCTTTATCCATTAGAAAACCCTAATTACCATATTAAGGGTATTTATCCACAATTAGGAACTTTTATACTCGAAATAGCTTAGAACCATTATATCTCAACTTTATTCATGAATTTGAACAACTAAAGCCATTAAGAGTCACAATTACTAACATTAGGGTTTCAAGGCCCATTAAAGCTCATTTATATACATGGAACCCTAAATTACAGATTGAAGTTCGACTTTAATATTCAACAGGTTATTACTTCACAAATTAACCTATTAACCCTTAAAGATTCATCCTTTATTCTCAATTAGGGTTTCTAAGTGCTTAATCATTCTTATTTGAAGTAAAAACCCTAAATCATGCAAGAAACATCTAGATCAGGTTCAAGTTCGTCATTAACTATTCAATAGGTTGCAATTACTCAATTTCATCAACTAAGCAACATGAACTTAACCAATATGCTCGATTAGGGTTTCTTAATCTAATACATAAGCACTTTCATTAGATTAACACATTTTTGCAAATAGGAATAGATTCAGGTTCTTAAACCAATTTTATTGTGTTCCTCGTATTTTTCTAAGCAACTTTCATGTATAACTTTTTCTATTCAGAGTTTCCTAGCAAAAGTTATGATTTTTGTAAAGAAAATCACTTTTCTGAATTATCTATTACTTTTAGAAAAACGTGGGCCGTTTGATTGATGATCCGCTGGACCCGGCTGGATCCAACGATCCCTGATCGCGCGCCCCACTCGTGATTGAAAAGAAGGAAAAGACAGCTATGACCTTACCTGGCTAATGCACGCGCGGGGGCAAAGGGGTCTTTTAACCCTTGGTCATCTTCTTCCTCGGGCTGGCTCGCGAGTAGCCCTATAGAGTCAACTCCAAAGTTGACTTCGGGCTATCTTCTACCTGCGATCAAGCCAACTGGATCGAGAGCGTCGACTGGCTCTCCCGAAATCGTAGTTGCCCTCAATTCCTCGTCCTCACTAGTACTTCACCGCCAACGCTCCGCCGACGCTCCGACGAGGACTACTGCTAGACAGGGTGCAAGAACACGTCATTCGATCAAATTGAACGCACGAAGACGATCGTCGCTGCGCCGCGGTCACGAGAGGGTAAACTTTAGGTTTGCTTGCATTGTGGTGTGCTCTACCCTATATATAGGGTGGCCATCGAGTCCTCGGTGAATTGGGGACTTCCCTGTTTCACAACGAAACCCCACCAACCTTAGGATGGTTGGGTTCAGAGCAAGCTCCTGAAGGAGATGGACTCCTTCACATATTCACAGATGGCTTCTAACTCGCGAAATCTCTGATCACAAATTTGCAGTCTGGACTCAGTTATCCCAGATCCTCATGAGACCGGGATTCATCCCAAGTCGTGGATCATAGATCCAACGATCGCAGATAAGCACCCAAAAACGAAAATCGAGATTTATTCCCAGATAAATCGTGACACATGATCATTATGCCATTAATGTCCACACTTTAGGATATTTTGTAAATTGCATAACTTGGAATCTGTGCATTATTTTTCAACTAAATTTTAGGCAAATCTTTAGATTTGCATTATCTTTCTTTATTCCAATTTTGAGCCTTAGACTCGAAAGGAAAGATATGGTTTCTTCACATGCAAGTAAATGTTTAATAAAAGTCATTTAAGCACAATTTCTCTCATAATACTTTATTTTCTTAATTGTGATTCCTTTTTCTATTAGAAACCATGTGAACACGAAATCTTTTCCAATATGGATCCATTATCCATATTTTCATATATTTCTTGTAATATTATCATTATCTCACATATCTTTTAAATAAAGCAATATTTAATTAATCCGTTCTCTTTCTTGTTGCATTATCTTTGCAATTTGGACTCCTTGGAACCCAAGGAACCCAAGAGGCGCGAAATCCCCCTTTAGGAATATTCCTTTGCCTTCTAGAGGCTTCTACCTCCTTTTCTCTATTTCTTAATTATTCATTTACTAATTGAATTTCCTTTTCCTGGTTATTGGGCCCAATAGCCAATAAGGCCCACAAAACAACCAACAAGGCTATTGTAAACGAAAACCTTTTATTCAAAACAAATTATATCATTATTTGTTCAAATATCTTTAATAGGAGGAATTACATTTCTCACCAAAAGAACCCAAAATTTGGGGCTGTAACAATAGTGCTTTCAAAGCACAAGTGGAGGCTGTCATCCTTCAACAACTTGCTTGCCAGACTTCTCTAGTGAAGATGAAGGCCCTAGTGAGCATGAAGCCAACTACATCAAGGGTAAACACTTCAAGGGAAAGCAAGCCTCCTCCTCTACTCCGAGATGCTACAAGTGTGGTTAAAAGGGACACTACAAGAGTGAATGCCCAAAGTCAAGAAAGTCTCACCACAAGAGCAGCTCAAGGAAAGAAGAGGATTATAAGGAGAGCAAGCACAAGAGGAAGGACAAGAAAGAGAAGAGACACAAGAATGCAACTCATGCGGCTTGGGAAGCTTCATCTTCAAGTAGCTCTACCTCCGAAGAAGATGGAGAGTGCCAACTTGCTCTCATGGCCTCTACAAGTGAAGACATTGGTGAGGTAAGTGAGGTAAGTTTGCATGAATTGTCTAAAGAAGCTATTATTGACATGCTTATTACTACCCGTTCCTCTTTTGCTAAATGTAAATCTAAGAGAAAACGGTTATGAAAAATTATTGATGATCTTTATGCTAAGCTTGAGATTTTAGAATTGAATGAGAAAACCAACCTTGAGAGTATTGATAATTTGCAAGGGCAATACCTTGATCTTGAACTCCACTACATTGGGGTTGAAGTTGAGAATGTTATCTACCTTAAGAACATTGTGAATCTTAAGGAAGAGAACCAAAATTATCTAAAAAAACTTGAATTGCTTAAAACTGAAAATGCTGAATTTAAGTTGCTTATTGATGCTCGTAGAGAAGAGAGAGATGTCTATCTCAATGAGATTCAAATGCTAAAATCTGAAAATGCTAGGTTGCTTAGTCAAGTAAATGATCTACCTCTAGACCCTTGTTGCCTAGTGTTAATGTTGCTTCTATCTCTCTTGAAAAGGATTCATATCTTACTAAAGTTGTATGTCTTGAGGCTGATCTTGTGCATGCTATGGATGACATATCTAGTTTATCTTTCACTATTGTTTCTTTGAATGATGATAACCATAGATTGAGAGCATCCCTGTAGAAATTCCTCAAAGGGAAGAACTCCCTAAATGAAATCCTTGACCATTTTACTAAACAAAGTGGTACTAGTGGTTTGGGATTTGAAGGGGAAGCCTCAAATGGCAAGGGTAAGGCCAAAGGTAAGAAAATGAGCAAGGGGATCTCTTTCTTTGAAGGAGAATCTTCGGGCACTTAGAATCCTGTGGTTTGTTCTCATTGCAAATGCGATGATCATTATTCCACTTATTGTCCTTACAAGCCTAAGGGGACCAACCCAAAGATGAAATGGGTCCCCAAGCTAACTCCGGATCCCAAAGCTTGAGTTGGGAACCAACATTCTCCTTTCTTGCAGGGAAAAAACAGATGGATTGTTGATAGTGGCTGCACAAAGCACATGACCGGTGACATAAGCCATTTCAACAATTTGACAAAGAAGAAAGGAGGATCCGTCACCTTTGGGGACAACAAAAAAGATAAAGTCAAAGGTGAGGGTGACGTAGGTGAATCCTTATGCATCAAGAATGTTCTTTTTGTGGATGGCCAAGTGTTAGTCAACTTTGTGATAATGGTTACCTTGTGCTATTTACTTCTTTTGAATGCTTGATTCTAGATTTCCTCACCTACCAAGTTATATATAAGGGAACTAGAAGTGGTAATCTTTATGTTATTGTTCTTAACTTTTTTAAGCCTGTGGTTGGTAGATGCCTTGTAGCCAATCGAATGATATTTCTCTTTGGCACCGCCGGCTTGGTCATGTAAATATGCATCAATTAAAGAAGTTGAGTAAAAAAGACTTAGTCAAGGGACTTCCTAAATTGGATATTGAAAAGGATGAAGAATGCCAACCATGTACACAAGGAAAGCAAACCAAGTCCTCCTTCAAATCCAAAGGAGTCCTTAACACTAAGAGAGCTCTTGAGCTTCTTCATATTGATCTATTTGGACTAATGAGAACGCAATCACTTCGTGGTTCCAAGTATTGCCTTGTTATTGTCGATGATTTCTCTAGATATACTTGGACCTTCTTTCTCGTTTCAAAGAGTGATACGCTTGATGTTTTCTCAAGTTTTTACAAACGAGTTGAGAATGAAGCTTCTTGCCGGATTGTTTCCATCCGTAGTGACCATGGGGGATAATTTGAAAATGAACTTTTTGAGCATTTTTGTCGAGAATCGAGTTATGCACACCTTTTCTTCACCTCGAACACCTCAACAAAATGAGGTTGTAGAGAGGAAGAATATGTCTCTACAGGAGATGGCTAGGACCATGCTTCTTGAGTATGATACTCCTAAGAATTTTGGGATGAAGTTGTCAGTACTTTTTATTTTGTGCAAAACTGTGTTTTCACTCATCCTTCTCTTAAAAAAACCCCTTATGAGCTATGGGGTGGTAGGAAGCCTTCTATCGAGTATTTTCACATTTTCGGATGTCCTTGTTTTGTTTTGAATACGAAAGATTCTCTTGACAAGTTTGATCCAAAATTGTACAAGACTTTCTTTCTTGGCTTTAGCACTACTAGCAAAGGCATATAGAGTTTATAATATTGATCTTGCTAAGGTAGAAGAATCTATTAATGTAAAGTTTATTGAGACTAACCCCTTTATTCCCAAAGATATTGTTTCAAATGATGATGTTGCAGATGAAGTAATTCCTATCCTTAAAGAACTCAACATCACCCAAAATAGAAAAGAGGTGACTGCTCAAGAAGAAGACAAAGATGATGAAAAGAAGGATCCAACTCCCCGGTTTGCAAAGAATCATCCTAAGGAGCTGATTTTAGGTGATCCATTTGAGAGAGTAAAGACGCGGGTTGCATTCAACAAAGAACAAGCCAACAACGCCTTCATCTCACAGTTAGAGCCTAAAGATGTCAAAAAAGCTCTTGGGGATGAAAAATGAATCCTAGCTATGCAAGAGGAGCTGGAACAATTCGAGAAGAACAAAGTTTGGATCCTTGTGCCAAAACCAAGCGATAGAAAGATCATTGGCACCAAATGGGTCTACCGCAACAAACTAGATGAAAGCGGCAAATTGGTAAGAAACAAAGCAAGGTTAGTGGCTCAATGCTACAATTAACATGAAGGAATTGACTTTGATGAAGCATAGGCACCTGTAGCTAGACTTGAGTCCATTCGTATGTTGCTTGCTTTTGCTAGTCATAAAAACTTTCTTTTGGATCAAATGGATGCTAAAAGTGCATTTTTGAATATAATTGAGGAGGAAGTGTATGTTGCACAACCTCCGGGCTTTGAACATGATAGTCTACCTAACAACATTTATTTGTTGTAGAAAGCTCTCTATGGACTCAAACAAGCACCAAGGGCTTGGTATGAGAAATTAAAGAACTTTTTGTTAGATCATGGTTATATCATGGGCAAAGTGGATTCTACATTGTTTCTAAAACACACTTCTAACAATTTTCTTATCATTCAAATATATGTTGGCGATATCATTTTTGGTAGAACTAACGTTGATCTTTGCAAAGAATTTAGTGATCTTATGCAGAGTGAATTCGAGATGAGTATGATGGGTGAACTCACATTCTTCCTTGGCTTTCAAATCAAGAAAACAAAGGATGAGAACTTCATCAACCAAGGCAAGTACACAAGTGAACCACTTAAGCGTTTTGGGATGGAGAACACCAAGCCGATGGATACACCCATGTCAAACACCGCCAAACTTGATAAAGATAAAGAAGGTGAGAAGGTAGATGAGAAGCTCTATAGAGGCTTGATTGGAAGTTTACTTTACTTAACTGCCTTTAGACCTGACATAATGTTTAGTATTGGCTTGCGTGCTAGATTTCAATCAAATCTTAAGAAATCCCATCTTATAGTTGTTAAGAGGATTCTAATGTACTTAGCCAAAACCCAAAATTTTGGACTATGGTATCCCAAGTCAAGGGACTTCACTCTTACTGCCTATAGTGATGCCGATTATGCAGGCTGCTTGATTGATAGAAAGTGCACAAGTGGCACCTGTTTCCTCCTAGGACCATGCTTGGCGTCTTGGTTCTCCAAGAAACAAAGCACCGTGGCATTATCAACCATTGAGGCTGAGTACATTGCAGCCGGGAGTTGTTGTGCCCAAGTCCTATGGATGAAGCAAATGCTCCAAGACTTGGAGAGCCCTTTTTGAGCCTACCCTAAGCGTCAAGCTATCATCGATCAAGTGACTAAGTTGCTTTCTGTTCTTCATCTATCTGCCCTAGGTGTCGAGTGTGAGTGCTTTCACAATTCCATGTCCAGCACGAAAGTCGTTCACGAATTCTACGCAAATTTGTGTTGGAATTATGACACTCTTGTACCTCCTCCTAATACTCAAGTTATCCTTACTTCTATGATAGCCGAGAATAAATTCCAAATCTCAGAGGATAGCCTGAATATCTTCTTTTTAGAAGCCGATGAGAATGATACCTGGCGTAAGGATTATGGTGAGTACTTTGACCTGCTTGACCCCGAAAGTTTCTACAAGCAATACGATATCACACTTCTCGGCATCTATCGTTACTTGAAGAAACTTGAGTTTGCCTATAAGAAGAAAAACACCCTACCCTCCTCCTTAGATCTCAAGAAGCGTATATTAGCCCTAGTGGTCATTTGAAACATCCACCCAAAGAAAAACCAAACGGATATTATAGAGAACACTGCGGTGATAATGTACTGCATCTTAGAGAATGTCGGAGTCAAGTAGTCTAGATATATCCTCCACCACATGACTTGTTTTGACTCTGGCAAGAACACCCATGACACCCATCCTCCATATCCTGCCCTGATATGTGGTCTTTTCTAGTTCGCCACTGAGAAATTACTCTTCTCTGACTTCCACTACAGACCTGCCAGGAAGGGAGTGTGTATCAGTGAGACCACTATTCAGAAATCTGTGCCTATCCTTTCCTCCACCACACCTGGTACCTCACTCTCTGCCTCTGCCTCAGTTGTACCTGCCTCTACCTCAACCCGTGCTCCTCCACCTCTCAGCCTACCCGACCTAGCCATGCCTCGTTCTGTGTGTCAAATGAAGCCCTCATGGGTTATATGATACACCAACAGGCATACAACCTCCAGGTCCAGGAGCATCTGTACCAGGATTTATGTTCAATCATGTCTAACATGAACTTATCCTGTGCACACCCATACCCCACCTACCAACCATACCCCGGTAGTGATTATGCATCCTATGCATACAATCACTTCTACCTTGCCCCTCCACCTGCACCTGAGCCTTCCGCTGCTGCTCCCACACCCTCTGTTGCTCCCACACCCTCTGCTGCTGGTGGATTTGCTCCAGTCATCTTGCCTCTGCCTACTGGCCCCTTGGTCACTCTTCTTGCCAGTCTTGGCGATTCTGCTCCTTCTCTTAAGCCAATGAGCTCTGTGCTCTTGGTATGACTTGGGATGAGCAGAATGCTCATTGGCCCGGTCGTCACTTCGGTCCTTCTGTTGATGAGGAGATGCCTGATCAGGCTAATGACAAGAATGCTGATGCTGCTGCTGATGTTGGTGATGGTGAGGATGTTGGTGCTGCATCTGATGATGGTGATGGCTCTGATGGCTTTGCTGGTGACTCTGGTGATGAAGGCGATGCTGCTGCACCTTCAGACGGAGACGATGACTACGAGCCTGATGCCGAGGATGATGACGCTGTGGATGATGTAGATATAGATGACCTAGATATCTAGGTGTTCTTAGTTTTTAGCCTTGTTTGTTGATCATATATATCTTTCTAGGCTATTTTGTATTAGAAATATCTGGACACATGATCTGATGTGTACTATTTTATCCTTAGCTTTCATTGCTTTTAACTTGTAGTTGTTTTTATGAGAACTTGCATTCTGGGTTGTAATCCATATTCTGTGCACTCTTACTCTTTGATCTGTTATATCTTATGAGTTGGTGCCATATTTCACCATATTTTGATTATGATTTAGCATGTTTGGTTCTCTCGTCTTTGTTTGATGTATGTTTTTGAGATTGCATGTTTGGATATTTGCTTGGTTGTGTTTGGAGAAGACCTGCTTGTATGCTCTTCTACCTCCCCTATTTTTTTTGATAATGTCAAAAGGAGAGAAATTTCAATCAATGTCTTGAAACTCAACCATATTGCTATCATTGCCTATGTGATCCTTTTCTTGCTCATTTCATGCTTTATTATGTGATTTGCTAAAGGACCATATAGTACATGCATGTTATATTACTTTGTGTATATAGACTAATTATGCAGGTTAAAGTAAGCATAGATTGAGGGGGAGCAAATTCACATTGTTCAAATCTTGAATCCCCCTAATCCACAAGGCAAAGGTATAATTTCAATATCCTTTTACAATATGTTTGAGGAGTGGTTTATCATTGTCAAAAATGGGGAGAATGTTGACCTAGAGGTAATACATTGTCCATATTTTGATAATGACTTAACCATTTCATTCATATGTATCTAATATGTGTATTCAAGATTGATCTCAGGCTTTAGGTACATGAAAATGACCAATTTACACATGCCCTAGCTTGTCAAAGTTCAAGTCAAATGCAATGCAAGTGTGCTAATAAGGAAATCACTTCAAACGACCTTAGAAGATTTTTGTAATCACTTGTATTGATGATATGACTTGTAACTAAGATGAGAAAAATATATGGGACACTTAATATCAAGTTTTAATCACTTACTTGCCAAATTAGAAAACCAATCACATGCTGTTAATCGGTCGAGTTACAATCTCGACCGATCCCATGGATTGATTTTCTGAAAGTAGCAATCGGTCGAGTTGTGAATTCACAGAACTCGACCGAACGACCTTCTGACCAAATGCAATTTTGGCTGATCGGTCGAATTTTCTAGAACAAACTCGACCGATAGTTTGAAAATTGAGTTTGTCTTTTAGTCGATCGGTCGAGTTATCTTTATTGAAACTCGACTGAATGCACTGTACGAAAAATACATAAAAAGTGATTATAACCGTTGGTGACTTGTTTGGACGAAAATAGATCCGTTGCCTTGAGCAAAAAGGCTATATTTCGGCCCTAAGTGTTCCCCAACTCAAGGGAGTACCCCCAGCTATAAATATGACCCTTTGGAGTTCATTCCAAGTTTGCTCATTCACTTCAAACAAGGACTTTGCTATAGTTGAATGTGCTACTACTCCTTGAGCCCCTTTCTCTCTCTAGTTTACACTTCATTTTGTGATTTGTCAGTGAGTTAGACTTATTGTAAGAGAGCTCCACCTTTGTATATGTAAAACTCTCAAATCTTCCACTACTTCCCTATCCTCTTCTCTCATGAAGAAAAGTTGAAGCAAGCTCCATCGAGTGAAGGAGCTGTAGCTAATCCTCTTCAAGGTTGTTGAAGAGGTGGTGATCTTCTCCAAGTTAAGGAGAAGGCAAAGGTTGAAGATCCAAGAGGAGAAGCAAAGTCCTTCAAGGCGGAAGACTTGAGCTTGAGTGGGTAAGACCTATGTGAAGGCTGAAGACTCAAGCTAAATGGGTAAGTTTCTTGATAAGGTGGAGATCTCCTTGTGATTGGATGGGTAAGTCTTTTGGTGGTCTTTTACTGTAAATCTCTTTGGTGATATAATAGAGAAAAGTACTTGTAAAGTCCTACAGGCTGACTTCTCTAGGTAGTGGACTGACTCACTTCTAGTTTGAAGTGTGGAACTTTGTCAAGTGCTTGCTATCAGTCTCTCTCATCCTTGCTATCCTTGTTTAGATAGGACTCCAAATTGATTTAATTTGAAGGTCTAATCTGTTTTGTGAGAATTTGTGTAGCTCTATTCACCCCCTCTATAGCCCTTAGATCCAACATTATATATATATATATATATATATATATATATATATATATGCTCCGACAAGGAGTGACTCAAGTGGTCAAGCACGATGTCCCCTAACAAAGGGACCCAGGTTCGAATCCCAGTTGTCGTCTTGATTTACTACCCTCCCGAGCATTCGGCCTCCACCACGGGCGTGAGAGAGGGGGAAAGAATGCCTCTCTTAATGCCATATATATAGTTTTTTTACCAATGAATCTTCAATCAGCCGAAATAACCATGAGCAACTACAATATTATAAGTTTCTTCCTCGACGGAATATATTAAAAATGATTCCATTCAGAATTTGTTATATACACCTCACTTGTTTTCCATCAGGAAGCAATTATTTTCAAAATCTAAAGCGGCGATCTTCTTGAATATTTTAAGAACATACTACTATATAATAAATTTGAGATCATTGGAACACATAGGTCATGCATCTAAAAGATGTAAAAATCATGAATTTCAAATTAGTTACGTGCGTCGATTTCATTGTCCTTTGATGAGTGACTTACACTCATCCAAATGGACTAAAATTTAGCGTGTGGTCTATTATTATTATAACAATGAAAATCAATGGATTAGATGTTATAAATATATGGTCTAGATAGACAAACACCATTGGGGTATACGATGTGATCTGTACACTCGAGTGTATTCTAGTCTGACTATATATATGAGTCATTCTAACATCACCGGATCGACTTGGCGGTTGATATAGAGACTCGAGACCTTGAAGTCTTGCCAGGTTTACCTCTCGGTAGGTTATGAAAACCTTGATTGAGGGTCCTTGAGCCAGGACATGGGTTTAAATGTACAACATGTCCTAATGATCATGTCCATTTGTAATTTATGGTCTAAAACAAAATAGACCGCCTAAATCCACTATTGAAATGATTATCGGAAACTATCAATGACTATTCAGTGAATAACTGGCCGTTTTTTCTATCCCACTGCAATCAAATAACCACTGTTATTACTACTTATGGACAACTAAATTAGTTTCATCACGCTTATTTTTCTCATCACACATGATTGTCTTAACCATCTCATTATAATTTAAGAGATGAAAGACAATATACACCATGATAGTAAGAGTGTCAGAAAATCTTTTAGACTGGTTATCTTGTCTCCCCTGTCGAGACGATAAATTAAATAATTGGAAATGTGCGGATATGCTGATTCTTAAGTGCTTAACTATGTAGATGTAGCTAATTATCTATTGCCCCATTTTGTCAGGCCCCATTTCAGGTCCAAAAGAAGCAGAATATGTACTGAAGAACACCAAGGGAGTTCATGGTTTTTATGGTGCTTCAAGCATGGAAAGATTACCTGTAGAACAAGCTATTTCAAACACAATGAAAGAATATAAATCAATTTCCCTGAAATAATGTTGACAAGGTGCATTACTTTGTTCTGGTACCGACATTTTTTTTCCTTTTCTTTGATTCTAGGACAGTTAGTTTTAAAAGTTATTGTGTATTGCGGTGATATTGCTGTCATGAATGTCTACACACCTGAGTCTGCCCTTTTAAAGAATATTGAAAGTAGAGTTTGTTGAATTTCATAGAATGTTAGTATGGGTGGTTGCTCCATATTCTGATGTAAATCCACCAGGCCAACTTCATTTTTGACGCCAACCACAAAATCTCACTGAGAAGGTCTATGGTTGTATTAAAACAATCACTCGATCGGCTAGTGTTGAGGATTTCTGTGTTTTCTTTAACAAAAGAACAGGTTTCATTAGTGCTCATCAGTTGTGAAATCTGTAGGTAGGGGGTAGGGGAAATCTATTGAACTTTAATGTCTGCAATTCTATAATCAAGGAAAGAGCGGCAAGAATGCAATATTGTTTCCAAGGATGATTCACATTCAAAAAGATCAACTGAAGGACCTGTTTGGTTGGAAGCCATTTGCTTTCAGTGTCTCAGCTAGTTTTGTGCTGAGGTGACAATTCTTAGCAGACCGCGTGTTCTCAATTTTATGTAGCTAAAAATGAGACATGCAGTTGAGATGTTCTTATCTACATTTTCTGCTCCAATGATTTGATCCCACTTGAGAACAATCTATTCCCATTCTTATGATGCATTTAGTGCTCCAACATGCTTACGCTTCAGAAAGTTTTCAGCTGCGTTTCTCTTTAAGCAGGCCACATGTGTTTTGGGTCCTGGGACATGGTGTTTGATGTGGTTGGTAGGCCGTGGTTGAATGTTGGTAGTACGGATACGAGAGTACTGACTGCAGAACCACTACCGACCTAAATACTATGATAAATCTTAACATTCTTCCTTGCAAGTATACTTGTTACATTCTATTTGAGGTCAATCTTTAAGAAAAATTAAAAGAGCCTCTCAAAATGAAGGGGTGAAGGGATCAGCCTGTTGTCTATTGACTAAGTGTTTTCTACTTGATTTTAGGCCATCAATTCGCACCCGTAGATTGAAATAATCAGCTAATGAAGGAAACATGTTCATAACGGATGGGACGCTGCACATTTTACAAAAGTCTTGGTCGCCTGTCAGCGCCCATTCATACTTTTCTTTTGGAGCACTCATCCGGCCTTGTATCTTTTATAATTGATGGTGTTATACTGTTATTTTTAGAAGCAAACAAATATAATATACCAGCGTTCGCAAGCAGTAAAAAATATTTTCTGATAAGTTAATTAATTTATGTAAAAACGTCGACGTACCTCCTGTGTATGCTTTGTGGGTGGATTAAACCAATATATGTAAGCGGAATGACGACGACGTACTTTGCAAAGATTAGATTTGCGAGTCGGCTTTCAGATGTCTATTCGTCTCTCGATTCTGAACTCTTTCCTTTTTCCGATAGCTGTGAACCTGTATACTCTGGGTTATCGGAGCAAGGCTAGAAAGGTACAGAGCTTAGAATGATAAAAGCGATGCTCCTTAAGGGAGTCTTAAATTTGAATTATACTTTTGAAGAATTTGAATTACAGAAAACCGGTTCAAAATGATCATGGATTTTGGACGTGGGGAAATTCAAGATTCCAGATTTTCTAGTCAACCAGGTCCCGGTGTGGTCCTGAATCTTGTTTTTTATTCAACGTACTCCTGGTTTCCCCGAACTTTTCTCAAATCTATAATCCATTAATAGTTGGAATCCAGGTAATTCTGTTTTTAACATGTTAATTGGATAATATATTATCACAACCGATCACAATAAATGTACTGCAAGATTGATAAATCATGAAATATAGAAGGGTTTGTCATTGAATGTAGAGATCACGCTATGGTTTTGATTGGCGATGTTATCCCGAGGTGCAACTTAGATCTATAGCATGAAGTGCATTGCCCAACATATTACTGTTATTACTTTTTTAATTTGGATACAGATGCCATGTTGGGTGGTTTTCTAAACAACGATTAGTGTGGTTCTTTACGAGCCAGTTGGTAGATTGAGAAATTAGATTGAGAAACATGGGATTCTAATAAGATTCAATTACATTATTTCCTTGATCATTACACCTGCTGAGTTAATTTCAAGTGTGAGATCGTCAAGTTGAAAGACCAAGCTTTGTATATATCTTTTAGATAGATTTTCAAAAAACTTTGTAAAAACCATGTATGCTTACTTGTTGGGGACCCAGAAAGAAGACTTCATGCCAACATCAAACTTATCTTGGTTATCCTGGTGCTTACATTATAGTAGGTGTAGCCAAAGATATGGAATATTGTACTTTGGGTTGCTTGGTATAAGAAACCTCAAAAGAAGTCTTCTTGATATGAAGATGAAATAGGAGTTTATTTTGGATGTAAAAAGAGGTGTTGACAGCTTCAACCCAAAAATAATATGTTCTACAAGCAAAGCTCTACTCACCCCTTGTGGGAATCTCTTTTTGCTTTCTATTTGATTGTTCGTTGGGGAGCCTAGATAAATTGTGTTCGTAACCTTGTTAGTCTAGAACTTTCAATATTGTTGTATCCTAAACTTCCCACCATGGTCACTTTTGATGGTGCTAATCATAAGTTTTAGCTCATTCTTCACTATCGTGTAACCATATGAATACATCGATTGCGTTGTATTTTGCATCCTATAAAGGGAAAACAAGTAAACATAAAGACATCATCTATAATGGTGAAGCAATATTTTTTCCACCAACAGATTCTGTTGTCATTGGTCCATGGAGATCCATAGATTTTGGGTTGTTTCCCTTTTGTAAGGGGCTCACATTCACTTTGGTTTTCAAAAGTTAGCTTAGGTAGTCCTCTTACTAGGTCATGTTTGCCTAACTTGTAATATCTACATGTTTACTTGTCCTAATATCTAATGCTGAAGTTATTCATTCTCCTCATCGGTAATCAAATGCTTACTTTTTGATAGGGGTAAATGGATTTAATAATATTAATATTTTCATCTCTCACACCCTCATCATTAACCAGACTAGTGCTTTTAGAAAGTAACATAAACACATTTATTCTAGGCAATGCATCAAAACCATCGTCACATAAATTACACTAATCATGTCATGGTGAAGTATATCTAATAAGAGAACTTGATTGAAAATTGCTTACCCATGTCAATAATTCCCAAAAATTTCTCGTTTTCCATCATGAAAGAAATGTCATTGCTTCACACTTCTTTTTCAATAATTTGGACTTTGTCTTATCACTTGGTATCTATTTTGAGCATTTACTATAACTTACCAATTCATGTGCACTTAAACTTTTGGTCCCCATTTTGGGTCCTTAAGGGTTATGATTGATAAAAGTTTATATTTCTCAAAAGCATTTTAGATTTACTCTCAACAAATCATTATTTTCCTTAAACATATCATGAAAATTCTACAAAATAATGTGTTGTTAACATACATATAATACTGATAAGTTGTCAAGAGAAACTCTCCTTAGTTGAATTCATAGTTCTATTGATAGAGATGTGTGATAGATGATTTCCAAATTAAAAGCATGCTCAGAAATCACATGACATCACATGATGAAACTTGCAAAACATATAAAGATCAATAGATACAAAATCAAGATTGAAATAATGATGATTGTATCCATGTAATATGTTAATTATAATCTTGATGGAAGTGGAAAAGTGGGTCTATATGGGTTAAGGAGATTTTGGGATTGAAATTAGCTTCTTTTGATCATTACTTCTAGAATGGCATTGGTATGAATGGTTTCCAACATGGCCACAATTGTTGCAAAGGTTTGTGGTCTTAGGGTGAGCGATATGTCTTACAGATAACTTGATATGTATTTTGTTAAATGGATTCTATATTGGTTTGTATACAATGTCACTTCTCCATACTTGTTTATAAGAGTGATGTAGAAGTCTATCTAGACCAATGTAACCTTTAATAATAATGGAAATGGTGTTACTTTATGGTTTATTATTACTAGCTAGCTCACAATTGGTGGTTTCAAGAACTATGATTCTAGACAAAAGATTTTTCTTATCATATTTAATGTGCTTATACTTTACATGTTTACATAAGGTTGGTTGAAACTAACATTCATTTAATTTATCTATAAAATATTAATTTTGACTAGATAGACAAGCATTATTTTTCTCAAGAATACATGTCATCGAATAGTAGGTAGAAGCAATGCTATATGTTGTAGGGATATATTTTAGATAATTGATTTTACAACTACAAAATTTAACAATCTGATCATAGAAGATATCAACAAGTTTACAAATATTTTTTCCACTAGATTTATATTATAATATTTTAACCCAAGAATGCACAAGAATATGAATAAGTACTTCTTCAAACAAATATGAAAGTAACTAATTCATTAACATCTTCTTCACTTGTTTTTTCAATATATAATGTATTCATTTTCCATATTTTTATCATCATTTTAATATACTTGATGTGATGTTCGAATCTTACTTCAACCTTGTTTCATTTCACATGTTTAATGAGGTCCATTACCTTTCTAGATTCTACCTTGTAGTTTTATTCGTTGGAGATTAGACATTACATCTCCACACACAATCATTTGAATCTTCCTCTCCACTAGAGCGGCTTTGTGTGCTTTACCCCCTTTGTCCTTCTTGTCCTGATGCTCGAAGTGTTTTTTTAATTTGTTTTAGAGTGACGGACACTCACTTTTTAAGTAATATTTTCTTCCACAATCATATCATTTAACAATATAGCTCAAAGAACATTTTTAATTGAATTTATCGTTTTACCTTTTATATAGTTTCCTTCTTCTACCAATGATTCCTCCAATGATGAATTTTGAGCTTTGAATGCCGATAAGTGCTACCTCAATTTCCCTTTTTCATCATAGTAGGTGGAAACTTTGTCTTTAATTCATAAGTTTGAAAAATTCCCAATCAACTCCTCAAAAAGTAGCTTACTAAGGTCATTTGATTCATCTATCATCATTACTTCTTGTGATACTTAGGTGTAAGCTGTCCTTTGCCACATGACCTTTCTCTAAAATAGGATTACCAAGAGATATGAATCGAACAAAAAAGGGTGGGTAACCTTGAATACGTTCAAGAAGTCAATTCATTTTCTCCCTCAAAAATAGGTCTAACTTATGACAAATCATGTTAATTTTTTACAGCTTGTGGTGTCATATGTGGCATAGTTTCCACCATATTTAATAAGAGGAATCACAAAAAAAGATGAATTTTGGCCTTAGAAATTTGTATGAGTGAATATCACTATATGTATGATGCCTCATTACTTATCAATCATGTATACTACTCCAAAGACTTCCCATCAGAAGTTCTTATCACGACGTCAACCAAAGCCAATCAATATTCATCTTAAACGTTGAAATTCTTGAGACCTATTATTATAATAAATCACGTAGAGCAGCTGATCAATCCACAAAATATACTTAAACATTAGCAATAAATTATATGAGTTCATACAACAATTAGAATAAGAATGGAATTGTGAGCAATGGGTAGCATGTCTAGTTCCAACACTCCAATGAAAGGAATACTCGCTCCTCATAGTGATATTTTCACAACCAACAACAACAAAAGGGGAAATATGAAACATTACTAAAGGTAGGAAGAAGTTGGCCTGGTCAACTGTAGGAGGTCAAACGACCTGCTGGGCTGTAGGTTGGTCATTTCCGATCGATGATGGCATAGGGATAACAACTCAAACACCAAGTCAATTGATCTTAGAAAGAGGTCGATCACTCTTGGGTTGTAGAGGTTGATAATCAAAGGTCAATTGGAAAAGAGACGAAGCACATGGAGCTCAATAGCTACAAAGTTACCAATGATTGTTTTTCAGTGAATTGTCAGAGGTTAATTTCTCAAATCAAGTAGGAAGGTTGATCACTTTCAAACATAAGAGGTTGATTACTCCAAGAAATAATGAGTCAAGACCTTTCGTCTTATGGAGAGACAAATACGACTTGACAACATGGGGTTTGAGAGAGATCCTTTGTGGTTGTATGATCGGTATTTATAGGCCTATGTATCAATGTCTCAATAGCTAGATGTGTGTCACATGGATTGATCATTTCTAAGTGGATAAGGAACATGGGTGAGGTCGATAGGTGAATGGTGGGTTGATTGCCGCTTGAGCTGAAGGTCGAGTGTTTGAGTCTCGATTGAGTTTCTTGAGCTCTAGTTGTTGATCAGTTGGGCCATCAACCTTAAAGGTCAACATGATGATTGAGTAGTGAGGTGAATAGTCCTCTCAAGAGCTTGGTGAAGATTGATAGACCTAGAGGTTGATATATGGAAGATTGATCACCACAACTCGACAATTGATGATATTTGAAGATCAATCAACATGTAGATTATGGAATTGGACACAAAAATTATTGATTGATATGCTTCTTAGAAGTTCTCAAAATCCATTTTGGGCTGGGGCGCTATGCCACACCTCACGAGAGACGACCTCCTTTCGGCTCCTACCCATTGAAAGGAAGGGAGACCCCCTAGGTTGGACTGGTTCGGCTGGTATGAGTAGATAAGACTCCAATATCTACAAGGAGAGTCGAGAAAAGTATCAAAATTTTAACAAGTTAACATAAAATCTAAAAAGAAAGAAATGAACCTATTCCTAATTAAAACTAAGATCTTTGACTGTAAAACTGGGCTAAAGTGATACTAAAAGATGAATATGCATACATCAGTGTAGTTGGTGTCATCAAGGATTGGAGTTTTTGTGTGGTGGGTTACTTCTGGGTTGAGCGTCCCCATCATGAGGTTCCACATTCTTCTAGCTTGATGAAAAGTAATGTAGAAGATCTAGTCTGACGATTACTGAAGAAATCTAGAATCACCTCATTAGAACTTTCAAAACTTAAAACAAGTAAAAAGTTAAACAAAACTTGTTGTAGGAAATATAAACCTTTGCAATGAGGAGGAAGAAGGAGATACAACACAAAAGACATTATTTAAGGTGGTTTAAGTATGACTTTTTCAAATGTACATCTTAGTCAATTTTAAAATAACTAGGTTATGTAAATGACCTTCAAGAGTAACATTAAATACACAATGAAATATATCATGCTTTACTTGGACATGAGAGAGCACACAAAGTTTGTCTCCTTCTTTATGGATTAGAAGACACCACATTACTCCTTGATTCCTAAAACTGATGGGAGGACACCGTCATCTCCTTTTTTGTCCATAGGAGATTACTATAACACCTTCCTTGAACCCACTAGAATATAAACACGGACTCACCTTTATTCTATTCTGACTGTACAATCACAAAGGGAATAAGATTGGAAGTGGGAGTAAATTTTGAAAATACAACTGAAAGGACAAGCACAATTTTTGAACTTGTATATACATAAAGAAAAATGTAAGGCTACAACAAGATCCAACTTTGGTAGCATATGACTACAAAAATGTAACTAGTACTATAAATATATTCTCAAGATAGTTTTTAGTGCTTAAGAATGTTGAGAATGGTTCTAGAGGGTTCCTATGGATACAAATATATTATACTTAGTCTAGATGCATAATGAGTGAGACCTGAGAGTGGACCCACTCATTCCTATTAAGGAATAAGCTTGCAACCCAATCTAAATAAAATCACATATATATTAAGGGAAAGGTGGTCATCCAATTTCTCATATCATGAAAACCAACTATAAGATGTAACGTAGAAGAAGAATGTAAAATGAACTAGTATAGAATGAAAAGAGGTCAACTTCATCCCCTTGATAGGCTGCATAACATGAAATAGAAACTAAAAATAATTTTAGGATTGGTAGTAGAGGGAAACCTGACCATCTTAAAAATCCTCTCTATCACTAAACTCAAGTAGGTTATTCTTAGAAGTTTCCCACTAGCTTCTCAACTATTGTGTGGTTTGGAAACAACACTTAAACATAGGAATAAAATGCAGAGTATGATTATCTAAAGACCAATACGTGCAATAACAGAAATAACTAGGAATTATAAATTTAAAGTGCAAGGAAGTCCACTCCAATTGTTAGGAAGTATAAATAGGGATGGTAAGAAATAAGGGACAACTATCCTTCAATAGGACGATGAATTAATGAAAAATGCACAATTAACAAACACATTTTTTGCCTTTAAAATATTTTATATCAATATACACTAACTCAATGCATGTGGACATTAAGGCAGACTAGAACCATAACTCAAGGAGGGTTTGTTAATGCATATTACTGAGGGAATTTGACTACAATGTCTTGATAAACCAATACAAACTTCTTCTCATCAAGATTAAAAGGAAGTTCAATGTAGTAGCATAGATGGTATTAAAAAAAATTGAAGGCAACAAACAAAATAATAGGGAACATTCAATCTTATGTTGGGGTTATATGCAACCGTGATTTAGGTTACAAGGATGTGAGATAAAAGCCAAAATGACAATGGGGGAAATAATCTTCTTTAGATTTGAATTTTCCTAAATCAACATGAAAACATAAAAGTAGACTGTAATCAACATCAAGCATGGCAAAGAAACCAATCGAGGAAAAATATTGTGATGATATTGGATACAGAGATAGTATGAAGTTCAAAACCATAAAATTATTACTGACATGCATGAGAAAGGAAAGAAAAATAGGAAGAATTTGATGCACTAGATATCTGATAAGAGATGAATCGTGAGAGAAAATAACACCACAACAATATAGAAAATAGAAGAAAAAAGTTTGACAAGGAAATCATGTGTTCTGTTATCAAACTCGACCTAATGTTATATATTTAAGTTGCATATTAACCCTCACTTAATACCCTACATCAATAAGTTACACTAAATCCTCTAAACTATATATATTTAACTAAATAAACTTTTATATCCCTCTAAAAAAACTAAAGAAACTTTTATAATATACTAAACCACTTATTATCATCTAACTTAGAAAAAGAATATTAATACAATTTGTAATCTAAAACATCATAGGGAAAAACATAGTTTATATATATAAGTAAGCTACAATAATCACCCCTTAAAATGAATCACATTTTAGAAATCTCAAATGAAAAGGGAGGGGTAGGCTGTGACATCTCCTCTCTAAGCTCACATGTTGTTTCTTGTTGTCAATGATACCTTTAGAGAACTTTACGAGATCAATCTCCTTATTATTTAGCTATTTCACTATTTAATTTAGAATCCTCACCAAGAACTCCTCATAGGTCAGGTCTTCACAGATTCTTTGATACGTGAATAGAGTGTCATGTAAATAATGAAAGCAATGCATTCTCTATCAATAGGACGGATTAATAGAACTATAGTGTTGCATCAAATATATAGACCTCAAATGCAATTCAACACAGGGTAGATGTAATTAACCATGCAATTAAAATATGAAGAGTTGGTTGTTTGATTAAGTCCTAAAGTAGCTAAAATTGTCACAAGTTATCTTTTAAGAGATCAATTCAAACAAATTCATTTGGTACCAAAGCACCTATTAATGACACGATGAACAATTATACAAAAGAAAACTGATTCTCTCTCTGGTCCACATTATGCACTACATTATCGTTAATGTTTTTCACCTATTAATCACCTAGGCAGATAGTTTGTTAAAGAAACATAGAGACTTTAGAATGCAAGAATCTCATTCACTTCCATGTATAAAAAAGTTAGAGCTCTATATTTCCTCCACCAAACCCACACCTACCTTAAGGTACCAATTTGGGAACTTATAGAACCTAGGTCTTTTATTGTCATGTACAATTAACAATAATAAGGGAAACACGAGTGGAAGTTCGTAATATGAAAAGTTGATGTTTGTCACATGACTGATCAGTTTCATCTAAGAACCAAATACAAGGAAATATACTCCATATTAGTTGGTGATGCATAGAGAAAGTTAGACATCATTATATTGATAAGCTCCATGGGGTAAAGATAAGAAAATAGAGTAAAATAAGGAGAGAAATGAGATACAAACACTTGTAGATGGATCATTCTCTACAATGGAGCTACACTTGAAGCTTCTCATGCTTGGAGAGAAGAGATACACCTTCAAGGCCTTCTTCTTCCTTTCAGTCCCTTTTGAAGTTGAGTTACCTATGTAGTTAAGTTGAGTTGCCTATGTAGTTACCTCTACCCCTTTTCCTAATATTGGGCAAACCAAATGAAAAATATCCCTCAAAATCTGTCATCCCCTTCTTTATATTTTTTCTACTTATGGTGGTGCACATTCTACATAGGATTCTACACATTTTCCACTTCAACAGTTGCCAAAGGTCGGTCTTGAAACCATTTGACATGTCATCCATGTGTGTACATGTCATGCTTGAGGTCTTAGGGAGCAACACTAATATGATTTCATGAAATACCATTGACCAGACATGTTGTGGATGATGATGATCACTAAAGCTCCTACTACTGATGTGGTGCACTACACACTCAAATCTTATATGTTGTGAATGTTGAGGTAGATTTGTCAGAAGATTATGGGATCACACATGCCGTGCGCATGTAGTCGCACACCATGCAACAAAGTTGGAAATCAAATTAGGAATTTGGATAGGTGCATGTCGTGGGCACATGGGTGCACATCATGCTTCTATGTATAAATGTTTCCCTTGTCAAGGACGAGGATGTCATTTGTTCCTGTTGAACCAAGCTTTGTAATATTTGCATTACTATCCCTTCAATTAGTCCAAATGATTCCAAAAAATCTAATGACTCCATTCATGCAATTGCAAGCTAAAATTTATCCAAATAATGAAACATAGATCATTAGGTGCATGAAATTATAGAGTTGGATCCTCTTCAAGGATTTCATTGGTGGGGGTTGTAGGTCTAAATACTCCTTGATGGGAATTCTCCTAACTTCACCTTGTCCAACTATTCAACAAACTCTTCCAAGGTGTCTTTGTTGTACTCTTCTGTTGTATTAAATGTGACACTATCAACCACCTTTTCTATTTCGTGGCATGAATCAATATCATCTGGTCCCTTTATTGTTCTATTATATTAAATGTGACATGCTTACTAAAAATGTGGATATGCAACACTAAATGCATATTCATCCTAGTTTTAGTTGCATTTTCAAACATAATTTTGTGTTCATATGCATCATTTTACTTATGTATTTGCTTCCATTTAGTTTTCCTTATTTCTATGTGAATTTGTAAGGTTTTAATCCAATTCCATGAATTCTATGGAAGGTTTGTGCTTCATATCCTACACGCCAATGTAGGAGTAGTGCTTATGCTGGTCTACCAATGATCTTGAAGAAAATTTTGATAACTGATAGGATTTTTATTGAACTGTCCCTTAATCAGTTGATGGTTTGGTTACCTCATCAGAGCACATCATTCTCTACACTTCATTTATCTCTTAGGGGTGGTTTTACATCTATCTAAATTCCCATCACTTCATCTTATCCAACCCTTCCTTTAGTTGACAACTAATAAACCCTTTTTCTTAATAAACTAATGTAAGTTAGTCCTTCATTTGTTCTTTCATTCACTCAATCCTTTCATCAATACCCATTATCATACCTCTTTATTGATCCTTAGATCCATCACCTTATCCACCTGTCGATGAAGTCACACACTAGACATCCACTCACATCTGTTAAGACTTGTCTACTGATGAGAATCCAACACACATGTCTACCTATGAAAATCCCATATTCAAGTATTTATGAAAAAGGAGACTTCACCTACCAATGAAGACATTGATGGATCTAGGGGTCTGGGGGGGGTGAATAGAGCGGCAAAACTTGCACAAGAATAGTTAGACCTTCAAATTATATTAATTGAAACCGAATGCTAAAACTGAATTAGAAGTCCTATCTAAGCAATCATTGCAAGGATGAGAGATAGTGAAACAAACACTTGGGCAAGGTGTTTAGAGTGGTTCCAATCTCCAAATTAGGAGACATATAAGAAGATCACCTCTAGGACTTTGCAACCTGTGTGTACTTATATTACATTATAAGACATATAAGAAGACCACCTTACATCCAAGGGATTACCTCTCCAAGAGTTAGTCTTCTACCTCACTACAAGTCTTACCCACTCTTACAAGAAGTTCGATTCCTTCTCTTAGGACATCTCCTCCTTGCAACAAGTCTTCATCCTTAAGAATTTACCCACCAAGCTCCTTGGATCTTCTGCCTTGTCCTTCTCCTTCACTTGGAGAAGATCTTCACACCTTCAGCCTTGAAGAAGAAGAACAACTCCTCCTTCACTTAGAGAAGATCACTTCAACCTTTGCTCTTTGAGAAAGGGGATTGAAAAGATGAAAATATGGAGAGCTTTACAAGGTAACAATGAGGTAGCTCTCTTACAAGATGCCTGACTCACTCATAATCATGAAATGCTTTGTAAATGGGAGAGAGAAAGGGGATCAAAGGGTTGTAGAACACTCAACTATATCAAGGACCAATGATAGCATGAATGAGCAACTTGGAATGAACTCCAAGTGTTCCTATTTATAGATGGGGGTGTTCCTTTGAGTGTGGGATCACTTAAGAATGAAAAATAGGCATTTTACAACTTGCAATAGATCTATTTTCATTTCCAACAACTCTCCAACGGTTGGAATCACTTTTTCTACATTTTTCATATAATCCATTTTGTCTAGTTTCAATAAAGGTAACTCGACCAATCCACTATCCGACAAAGCAAATTTTAAAACTATTAGTTGAGTTTGTCTTGGGATAACTTGATCGATCAACCAAAATCAACTTTGGTCAGAAAGTTGGTCGGTTGAGTTCTGTAGTGTACAACTCGATTGAAGCAACTATTTCCAAAAATCCATTACAGATAGGTCGAGATACAAACTCGACCGATTAAAGTACTATGTATTTTTCAAAATGATTTTAAAGTGATTAAATGATGGAATTAAGTATCCCTGATTTTTTCTCATCTTAGTTACAAGTCATATCATCAATACAAATGATTACAAAATTATTCTAAGGTGGTTTGGAGTGTTTTCCACAAAAGTGCTTTTGCATCATTTTTTACTTGAACTTGGACAAGCTAGGGCTAGTGTAATTTGATCATTTTCATGTACCTAATGCTTGGAATCAATCTTAAACAAACATATTAGATACATATGAATGGAAATATTAAGTCATTATCAAAACATGGACAATGTATAACTCTCTAGTAAACATTCTCCCCCCTTTTGACAATGACAAACCATTCCTCAACATGTTGAAAAGGATATGTAAAGTTATACCTTGGCCTTGTGAATTACAAAGGGGATTCATAATTTGAACAGATATGAATTGCTCCCCCTCAATCTATGCTCAATCTTATCTACATAGTTAGTCTTTCCACACAAAGCTATATAACATTTATACTACATGGTCCTTTAGCAAGTCACATGATAAAATATATTCTTAGACAAGAAAAGGATCAGATAGGTAGTAAAAAACAATATGGTTGAGCTTCAGAAACATCAAACTTCTCTCCCCCTTTTGGCATTACAAAAAAAAGTAAGGAGGGTAGAAGAGCACAAAAACATATCTTCTCCAAGCACAACCAAAAACATGTAACCTCAAGATAAAACACACAACCACATACCACACATCAAATAAAGATGAGAGAGAAACAAGTAACTAGTGTCATAATCAAAATATGGAAAACATACCATTTTCTCACATGGTAGAAAATACATAGAGTTATGATACAGAAGATTGAGATTACAACACATAAGCATGTTCTCAAAGCAACTACAAGCCAAAATGATGAAAACAACATGATGATAGAAATAATACAATTCAAATAATTTGCCCAGATGTCTTGAGTACAAAATAGTCTAGAAAGATATATATGATCAACATATAAAGAATAAAACTAAAATATCTAAATGTATATGCTATCTAAGTCCAAAGGGTCATGATCGACATCATCATCAGAAGCTTTAGGCTTGTAGTCCTCATCTCCATCTGAAGGTGTAGTAGAGGCACCAACTTCACCTTCATCACCAGAGTCACCAACAAAGACATCATCATCAAAACCATCCTCATGGCCATCATCCTCAGATGCCTCCTTGTCAGCAACAACAACTACCTCATCAACCTGGTTAGGAAAGTCCTCATCGGCAGAAGGACCAAAACCACGACCGGGCCACATGGCATTCTGCTCGTCCCAAGTCATGCCAAGATCATGGAGCTCCTTAGCCTGAGGGAAAGTGGGAGCATAAGTGCTAAGTCCTGCAAGCACGGTAGCTATGGATCCAATGGGGAGAGGTAGCACTCTAGGGGTATGTGCAGGGGCAGATCCACCAACAGTCGAGGGTGTATCAATGGAAGCCGTAGGTGGAGGGGCTAGGTAGAAGTGATTATATACATAGGAAGCATAATCACCACTTAGGTAGGGCTGGTAGGCAGGGTAAGGATGGGCACATGATATGTTCATGATGGACATGATCTGGAAAAGATCCCGATGTAGGTGGTCTTGAACCTGTAGGTTGTACGCCTGCTGATGCACCATGTAACCCATGAAAGCTTCATTGGATACATGAAATGAGGTATGGGTAAGTTAGGAGGGTGGTGGAGGTGGAGTTTCCTAGGTAGAGGCAGGGGCTCCATGTGTAGTGGAAGAAGATGTAGGAAAAAAAGTTTTCTTGAGAGTGGTCTCACTGATGTAGACTCCTTTTCTAGAAGGTTTGTAATGAAAATCATGAAAAAGAGACCTATCAGTCGCAATGGTGAAGAGATCACATATCAAGGCTAGGTAGGGTGGGTGGGTGCCATGGATATTCTTCCTGGAGTCAAAGTAGGCCATATGGTGAAGAATGTATCTAGAACACTTGACTCCTATGTTCTTCAAAAGACAGAACATAATCACTACGATATTATCTACAATTTCAGTTTCATACTTTTTGGGGTGAGTATTGTAGTTAACTACCAAAGTGAGTATGCGGTTTTTGAGACCCAAGGAAGAGGATGGGATGGTGTATTTCTTCCTTTAGGATGTCTGAGGCTTCTTCAAGAACTTGTGAATGTCATGGAGAGTGATATAATCTTGCTTGTAGAAGGCCTCAGGGTGAAGAAGGTCAAAATATTTAGGATAGTCTTTTCTTGCTGTGTCAGTTACCTTAGTACTATTGAAAAACATATTCAAGGTATCTTCTGAGATTGTGAATTTCTTATCAGAAATCATGTAAGTGATAATCACTTGAGTATTAGGAGGGGGTACAAGAGTGTCATAATTCCATGACAGATTTGCATAGAATTCATGAATCGCCTTAGTGCTCGTCATGGAATTCTAGAAGCACCGAAGTTCAACATTCAGGGCTGCAAAGTGATGGTCATAAAGCAACTCGATAACCTCATCTATAACCTCTTGTATGCATGGACGAGGCTCAAGTAAGGCACGAAAAGGGAAAGGATTCCTAAGAAGGATCTCCATGTACCTATTTAGAGCTTCGTTGGAAATAAAGAATGTGTCATCGAAGGGAATGAGGCGAGAGTTGGAAGAAGATGATGGTGCTCCAGAAGGGGCAGCTCTCTTTCTCCTATTAGAGGCCATGGAGGCAAAAAGAAGAGGATTGAGAGACCAAACATAAGAGAAACACCACCAAAATATATCTAACCACCTAGGGAAGATAGGAAAAGAGGCTAGGAAGGTCAAATTGGGGCTAGCTAGGGCTTGGAGATGGAAGTCGGGGCTAGGTTTGAGAGCTTGAGAGAGTTGGGGGAGGCATAGGTCAACTTTTATCTAGTTGAGTGGGAGAATAGTCGGACGAAACTTACTAAAGATATTGTAACATACTGAAACCTAGGACTTAATCTTATTTTGGGGTTAATAGCTTATAACCCTTAGTTCTTATGCTCTTTGGTGACCTTGAATATACTAATGCATGCATAGGTCACATTAAAACATAGAATTTAAATTAATATTACCCAATACCATGACGAGCACTAAGGTGATAAAATATACCTTCCTTGCCTTCTTTGGACCAAAGAAAATAATTTTTTATTCATAATCTACATAATAAAATATACCTTTGGGTAAATGTTCACTCAATTTGGAGAAAGTTTGATTAAAAGGTGAAATCGGGAGAGAGAAAGTATATAGAACCTTCAAAATATCAAATAATTACAAAATAACTCCAAAATGTAAAATTGATGGCAAATTCGTATTCAACATGTTAAATATGACTTGTGGGTCAAGCTTCATAATTTTTGGATAATCCTAATGTCATTAATGAAGGAGGAAAGAGAAAATAGTAAATAATTTATTTGATACATTAAAAGTTTTCAAAAGGCAAATATAATTTTATATTCGGATTCTAAATGTCAATATTAGCATCTCTGCAAAATTTTATCCAATTTGGGATTCATTTGCATCTTCAAAAGAGGAGAGAGAAAATACTTAAATAATATGTCACACTTTATTCCTAATTCGATTTGGTAAGTTGTTTATGTGCGCGCACTGTGAGCCATCCAATCAAGACTTAACAGTGGGGATTTTGTCTCCTACCTTGTGTAGGAGTCCTATTCGCGGTGAACCGTGACCGTGGGTTTTCTAACCCGATTTCTTTTGAATTTCTCACTTGTTTCCAAACTGTTCTTCGTGGTTTCTTTTGCAATGAATTCGTGAGAGGATTCCGCCCACGATGATCCCTTACTCGAAACTTAAATCCCTATATAAAAAAATGCCCAATTCTCCTCTATTCATCATTTTTGGCAGAAGCCCTCTTCTTGCTCATCTTCCTCATGAAATTGCTCCGGAACAACCCTCAACCTTCCTTATCTTCTCCTCTGCCCTCAATTGAACCCAAAAATGCCTAGAGTAGCTGGGCCTACTCGACCTTCTTCTCTGGCAACCTCACCATCGTTCTTGCCTTCCTTGCCTTCTTTGGTCCAATTGGTTGCTCGATAAGCATCCTGGTACCCATAACTTTCTTTTTTGATCGTCGTTTTTGTGTGGATTTGGCTGAGTTGCTCTACCCTGTAGATCGGTGACACCTCTATTTTTCTGGTGACGCCTGTGATAGGTTCTCATCCGTAGCGGATGGGTTTTGTTCCTTTGCACACCTGTGTCTTCACAGTGCTTCTATGCTTATGTTTTCGGTCTTGTTTTGCGGTGAGCTCGGTCCTTGGGCAGAACTGGGTTCATGCCATGGCGAGACTCAGATTCAGGGATAATGGTCGAGCAGTGAGGCTATTTCGGGCTTGGTAGCTTCCTTGTCATTAGGCGATTCCAGTAGAATTGATCCCTAGATGTTGTGTGAGCTTTTGCACCTTGTGCTTCTTTGCCCTGAGGTGCTCAATGCCATGGCGCAAGAGAAGGATCGGGGGAAGAAGCCCCAATGTGCATTCTTTGTCTTGCCCACCTGATTTCTCGCTCAGGGTCATTTACTCAATTTTCTTTGTTTTTGGGACGAGTCAACTGCACCTTTGACTACAGACTTGGCCTCACCGGATTGGGCCAACTCAGTTGGGCCCGATCTCTCTCCCTCTCTCTCGGCCCTTGATTTATGATTTGGCTTTTTCTTATTTTCTTATTGGCTGGTTTTACAAAATGCATAACTAATTAATCCCTAATCAGACAAATATGAATAAATAGTCAATAAAATGAGAAAAATGTAAGCTTTCTTTTGGTAAGGTTTTCGTCACCTGAATCTGATGTTTTGAAGAGGTGATTTTAATGGATTTAATTAATAAGTTAATAATTTGTATAACTCATAACTAATAAACCATTGGGCCAAAATTTAAAAGTAAAATATGTTCTAGTCTCAAAAAAGTATGATCTATCTAGTAAAAATAAATTGGATGCCTATTTTTGAGTTTTTCGAAAAAGTATTTTTGAGGATGATTCAATTGACTAAAAAACACTAAAAATAACCCTAAAAGTCCATATCTTCAAAATACTTAATATTATATGTTATTTTGATAAAAAAACCCTAACTAAGATGATGGTGATGTTTTCAAGACCTAAATTAGTGGTTTGTAGAAAAAGTTGACAACTTTGGGGTTTTGAGTTCTTAATGAATGCATATAATGCTAATACATGTATATGGTTATTATAATAGGACAAGTGGACTCTAATCTAGCTTAGGATTTTGGAAAGTGTTTTGATTAAGATTCTGTGAGAGGTATGTTAGCATCTCCTATTTGTCTTTATTGAGCAATAACCTAAATTGTCTTTCTCTTGGTCCTACAGACAAATACCTAAAAACCACATCTTTTCCTTTTGAATATTATGCTTCATGTGAAGTACCCTACTTGTTACTGATCTTGTGATCATAATATCTTATTGAATTTCTTTTGGAATCTTTATTATGCCTTGTTCATTATGGAACTCAATTTGTTGTTATATGCTCACTTTGAGGTGGTTGATAATGATGATCACTTATGTGGTGATAAATTTGTAAAATCTGACTATACTTTTACTTGCCTCCATTTTAAGCATGTTGTGTGACTTAGTAACCCTAAAGTAATATAATTTGCATTGGTTTTGGGTTACATGTCCTTATTGTATATTTTGGGATGGTGGTTATGTGCCCCATACCCGGGTTTCAACTTTATGAGGGTTGTCCCAATCTAATATATTTTGGAGTTTGGTTATGTGCCATTCTCTATCAGGTTTCAATTTTATGAGGGTTGGCCGCCAATTGTTATTTATGTTGTTCTAGTGCTATGTTTATCTCACCTGCATGCATGCTGTTATGAGTTTTATGCCCTAGAATCTTTATGAGTTTTTTGTGGCACCACTTTTATTATTGTTTTAATGGCAAGTATCCCTTTTATCATATATTTTTGATTCTTTCCTTTTATGCCCAAATGGGTAGTTCTTATCTCTTTGCATGGGAAGCCTTCTCTACTTGATGTATCGTTTTCTTAAAATATATAATGCTCAATTCCTTTTTAGCATGCTCATACCAACGTTTTGCTGATATCCTCTTTTCTTTTCCCTTTATGGGGTACACTTCCAAACCCAGGTGTTGGACAAGGAGAAGGAGATCTAGGAGGACCTGGACCACATCAGGTATAGATGACTTCATAGGAGACCTTACTTGAAGTAGTTAGGTGATCCTCAGCTAGATCTACATATGTAGTTAGTTTTCCTTTATGTCACCCTGCATGGTGAAAGTTAGTATGATAAGTTGCCTTGTAATGGTTAGATATATCTTTCAATTCCGCTGCTACTTGTGTTATGATACAATCATGTTAAATAAATTTGGTTTCATCCCCTTTTGAGAAAAAAATATTGGTGGATGTTGCCCTCTTTAATTTTCAGTAGGGAGTGGATCCCTATGGGATCCCGCTCCTTACAACATGGTATCAGAGCCTGTAGCTGTCGGTTATCTAACTATTTCAAATATGTCTCCCTTAGGATGTTTACCCTTATTTTAGGTTGCTTATACCTAGTACCTTGTCTTGTGTAGGCAAAACCCTAATTGCGGGAGATAACTCTGCTATTGACAAGCAGTACAGTTACGAGACACCCCAAACCCTTAGGTTTTGGGGACCTCAGCTTCTGCTAGTTCGGGAGTATCTATGACTCTAGAGTAAGAGTTGGCCATGTTTCGACAACTCTTTGCTTCTTCCATGGCAGGAAAGATGAAAGACCCGTTTGTATCTGAGAAGCATAAGGAGTTCTCAATCATAGAGTTTATGAAGATGCAACCACCTTCCTTCAAGGGTGAAGGTGAGATAGAGATGGTTGAAAAAGCTGATGATTGGGTGTTAGCCATTGAGAGGACTTTTGATGGTATAGCTTGTCCTCCACATCAGAAGGTTAGGTTTGCTTCATATGTTTTAGATGGACCTGCAAGAGTTTGGTGGAATGGGATTGCAAGGACTAGAGACATCTCAACCATGTCTTGGGTGGAGTTTTTGGCTCTCTTTCGTGGGAAGTACATATGCACTGCTTCCCTAAAGAAGAAAGAAGCAGAGTTCTACAACTTGAAGCAAGGTTCGTTATCCGTTTCTACTTATGTGCAAAAGTTTCTTCTGTTGGAGTGTTATGCAGTTTGTTTGGGTGAGGAGCGTAGGGCTGGCCTTTTCCTCCAAGGGCTCAACTACAATGTGAGACGTGCTCTTATCCCATAACTTCCCTTGACCTTTCAGCAGATGGTCGATAAAGCGTTGGCTGTGGAGTCATACCCAAGGTTTCAACCTAGGGAGTTTGATAAGAAGAGGAAACCTTCAGGAGATGAGCAAAGAAGAGACAAGTGTGTTAAGTGCAATGGTTACCATCCTCCAGGGAAGTGCTCTCAATATAAGAACCAAGCAAAGTATCAACCTGACTATCAGGTTGTGTGCCATCATTGCAAAGAACCTAGACATATTCACCCTAGGTGCCCTCAACTTCATAATGGACATGTACCAGCTCAACAACAACAACCTCAAGTGCCTCATCAGAACAATGGTAAAAACAATGGTAAGAGACCTATGGAAAGGCGAGCTGGAAGAGTTTTTGCTTTGGATGGTCAAGAAGTCCATGATGATGATCCAATTGAAGGTAATCGTTAGTCCTATAGTAGACTTTCAAGTTATATTTCCTTTTGCATGATATATATGAAATAAGTTACCTTAATACCTATAGTTTTGTTTGGCTTATTAGGATGAATCTTTTAAGGGGTGGAGATAGTTGTTTAGATTTCGAGGACGAAATATCTTTAAGGGGTGGTATGCTGTAACATACTGAAACCTAGGACTTAATCTTATTCCAGGGTTAATAGCTTAGAACCCTTAGTTCTGGGAGGTTTAGCCAAACAAGTATTAAGTTATGCTCTTTGGTGACCTTGAATATATTAATGCATGCATAGGTCACATTAAAATGTAGAATTAAAATTAATATTACCCAATACCTTCAAATTAATCATTAAAGCAATAAAAGGTACATACGATATGTGCATAATAGACAAAGTGTCCATAATTGAGAATAGTGAGTTATAATTCCACAAAATATGAAATAAATAATCCTATGTGGGATAATGATGGTGTATATTCATTCTATATTCTTCCTATGCCTTAGGGTGCAAGGAAGAGAATAAGGGAATCAAAGATAATGCTTAATACATAAATAATGAGATAATAGATTATTAATGGGAGAATAATAGAAATAATGAATAATGTATTAAAAGGATAATAATAACCTCAAATTCATTTTCTTGGGATATGCCTTCGCTTGGAGCCCAAGTTTCATCAATTTAGGATAATAATAATCATATCTAGTTTATTTAGAAAAAGGGTGTTTTTCCTTACAAATATTAAATAAAATATTAAATGACTCCAAAAGTGGAAAATAATTTTAGATTCGTAATCTACATAATAAAATATACCTTTGGGTAAATTTTCACTCAATTTGGAGAAAGTTTGATTAAAAGGTGAAATCAGGAGAGAGAAAGTGTATAGAACCTTCAAAATATTAAATAATTACAAGAATAACTCCAACATGTAAAATTGGTTGCAAATTCATATTCAACATGTTAAATATGACTTGTGGGTCAAGTTTCATAATTTTTGGAAAATCCTAATGCCATTAATGGAGGAAAGAGAAAATAGTAAATAATTTATTTGACACATTATAAGTTTTCAAAAGGTAAATATAATTTTATATTCGGATTTTACATGTCAATATTAGCCTCTCTGCAAAATTTTATCCAATTTGGGATTCATTTGCATCTTCAAAAGATTAGAGAGAAAATACTTAAATAATATATGTCACACTTTATTCCTAATTCGATTTGGCAAGTTGTTTATGTGCGCGCGCTGTGAGCCGTCCGATCAAGACTTAACCATGGGGATTTTGTCTCCTACCTTGCGTAGGAGTCCTATTCATCGTAAACAATGACTGTGGGTTTTCTAACCCAATTTCTTTTGAATTTCTCACTTGTTTCTAAACCGTTCTTTGTGATTTCTTTTGTAATGAATTTGTGAGAGGATTCCGCCCATGATGATCCCTTACTCAAAACTTAAACCCCTATATAAAGAAAACACCCCATTCTCCTCTATTCATCATTTTTGGCAGAAGCCCTCTTCTTGCTCCTCTTCCTCGTGAAACTACTCTGGAACAACCCTCAACCTTCCTTATCTTCTCCTCTGCCCTCAATTGAACCTGAAAATGCCTAGAGTAGCCGAGCCTACTCAACCTTCTTCTCTGGAAACCTCACCATCATTCCTACCTTCATCGCCTTCTTTGGTCCAATTGGTTGCTCGGTAAGCATCCTGGCACCCATAGCTTTCTTTTTTGATCGTCGTTTTTGTGTGGATTTGGCTGAGTTGCTCTACCCTGTAGATCGGTGACACCTCTATTTTTATGACGACACCTGTGATAGGTGCTCATCCGTAGTGGATGGGTTTTGTTCCTTTGCACGCCTGTGTCTTTGCAGTACTTCAATGCTTATGTTTTCGGTCTTGTTTTGCAGTGAGCTCGGTCCTTGGGCAGAACTGGGTTCATGCCATGGCGAGACTCAGATTCAAGGATAATGGTCGAGCAGTGAGGCTATAAGGGCCCGATCTCTCTCCCTGTCTCTCGGCCCTTGATTTATGATTTGGCTTTTTCTTATTTTCTTATTGGTTGACCTTACAAAATGCATAACTAATTAATCCCTAATCAGACAAATATGAATATATAGTCAATAAAATGAGAAAAATGTAAGCTTTCTTTTGGTAAGGTTTTCGTCACCCAGATCTGATGTTTTGAAGAGGTGATTTTAATGGATCTAATTAATAAGTTAATAATTTGTATAACTCATAACTAATAAACCCTTGGGCCAAAATTTAAAAGTAAAATATGTTTTAGACTTAGAAAAATATGATCTATCTAGTAAAAATAAATTGGATGCCTATTTTTAAGTTTTTTGGAAAAGTAATTTTGAGGATGATTAAATTAACTAAAAATCACAAAAAATAACCCTAAAAGTCCATATCTTCAAAATACTTAATATTATATGTTATTTTGATAAAAAACCCTAAGATGATGGTGATGTTTTCAAGACCTAAAAGCATATAAGATGATTTCCATGATGATAGGACCTATGTCTATGATCACAGGTTGAGGCATGTATGATAAAGCATATGATCATCAATGTCACCCTACATTGAATAATATGATTCTTCTGTCAATCCATGATGATTGTGCATACTAACCATGCAGGCCATTGCACACCCTATCTAGCCTTATGAGGCTAAATTGGACTAAGTTTTAGGTGAGATACCAATAGGATTTGACTAACCTAGTTTTCTAGGGTGGGAATCCTTAGTGTAATTGGGAGCCAAAATTAGGAATGGGGAGTAGAGGTGAGGTTATTTCACCTCACATTACTCACCCATCTAACTTTTAGAAAACTCCTAGGCAATTACACTAAATAATCCTATACTAGCTACTTAGATATCACACCTAGGAGTCAGAGAAGGGATATATGTGTGGGAATATGGGGTGCTAGATATAGATCTACTAGTTGGGCCTAGGAGCAAATCCCAAAATAGCCTCAGATATGCCATCTTCTATTAGATTTAGGTGGTTTCAAGCACACAACCCCAAGCAATTTATGTTTTCAAGCACAAAACTACAAGAAGAAAAATGGGAAATAATATAGAGTAGGAGGCAATAATCATAGAACAAAAATATGTAGTTTACAAGTTATACTCCTTCAACATGGCATCAAAGTAACACTTTTATCCCAAACAGTCCACCAAAGGGGGCTTAGCTAGATATAAAATAAGAAAAAGAAGAGTAAGAAGGAGTAGAGGAGTAGGGGACCATAGAACATGGTGAAGATTCCTCCTCCTTCACCTCCCAGATGTTAGAGCTTGCACTTCTTCTCCTAAGCTGGATGGATGGAATGGAATGGTGGTGGATGATGGTCAAAACCCTAGAAAACTAGGGTTTTGGGGTGGAGGAATGTGGAAATAAAGTGGATGTAGGTGGGAGCTCCTTAAATGCTCAAAGGAGGTAGAAATGAATGATATGGGATTGAAACCTTGTCCTACAACCCCCACCTAGGTATATATAGGTGGTAGGGAAGCATTAGGTTAAGTGCGGGTAATATGGGAAATCAGTGCAAAACTGTGCTAGGGTTGCTAGCCACCACAACCGTTTTGGTCACCACGACCATGGTGGAGTGGGGTGAACATGGACATGGTAGAGTGGCACGAGCGAGGTGGAAATGGCTAAAATGTCAGGTTTGAGGAGGGTTTTTTTGGAGGCTAGTAGAATGGCTGTGGTGTTCACGACGCCCGTGGTGGGTGAAGGGTGGAGCAGGTGTGGTGGATGACATGAGCATGTTGGTTGGAGGTGGCACGACCATTTTGCTGATGGTGACCATTGTAGACATCCTTCACCGCAGGCATGGTGGCTTTTGAGTACCACAACCATTCTACTGGCTACGACCATGGTGGTTGAGTTGTTGTAGCTTGTCATTCCTTTGGATTTTCTATGTGATTTGGGCATCTTGGCCATGGTTGTGGCAAAGTACCATGACCTATTTTGAGGGCCCGATTGTGATTTTCTGCTCCAAAGTCCTTTAATCAATTTCTCTTTGCCTTGAATGTATATTTTGACCATTTATGGAAGGTTGAGAGATGGTCTAGGACTCGTTTCAGGGTGTAGAAACCCAAGGATCCTCCCTTCTTCCTCGTTTTCATCCAATATATGGTTCAAAAAGATGAAGAACACACAAAGAGCATCCTTAAGCAAATTTGACATGAAACCATTTATTAGGGAAATTAACTTGTAATCTAACATGTCTAGATGTGATTGAGATGCAAAAAAGATACAATATGAAACCCTAAAGTAGGGCTGCATCACCACCCTAAACTTAAAAGATACTTGTCCTCAAGTATGCTCCAACTTAATCTCTCTTCAGTTTTTTCAACAAACAATAATGATAATTGCTTTACAATAGATGATTACTGACTAAATGGTCTCAATGGCAATTGATTATGTGTATCCCACCTCTCTCCTCTCCACTTTCACAAACCAATCATGATTGAAGCACTAAACATACAAACTTCACATATAGGGCATATAATACACAATCAATACATATGGCTTTCATGTAGCTTAGGGTAGACCGTTTCATGGTGGTGATAATCGAAGATGACTAGGAGTACTATTTTACTTTCATACATTCAATTTCATACTTCAAACCACACTATGTGACCCACATGGCTGCAAAAAAAGGGTGAAGTGAGCCATGTTTGGTGTTTCCTAGCTAAATGGATATACAAATAGAAGAAGGAGGTTGCGTAAGAGGTCGGAGTGCTATTACATAGGAGCACTCATATTTTCTTTATTTAGATGCTATTACATAGGATAATCTTTATTTTCCTTTTGCACTTTCTCTTTCTTCTTTTTTTCTTTTCTTTGCCCTTGGTGTAGGTAGGGAACATGGTGGTAGGAGTGAAGCGGAGGGACATATATATGAGACCAACTCTTTTAGAGGGTGGTCAAGGATGATATGTGCACTGTTGGCATCCTTTCATGAGGTCGATAGGTAAGAAAATGATAGAAAAATGTTGAGTCAAAGAGGGGTCACTAGTGTAGGTTTCAACATAAGATCTCCTCCATGAAAATTACTCAACACTTCATGAAATAATGTCACACCACATGAATGAACATTATAAATCACACTTTTATCATGATATTCCACAAACCCTAATCGTTTGTTTCTTGCTTAAATCATAGCTCAACTAAACAATTCACAATCATGAGAGAGGTGATTCACATGTAGAAATTCAACAATTAAGTCCACTTAGCAATAGAACATAAGAATGTAGCATGCATTTGTCATATGTCAAGATTTTCAATTTAGTAACTAGAGATTCGGTCAAGATATTCTAAATTTGGGAAAAATTGGCCAACATGGTTCCAACTTGTATTCAATCACATCTAAATCTACATTTAGGGAATGAAAAGCATAAAACAAGAAAATCCTAGATACAACACACAAAAAGTACCAAAAATGTACATGAGATGCAATGCATGGCATGAAAAGCAATTTTTTTGGAAAATTACACAAAAATGTATGAATTTAAATTATATGGCATGCAAGCATCTAAAACAAACACACAAAGTATGTATGGATAAGTATAAGAGTCAATTAGACTGTTTGATCATCTTGGAAAAAATTATAACAAGGTACATAGAGAAAAATGAGGTAAAGGTAGGGCTTACCACACTACCACCCCAAACGTTTAAACCATGATGTCCTCAACATGAAATAGAAGCTTAGAATAGTAGGATAGAGGGTATGGAGTTGTGGTAGACAACCTCTAAGAGATGGAGTGATAAACATAGCATTAGGCGAGTAGGGCAGGGCCACCATGTTTGTTATGCACAAAACAACTATTTTGGCATGACAACAACCCATCCGTGTTGTGTGGAACGACCGTGCTGGACTCCTTCCTGTAGCTTTTTCTATAATATTCATTTTTTTTTCTTTTCAAGCTTGTTCTTATCCTTGGTTGGATCCTCCATGCATCATCTTTACTCCATGAACATGCTCTGACATGATTTGCAAATAGAAAAACTATCAAGTATGGCGTGTGTGTATTTCTTGGAAAAACCAAAGTATAACAAGAAAATGGGTTTTGAGAGAGAGAGTCTCAAACTGATGTGGGTTGCTTCCCACTAGAACTAAGTTTAGAGCCTTCAAACAGGCTTGGCATTCTTTGATTCAATGAACCATTATCCAAAAGCAAAATGTTTCCATCCTGACCAAAGGAAATCCTCTCAGTTGCTTTGACTACTTGATCTTCCTCCTAAGGATCATGGTAGCTTCTCAAGTCTTTTTCTTCATTTTTCTCTCCTGTAGGTCATCATAATAGATCTCAAAGTAAGAATCCCCATCAATGAAACTTTTCATCTCATTCAAGATGACCCCTTAGGCAGCTTCTCTCTTATCTTCTTCTTGAAGGTATATACACCCTTATGGAACTTCACATAAGTATGGAACTCCACATAAGTTGGGTTTTGCTTGATGATGTCAAGAAATAAGGTGCTTACCTTAATCAACCTTAAGACCTTTAGAATTTTCATGTCATAGTTTTACTTTCCCTTGAGTAATGGGTCTTCATAGGCATCAACGAGAGGGGTCTCAATCATATTGGATACTTGAGAACCTTGAAACATCACATTAGGATGTCTTGGATCAAATATTGGGGCACTTGCTATCATTGCTTCAAAAGGAGTTGGAACAACATATTTGCTAGTGCCCTTGGAAATCTCAATATAAGGTGGTAAAAAAAAATCTCTAGTGCACTTGTCACTCTCACCAGGACTTTTTGACAACGGTTCTCCATCATAATCTTTATCAAATTGCTTCCCTCCCTTATTGAGCTTGTCAACAACCTTATCACACCTCAAGATTGAAACCATATTCACTTGCTCATGGGGAGGAGGAGGAGGAGGATGTGATTGTTGTTACGACCCCACCTCCCGATAACCCCCAATTAAGGGAGATCGAGAGGTCGAAGGCGCACCCATGACTTCCGGATCAAAGGTTCGACAATTAACTAAGAATAATTATCAAATTTTAACATACTATACTGAAAACTGTAAGAAAAATAAAATTTTGCATACCTTTTTGAAAACTTAGATCTCTAGACTTCTATCCACTTAAGGATTCTACTTTAACTAATCCTTCTTGTATTTAACTTCATGTATTTCACAATATGATGTTTTACTGTTTGTCCTTTTTAGCTTGTACCTAAAACACCGACAAACAAAACGTCGGTCAGCCGAAGCTGGTATGTGGGGGAAACAATAATCATGCAAGTATGTTAACAATGTAATCATTCAATTAATCATTTATCAGCCAAGATTATGTTTTAAGCCATACTACTCAATCCATACCTATCCACAACTCTATGTTGTCCCTGTAAGGACTTATAACATACCTCTATAAAGCTAGAGTCGCATGGCACCACCCAAAGGTAGCCCAATATCTAACTCACTGTGACTTGATGGACCTACCCTCTAGGTAGCCATGTACTAAGTCATTACACGACCTGATGGACCTACCCTCTAGGTAGCCATGTACTAGGTCAGCCATTAAGACACAGAGGGGACCGGGATCTGAGCTAGTAGGCACATATCTTATGTGATAGTCATATCCACATTATAGTTTGCATGAATTAAATTCATCCAACAGTTAACTCATGTCATCGATGAAAACTTCATAAAACCTCGGAAAACTAACTCGAGATATTCATAAGCGTAACCACATACCTGATTTGTTGAGTCATGCAGATTATTCAACATATACTTCATGTATATACAATCAAGCCAATCAACAGATCCAAGCAAGTAATTCAATCATCACATAATTCCTGAAAAGAATATGTACTCTATTTATTACACACTTTATCAAGAATCTACTTTATTTCTTTGGGTTCACTTTCTAGGGTTTCTAATCCGCATTAAGGTTTCATTAATATCCATTAGGGTTTCTTACCTCAAACTTTATCCATTTTTAGGTCAACAAACCCTAAAATACTCTTTTCCATTTATATGAACCTTAATTGCTCAACTATTCATTTTAATAATATTTTATACCCAATTTGACTTAGGATCATCATATCCCTATTTATTTACAGATTTGAAAAATTAAAACAATTAAAAGACATATTCATCTAAATTAGGGTTTTCAAGCTCATTAATGCATAATCATGCACGAAACCCTAAATTAAACCAATTATATAAAAAGATCATCTTTTTATATCCTATTCTCACTTTTATTAACAACAGGTTAATATCAACTTGAATTATACAAATGATGTCATTAAGACCATTTACCATCAAATCTAAGGATTTTCCCTTAATTAAAACACTAAAGATGATAACTTTGTGTAATTTTCCAATTTCAAGCATATAAACTCTAAATTAGACTAATCATGTGCAAAGTTCTTCCTTTTTGAACATAATGTACCTTTTTACATTTAACAGGTTAACATCAACTCTAATGATCAATTAAACCCTATTAAACACATTAATCATATCAAAATAGGGTTTCTCAATCTTTAATTCATTAAAGATGACGATTTACACTACTTTTCGCATATCAAGAGGAATTAGCTTCTAAACATATTTTTATTGAATTCCCCTCGCTCTGAGGATCAATTTTCATATAAGATTTGTCTCAATCCGAGTTTCGTAGAATTAGTTATGATTTTTGCAAAATGTTACTTACCTGACCAATCAGGTTGTGCCACGTCATCCTTTCCATGCAACATAGTTTGCTTGGAAACATAACGGATTGATCGTTATGCCCCCCCACTTAAGTTCCTTCTTGAATAGCCCACAGAGGGGCATTTCCGTCCAAACATTAATGGGTTATCTCCTTCCTCCAGCAGGTGCGACGCAGACCCCTAGCGGCCGCGTTTTGCAGCCTTGTGGAGACTCTCCTTCCCTCCCTGGGCCGCCATCCTCGCCAGAGTCTGCTCCTTCAGTTCCGCCCTGATCTGGCGCACCCAAGGCGCCCCTTTTTCGTGGCTATGGCGGCGGTTTCAAGGATTCTTAGCCTACTCTTTGTGGCTGGACGGGCAGCCTGTAGCAGGCTGTCTGTGCGAGGGCCATGCTTAGAGAAGGTAACCAGCCATCCCCTAGTCGCCGTAGAGCCATCATACCCCCGTCTCCGTTCCTCCCTATCCCTCATTGTTCCAGAGTAGGGCCTTACTACCACGGTTAGGGTTTTGATGAAGAATAAGGAGAAGGAGTGGAGAGAGAGACGCCAGGAAACTACTTGGCTCATCCAAAGGGTCTACCCTTTTATAGATGAGGGTCCCTTCTGTCCCAGCATGCTTGCCCACGAAGGAATAAAGCCTAATCCTAATAGGAATTATATTCCTTCACTAAAAGCAAGTTTCTCTCTCTCTTTCATATTCTTTTATTATTCCTTCCTCCTCTGATATTAGGATTTCGAAAATCCTTTCTCTTATCATAATTAGACTTGCCCTTTAATTCATTGGCCACAAATTTATATTCCCTTTTATTAGAAAATACTTCCTTTCTATCCTTATCACAAAATCCATTAATAATGTATCATATTATCTTTATTTTGCAAATTTGGCATTTTCTCTTTCTTTCCTCTTTATTGGGGATCCTTGGACCCCAAGAGACTATATTATTTAGAAATTCTTTTCCAAGGATATTTATTATCCTTCTAGATGCATCTTTATGCATTATTTCTAATTAAAATATCTCTTTTTGAGGATTTCTCTTTATTTCTCTTTTATTTTCCTCATTGGTATTCCTTTTATCATTAACAACCTCATGGATATGAAATTTCCCCAAGAAATCTCATTTATGCCTCTTTCCACTCATTTTCCACATATTATCATTATTTTCAATTTATTTCTTAATAAAGAAATACTTAATTAATCTTTTCTTTTCTTATTGCTTTCTTTTTGCAACCTTGGACTCCTTGGTACCCAAGGAACCCAAGAGGCACGAAATCCTATTTGGATTTGCCTTCTAGAGGTTTCTACATCATTCTTTTCTCAAAAATCCAATTATTCATTTATTAATTGAATTTTCTTGTTATTTGGGCCCAATAGCCAATAAAGCCCACAAAACAATCATCAAGGCTATTGTAAACGAAATCCATTTATTTGAAGTAAATTATATCATTATTTGTTCAAATATCTTTAATATGAGAAATTGCATTTCTCACCAAATGAACCCAAAATTTGGGGTTGTAACAATTGTTGTGGTGGTGGTGGTGGTCTTTGGTGTGGTGGATTAGCATTTTTAAGGATGCATGATGGTTGTTGTGGAGGTTGTTGGTAAGGGGGTGGTTCCTGTGGTTGATATTGTGGTGCTGGTTGTGAGGTGTGTTGGAAATTGTCTGAAGGTTGAGGAGGTGGTGGAGCATAAGGGTTGGGGAGGCTTGATATTTTACAAGGTAGATACATGCCCTTGTGGTCGAGCATAGATGCCTTGAGGGACACCCATAGAGCCATTTGCATTGTTTGGGTTGGACATGGATGGGAAGGGAGTCTTCCCTCCTCACAAAGGCAAGTGAAAGATTTGATCCAACATTCTCTCAAACTAATCAATAGCTTGTTCATGGGAGGACACCTATCTCTTCACTTCATCAAGGCTTCTTAACCTCACAAGAACTTCTTCTTCAACTATGGAGTTGTTTCTAGGCTCTTGGTCTCCTTGTTGCTCCCATGAATAGTTTAGATAATTTCTCCACTCTGAAGTGTAAGATCTTGACATGGATCCTTGGTTGTTCTGGATGACATAGGATTATAGAACTTACACATATTCAAAAATAGCCTCCATGGAGTTGGCATAGTGATTAGAATAACCTACCACATGAATCTTCATGAGATTTACCATGTCTACCAATATCTTCATCATGTAGGGTGGTTGAGGAATTAAAGGGTCCGTGCATCTTGATCTACCATCTTGCCTTCAAAGGGTTGCTTGTCACATGCACAAGGCGCAACAAAAAAAAAAAGATGACAAGTTAGAAAACCAAGATGCAAAAGTAACACAAAGAATAAAGAATAGAAATGGTAAGGGAAGTAGGAAAAACAAAACTACACTAACTAGCTAGGCCAAGCGCCTCTATTCCCCAGAAATAGTGCCAGAAAGCTTGATGTGTCTCTCAAGCTTTGGGACTGCACTCTACTCAGTTGAGTTATGAATAGATGCAACCCCAAGGCACTCAAGACACACTTGGAATCTTTCTAATTTATACAGGGCCCTATACTAACACATCCATATAAACTGGAATATATCACCCGCAAGTGCACTAGATCATATTATAGTATAGGTGAGTGGCAAGTGAGGGTCGATCCAAAGGGAAAGAGGGGGTACTAGGCCTTAGTTATCTTAAGCTATGTTCATAAAGCAGAGAATAATGTTTTTACATTTTGAGGTTGGCTTTGGTTTGATTACACTAAAGTTTTAAGCAAGAAAGCAAGGAAGGGAGCAAAACAAGCAAAACCCTATTTTAACCCTAAACATGTTAATTCTAGTTAACAAAGAAAGGCAACTAAGTAAGCAAGAGACTAAGACTAAGTTACACTAGCTGAACAAGTTAGACACTAAAGCAATTAAGGAACTAGCTTATCACTAACTAGCAAGGACAAACTCTAGAAAGCTTAAAGATCCCTAACTACCATATCAAGACTAAATTATCCAAAATAAGGCAATTGACTAACAAAGCAAATAAAGCAATCAACCAAACTAGTATGAACTAGTTGAGAGAGAAATTGAGGTTTATAGCAAGTTATGAAGAGGTGGGCCATTTGGGGATGTTACTAGGCTTCCATTTGGGAGAGGATATAACATTTAAACCTAACCATACATTCTAGATTGAAAAACCAAAAAACTATCCAAATGCAATGGAATCACCCTAAACATAAGCCGACCATGTATAGAATAGGGTGTGTGAAGGGAAACTACACCCTATCTAGCCTTACGAGGCTCAATTGGGCTAAGGTTTAGGTGATATCCCAATAGGATTTGAGTAACCTAGGTTTCTAGGGTGAGAATCCTTAGTATAATTGGGAGCCAAAGGAAGGAATGGGGAGTAGAGGTGAGGTTATTTTACCTCACATTACTCACCATCTAACTTTTATTCCTAGGCAATTACACTAAACACTCCTACACTAGCTACTTAGATCTCACACCTAGGAGTAAGAGAAGGGATATATGTGTGGGAATATGGGGTGCTAGCTAGGGATCCACTAGTTGGACCTAGGAGAAAATGCCAAAATAGCCTCAAATATGCTATCTACTCTTAGATCTAGGTGGCTTCAAGCATATACCATCAAGAAATTTATGTTTTCAAGAACAAACCACAATAAGAAACATTGGAAATAAGATATAAGTAGAAGGCAATCATCATAGAATGAAAATATATAGTTTGCAAGTTATATTTCACCAATATGGTATCAAAGTAACATTTTTACCTCAAACAACCCACCACAAGGGTTTAGCTAGACATAAAACAAGAAAAAGAAGAGATAGAAAGAGTAGAGGAGTAGGGGGCATAGAACATGGTGAACAATCATCCTTCTTCACCTCCTAGTTGTTGGATCTTACACTTCTTCTCCCAAGCTAGATGGATGGCATGGAATGGTGGTGCACGATGGTCAAGACCCTAGAAAACTATGGTTTTGAGGTGGATGAAGGTGGAAATAAAGTGGATGTAGGTGGGAGTAGGTGGGAGCTCCTTGAATGCTCAAAGGAGATAGAAATGAATGCTATGGGGGGTGTAACCTCATGCTATAGCCGTCACCTAGGTATATAGAGGTTGTAGGGAAACACTAGGTTAGATGGGGGAAATATGGGAAAATCAATGCAAAACTATGCTAGGGTTGCTGGCCTATTTTGGTCACCACGGTTGTGGTGGTGTAGGGGGAACATGGTCGTGGTAGAGTGGCACGTGCGAGGTGGAAATGGCTAAAATGTCATGTTTGAGGGCAGTTTTTGGGAAGCCAGTAGCACAACCATGGTGGATGAAGGGTGGAACGAGCATGGTGGATGACATGAGTGTGTTGGCTGGAGGTGGCATGACCGTTATGCTGATGGTGGTAGTTGTAGATGTATTCACCATGGGCGTGGTGGATGCATGGGTGTGGTGGCTCTAGAGTGCCACAATCATTCTACTGGTCATAATCATGGTGGTCGAGTTGCTGTAGCTTGCCATTCCTTTGGATTTTCCCTACAACTTGGGCATTTTATCCATGGCGATGACAAATTACCACAACCCTTTTTGAGGGCCCGACAATGCTTTTTGGCTCCAAAATCCTTCAATCAACTTCTCTTTGCCTTGAATGTATTTTTGACCACCTATGTAAGGTTGGGATATGGTCTAGGACTCATCTCGGGTGTAGATATTGGGGAATAAAGACGGAAAAGAAGGTAGCATAAATAATTTTTTTGTCCCTATTCCTTGATCAGGGAGTCACGTCAACAATCATGTATCTAGTAAAGAAGATAGTAAGAGATATATCTGATCTTCGATTAAGTCCAACAACAACTCTTGCACGGTGATGTGTACTCTTTGCAAGTTGTAGATAAACAACAATTAACAATGAACACTTGATGTAGTGCCATAGACGATGGTGGTTGTTGTCCTCCTAGCGTGGTGGCAATGACCTCCACACCTCTACGTAGTCTGCTCTAACTACCAGGAACTCCACATGACACTACCAAAACCAATGAGAAGGAGTTGTCCCTTCAAACGTTAACATGCTATTATCGACTTACTCTCCCTTATTGTCTCTCCCTTGCTGCCTCTTCCTTTTATGGGTAAGACTTGCTCGGGCTCTCACATGTAAGGAAATATGGCACCAGGAAAGGCAGTAAAAAAAAATTACTAGCCATATTCTCTAAAGACAGTAGATCACGTCAACAACTATGAGATGGGAAGGATGGTTGCGAGGTTATACCTGGTCCTAGAGCAAGTCCATAGAATATTTCCTCACTATAGGGTGCAACTTTCTTCAAGTTGCACCTGGACGCCTGTCGCCGTCAGCCTCCTGGTCTGGCACCACAGATGGCGGTTGAAATCTCCCTCCTATCGGTAGGCAACAACCTCCTCACCTCTAGAGTAGTCCATACAGACCACTGAGAACTCTTGTCGTTCTCATAGAAAGGATAGGAATGAGTTGTCACTTCTAGTCAACATGCTAGAATTGACTTTCTCTCCCAATCATCTCTCCCTTGCTATTCCTCCATTTGATGGGTAGAACTTGCTCAGGATCTCTTGGTTACCACTACCAGAGAAGACAACAATTGTAAGAGCTTGTTGTTGTGTCTAGGAAGCCCCTTGTAATGACCCCCTCTCCATGTTGTTTCCTATTTAGGCAGACTGAGAGGACAGGGGCCATTACCTTCATTACAGGACCGAAGGTTTTTCTAATAACCAAAAATAATTAATACATTTCACTAATTAAAGGAGTTTGGTACAAGACATATATTACATTTTCCCACTAAGGAATTACATGATCTAGATTTCTAATGTTGCAACATGAAAATAAATACTAGCTAACTATAACCTCCATGATTACGTTAATGTCTTTTCTTTTGGTGCCTTATTTTCCTGGATATCTATTTTCATCATACTTACATAATAGTAGATTACCCTAAAACACCGACAAACAAAATAGTCAGTCAGTATAACAAGTTATACTGGTATGTGGGGGAACCAAAATTATAACATCTAGTTGTAACAACATATCCACAACAATTATTGTTACAAAAACAAAATTTATTGTTTTCTTCATAACTTTTCAACCCATTTCTACTCAACCTTTGAGATACCCTCTCGTAGGATTTTTTCCCTATAATGGACTGTAGGCCACCTCTCAATTTGGAGCTAGGTGCACTACAACAAAAATGCCCATTAGTGGCCTTTTAGAAATGCCACTGAAAAAAATAAACGCCACTAAACATGTTTAGTGGCATTTGTTGACACTTAAAAAAATGCCTCTTGTACCAATGCCACTAGAAAGATAGTGGCATAAGTTGTAATCGCCACTAAATGTTTGTCTTTAGTGGCTTCCAATAAATGCCAAATAAAGGCCACTAAAACATCATTTGGAATTTATAAAAAAGCCACTATCCATCAATTGGCTTTTATACAAATGCCACTATTTTGTATTATGTTGGTGTATGAAAATATTCTTATTTAGTTTAATGGCATATAAAAAAGCCACTAATGACTGCTAGTTCTGTATTACTACATTTTCATGGCTTTTAGTCATTCAATTTTGAATTTAGTATCATGATTTCTAAATGAATGTCAATTGTAGACAAACTCACTTTTTTGAAAGTATGAATATTTTTTATTTATAATCAATTGAGAATTACATGGGGAGGACATTTTACCTTGCCTCTTATATTGAATACAACACCAATGATATACTTTCATACAATATTTTTCTATTCAGTACAATAACTTCTACATCATTGGATATGTCTCTTCCATGATATGACTATCTACATTTTTGCATGCCGACTTCAGAGCTCGTTCAAGAAATAACTTTACATTCTAGTGGAATCTCCACGTCCAATTCTGGCCTCTCTAAAGACTGAAATTCCTTTCTCAATTTCTTGATGTCATTAATCAATTGATCAACATGTTGTTGGTCTTCCCTGGAGTGCATCAATCTGATTTTAAAAGTTGAAGCATATTCACTTACCTATACATACATAAAAAAACAATATACACCATTGGAACTCTAAAGAGTTAGATATGAAGAAATTTTCAAATTGTATATATGATTTGGAGTGTTTTGAGTGTAGTTATTAAAACACCAACCTTTGCTTCATCTTGGAGATATGATCTGGTTCAAGGAACTTCCATGGATTTGGTTATGTTTGTGAGTCTCCATATGAGTTTGGGATGCTATCAGACCTAAGGACATTGTGAAAGGGTTAAGACCCGATCCGAAACTATCAAAAAGGCACTGCAAGAAAAGAAAAAGTATTACCCTTTCTAACCAGTTACTCCCTTGAGAGCCCAAGGAATTGAACTGCAAAGAAAGAATGCACCATATGTTATGCTAGAAAGACATTTTAAAATTGAGTCAAAAGTTGCTCCTTTGGAAAAAGAAGATCACACCTATCATTGTGTGGTTATTGGGACGGGGGGTGGGGGTCAACCTATACTGTTGTTCCCAAAAAAAAGAATGGAAATCCCACTACTAATTCATATACCAGTGTATCGTAAGAAAAAACTTAACAGATACTAGTCAGAACAAAAAATCATGTGAGAGATCACCACTAATAGAGAGAGAACTGTACTGTATGTGTGGTTGTTTAGCAGAATATAGAGTAGCATTTTAGTTGAATGCATATATTACATCTGATCACTCAAAAGTAAAGAAGAGAATTAAAATCTTCAGTGCTTACCAAATGGGTGGAGAAATAACCAAACGATTCTCCCTGGAGACGTTTTTCTTTCCAATTGTAGAACAGAGGCTCCAATACTTTTTCAAAATCGTGGATCTTTACTTTGTTCATAAAGCAACTTGACAATCTTGTCTGATTCGCTACACCTCCTAGACAGATCTATTAATAGCATTTATTAAGATATAAACTCATTATAGAAATTTAGAAGGTCTTACAAACATCAGGCTTCAAATTGAAATAATTATCATTAATCTAAAGGTAAAATTGTTTCCTATCTAGTTCATCCGGATTTCAGTTCTAGATTAAAAAAAAATATAAATAAAAATAAATTGAGAGAACATGAGAGAAACCATCCCACTTAGCCTCATTAATTATTTACCTGGTAACTATTAGGACCATCACCTACAAATCCCAACTCAGCCATGTAAGGCCTGGCATAACCATTAGGGCATCCAGTTACTCTAATTATAAGAGTATCACTGTTCATGAGGCCAAATTGATCAAATTAATATTATCCCATCAAAATAATGTGTTTCCTAACTAGAACAAATGTATTTACTAGATAAAAGCATGTCACCTTGTCAAAAACAGCTCAAATCCAGTTAGCAGGAATTTGTGTGGATTTATTTTCTAGTTTTGGAAAATTATAGGTTCTCATTAATCAGATTATTTTAGAGTTGAGTGGAGTCTCGTCATAAATATCGACCCTTGGGTCTTGACACGATGAAGTTTATGTGTTGTAAACATTTTGATTGGGGGCATAGGTTTTGAGGAAACTTTGTAATATCTTCCCACCTATCAACTAGTCTATCTCCACCAACTGTCCATTCTTCCGTAGTGGTAGCTAAATCAGCAACCTACCAAACAAACTGTTAGTAGTGAAGTTTTTATACATGTTGGAAATGTGAAAAAAGTAAGTTGCAATAGCTGATCAACGATCAGATGCGAATTCTATGAGCCAATAGTGCTATTGTGGATAGAATGATCATTAGTGTAATAGTAAGAAGCTACAACAACAGTATTTGATGCTCACCCATGGGCACGGGAAAACAAATTGTGAAGGACTCTTTTTCATTTACTCATCTTCTCAGGAACTTGTACTTCTTCAATATGTATTTTCTGCACTTCAACTGACATCCCTCTACTCTCACTGATCTCAACTCCAGTTCAGGAGAGAATGCTTCTTTTCCTATTTGATTTCTAGCTCTCCTGCTAACCTGCACTCATCGCGTTAATACTTAATATTTTGCATTCAATAAATACATACTTCCACAAAATGAACCAGCATTTGTTTATATGTGCATTGTTATACACACCTTATCCAGTTACTCATCATGGAGGTATGTCTAGACTTCTCAAGGAGAGGCATAAAATGAGACAACATGATCAGGACAACCATTTCCTAATTCACACATAATATTCTTGTTATTGTTTTAGGCATATCTCAAGATAGAGCTTTCCAACATTAGCAATGATGTTCATAACTAATTCACTGGTGATAAATACAACCATTATATCAAGCATAGATAATTCACTTAACCTTTAATGAGCTTGGGAACACCAGATGCCACTTTGACTGCATTGCAATACACCTAACTGAAGAAATTTATAGCTCCATTGCCCTGATAAGACGAACTCATAGGTTAGCGTAGCATTTTTTTGTTGGGATAGAGGGGATGTTGAATAGCACAATATATACATTCCTAAGTGTGGGAAGTTCCAGAAGGAACATCCAAATTGACAAAAGTTGCAGATCATGTCTATGAACAAATATAAAATGCCCACTGGTACAAAATCACATATTATTCATGCACCATAAAAATGTAATAGTTATTGGAACAAAGAAGCTAAACAAAATAAGACAGTTCATATAACAAGCCAACATTAGACACTAGAAGAAATTATTAACTTGGAACACATGTATATTAAGAATAGGACATTTTAACTTGTACCATAGATGAATCACTTCCATGAATGGGGGGCGGGGTCTAGACTCCTGGAGGTGAAGCCCAAAAACATTATGTTTGCTTATTTTTGTGTTCAAAATAAACATATAACTCTTAGGATAGTTGAAACATCAGATATAATATCACATGGGAGGTCATTACAATTATAAATATGGCTAATCAAGACTATATCTAACAACCTCTCCAAAAAGATGATTTACTTGTAGAACGGGAAAGTAATTGTAGTGAGGTGATGAGGTTCATGGATGTAGTACCATAGAATATAAATCCTCTAACTTAGAATAGGATGGCCATAAGTTAGTAGGTAAGTCTGTATTGGACCTAAAACAAAAAGATGATTGTTCTGTAAAGTTGCAGATGCTTTCTTGACATATAAATTTAGAGAAATAGGCCTGGTGGACCAATCTAATTTAATATTCAATAGTTTTAGCTGACAAATCCGAATGGAGTACCTACTTAAAAGAAAATTAAAACCAAGATATAGAGGTATAGTCAATATTAGGTCAGCTTGAGATGGTCTTTCCTAAGACTCTGTCCATTGGAGACACATGATCAGCCACAAAATGACCTTCTATTTCTTGGAGTATTGTAGATTGTCTTGTAAGGAAATGTGTCAATGAGTGGTTGTATCTCCACAACTAGTTTTAAAAGATTCCATAACTTTTATACCCATCATTGTACAACTAACTACGAAGTATATTCTTGGCACCTTATTATCATTCAGACTTTCCTTCAGTAGTATTTCCAAAGAGCATGTCCGTAGCTATATATTAGAGCCAAACACAGACCAAGATATTGAAGTTAGTGACAACAAAAGGAAGGAAACTTTCCTTTTATAAAATTTCCCAGCAGTAACAAAATTACCATTTTAAATGATTATGAGACTAACAATGAATGCTTAAAAGAAAGTTACACAAAAACATATAAAATTCTAGTTTGAGACTTAGAATGATTATGAGACTAACAATGGAATAATAAAAACCTACAGTACTATCACTTAGGTTATATGGAGCATTCTTCTTTACTGTCATTGAAAACATGACTGTTCAAATGTACATTTTTAGAATATAGATCTTCAGAATGTACCTCCAAAACTATTGTTTTCTACATTTTTGGAATGTACATCTTCTATATTGCATTTAATTCTTCTCGAACCATGAAAAAGTGCAACAAATGATGAATAAAGTAGAACATATTTTGGAAAGTGTCCTGAAGCCATTCTAGTCATTTCTAGAGTAGGTTTTGTGCCAGGACAAACAAAGAAAGGTACCAAAGCTACAAATGGGGAAAGGTAACATTGATACAAGGAACTGAGAAAATCATGGATACAATTGATATGTAGACCTTTTGTTACTTATGATGTAGGAAAATTGATACAAGGAGCTCATAATATCATACCTCATTTAAATAAAATGACCATGGATTACCTTCTTTATATCATGTGAACATGATGCTCTCTATCAAATAGCACAAGTCTCCTGCAACAACTATTAGGGTCATTTGCATCTCAGGCAAGAATTGATCAGAATTGTTGCTCTCTATCAAATACCTCATTTAAAGAATTGATCAGAATCACCCTGTTAGGTCATTAACAAGCAAGCATATATTCTTATATAATAGTAACAACTTACAATAGTTACACGTTTTGCTATACTACACATGTAAATTATCTCTTAGAGTTTGTCTTTCTGCAATGAATTGGTGGTCTTTGGGCCGCTTCAACTAGTAAACTAACATATACTTTTTCTAAACTAAGTATAACAGCTGACAACTGAACATCCATAACTTCTTCCTCAGATTGTCTGTGTGCATTTCATTTTTTAGTCATTATCACTTGTAATGAATGGTTGAACTACTTGTGAGTGATTATATGTTCAGACTTCTATTTGAAATTCACATTCTTATCTCTATTTTTAGACTTCATAGTGAATAATACTCAATTTAACTAGTTAAACTTTTTGTATTAAATATCATTTACTATCTGCATTAACTTTGATTGTCTTTTGTGTGGCATTAAATGGTTGGCCCGTCATGGATGACCTAATGATGTTGACAATATATTGTGATGAACCTTTACCGTGGTTCTCAGATAGCAGTAACATTAATTAAGACGGACTCACACGTGATATGTCCTAGTGAACAGGGTTAGGTATCAGGGTGCCTCTAAAGTTGGGTAGGATACCTAAATAATGTTTAGTTTTATTTCTCAAACTGATATATATGTTTATGGCCTAATATACATGCTCATACACATGTATCAATATCGATTAAGCATGAGCTCTAGGTTTCAAAATAAGAAGTAAATCCTCTAATATGTAGATCCATGATATTGCCACATAGGCTTCTGATAAGTGTGACATAGTCTCTATCATGGCCACCAATGCCTGATATGGGCAATATGGGATTTAAAAATGAATAGCAATATGTAAGTTAGGTATGCAAGCCCTAAAAAATGGACACGATGCACTGAAGTCTATGACTCTATATCATGACCATTAATACATGATATGGACACTATGGACTTTAAAATGAGTAGCAATCTGTAAGTTGGGTATGCGAGCCCTAAAAAATGGGTACGATGCAATGAAGTTGTGTTGTGCTTCTAGTAACGAGTGCCATGGGGTGCCTTGAGGCACCCACCAAGGTTTAGCCCCATTTTCCTTTGCTACTAGTACATGTGTGTCTGAATAACTATGTTGTGAGGATTCTTTTGATTTGGACTGAAAAATAGATTGAAACCCACTTCAAAAGAAGTATGATTAGAAAACTTGATATTTTTGTGCTTCTTTTCTCGAATAATCATTTCTCTATATTTTGTCATATGTAAGTCTGTATGTACACATTTTTATAACTGCTGCTGCTGCATCTTAACAAGAAAGGAATTCCTTGACTTGGGTTTGTTGTTACGTAGTATGTTCTCATATATGCATAATCTTATGTTGCAGTCTTGTTAACTATCATCTCTTGGTGACTTTGGTCAATAGTTGGAAAATATATACTCAACAAATGCGTGAAATACAAGAGCACAATAACTTTTATGTGCCATGAATATATAGGCTCACAATGTACAATAAACACATGCAAGATTATCATCATACCTGATGCCTACTACTTGTCTGAACCATAGACATTGAAATATGATAGAATATCATCATACCTGATGCCTACTACTTGTCTAAACCATAGACATTGAAATATGAGACTTCAAGCAGCTAAAAATATTGAGCTAGACAAAATCAAATCGTTGTACATACTCAAGATGGGAGATATGATACAACAAAAACAATTTCTAGATCATCAATTGTGACTCTAAAGATTAAAACTGACCTGTGTAATCAAGAAAATGGCAAACTTTAGTTTTAAAAGGATCATCCTACATATATGCAACTTTAGGGATCCTACAAACTAACCTGCATACATCAGGTAGTCGAGTTTAGTATCAAGCCTCATAAAAAGATTGATGGTCCATTCTAGACAGAAGATAGAAAAAATCACAACACCCAAGACATATCTATGAGAGGAAGGCCTACACCTAATAAGCAAGAAGAGTTTACAGAATAGATTCACTATCCCCTTCAACTACAAAAAAAAAGGGAAGTAGTGAAAAATACTTTATCTAGGAATCCTTAAAACCACCCAAAGCAAAACAGGAAACCAATGTTGGCTAGGCTGCAATACATCAAGAACATGTAAGCATGTACCATTTTGTTGGATTGCCTGTAAGATAAATTACTCTTTGAATCCCATATGAACAAATTCAAAGACCACCAGTGACCTTGAACTCTCAACCTCACGAGCCTAAAAATGGTCATATGATCCACATGATATTACTGTGTTCACATCGCGCTAGTGACCCAAAGTCTAAAGGTACAATACTACTGTTCAAGCATTCCAACAACAAAAAGGTTGTTACTCTGAGAATAAAAGTCTAACCATCACAGAAAGACAACGGTCTTTGCTCCTACAATGATCAGGACTGGTGCAGTATAACTTCTCAAAACACCCATCTTTTATATCGGAGATATCCTGAAAAACCAAACCAAGAAAGAACAAAACCACTTATGCAACATTCTAAAAAATAAACCAGTTGATAGGAAGCTAGTCAGCTAGCTTTGTCTTGTTAGCAGTTGTTAGTCTGAGTATTTTTTTAAAATTTCAGTTGTAAAATGATTTTGCATTAGAAAATGCCTTAGATGATGGTGAAACAGTTGTAGCTTACTCTTTGAGTCTAATGAATGGTAGGGATTGGTTGTTCCTCATAAACCTTGTAGTGGCACTATCTTGAAGGTAGAAAGACTAGACTGAATAATTCTATGTACGCAAACAAACAGAAAGCCTTTCAACATGAAGAGGTCCAAGTGAAGCAATATCCTTCTTAGACCAAAATGTCAAAAATAGAATATAGGATCCATGGAAGTGAAACATATGTGTAAACTTTTCCGATGCTTATGTTTCATCCTAGAAAACTTCCACAAACACAAGCTTCATAAAGCTTATTAGCACAACTATGACAACTAGATACATAGTATTCTGTATTCACTGCACCAAACACACAAAAAACCAAAAGCATCTTAATCACACCCACATACACATCCATTATGCAAAGGGGATCCACCAAAAATTTAGGTGAGAAAAAGAAAGCTGCTTTACTCATATATCAACATGGCTAAAACACTCACCTTGCTAGCAAGAAGAGCTTCCAAAATAGCTTCACTATCCCCTTCAACTACAAAAATAGCAAAAAAGGGAATCATGTGAACTATAGTTTTTTATCCATTGTTCCTTGATACCATAATAAACAACAAATATAACTAAGTGGAAAGTAAACCAGGCTAGGTTATGCTACATCCATCACCGACAAACATGTACCATTTTGTTTGATTTCCTTGAGAACAATCTCCTCGTTGAAACCCATCTGCACAAATTTAGAGATCATTGGAGATCTCGAACTCCCAGCCTCACAAACCTGAAACTGGTCAAAAGATCCACATTAGGCTACTCGTAAAGCTTGCTTGTTAACGATGAATACAATGCTTGTGTTCAAGCAGTTGGCGACTAAAGTCATTCTTTCAGAAAGGAAGTCCGACCTTCTTATAAGGACAAGGATCTTCTCTATCAGGCGGATCAGAATGGGTAGGGGAAAGCTTATCCAAACCATCGTCGCAGTCAGAGAAATCCTGAAAAACAAAATGGATCTTCCATATTAAGGAGAATAGTAGAAGGTCCATACCTTCAGAAGGTTGAGTTCTTCGGATGAGAATCCTGTCGAGGACCTGCTGACTCATTGTTGTCCTATAGTTTACACATAAAGATCAAAGTTAGGGGAGGATGTCACTGCACCTTTGCAGGGACATCCACAAAGTCATTATTTTGATCATAACAACCACGATTGGCACCATCAATCAACAAAACAATCTAGTAGGTGCTTCCGGATGGGAAATAGGAGCTCTCTAGCATATATAAACTAGGCTTAAACTCGTGCTATGCACGGGAGTGTTAATACTACCACAATGAGCAATTTATAGATCAAAAATTTTAGAACTAATAAAAAGGATGCAATGAATACGTACCATATATCGCAATTTATATACAGCTGACAACACTTCTTGTGAACGACGGTTGTCCTTCTCAATGGGGATTGGTAGTAATATCTTCTAGATGCATCCTTTCTTGTATCCTGCAACTTATTTTTTAATCATAAATATAAGAGCAATTGTTTGTATTTGCAGTATTAAATAAATGCCATTCTTATTGAAAGGATTTTTTGGAAAAGACTCAATGGTTTAGTAAGAGAACTTATCGCCCAATTCAATGCAACATACAGGTGTGATAGTTTCAATAGTAATCAAATTAAGTAATAAACTTTCAACCAACTGGGTTATCATTTCAAGAAACTTGAGTTCTCTCTATTAAGATGGCCCTTAGGCTTGTTGTACAAATTCAAAATGAGGAGCAAAGTCATCTAAGAAGACCAACTCCATTCGTAAAACCGAAAAGATAATGAAAAGAAAAGATCATTGACAGAGCATGGAGATAAGGTCATCCCTTATGACCCATCCATCCCATTAGATGGATATTTCATGGGTTGCCCATTTACAATGGTTGCATAATCAGTTTAGATTCCAAATTTTTTGAAGATATGATTACCCACTCAACACATAGGACAGCTACGAGCTATATGATACTATAAGTCTATAACTATAGCTACTATGAAATTGTTTAATAATTTAACATCAATGCCACTTCATCTTCTCATCTAAATGACTCACACACAAACACAACAAAAATCTTAATGGAGAAAGAAAAGTAACTACCAATATTGACGTTCTGGTTTTTACTTACAGGTAGTTGGCATTTACTTACCGAGCATATGCCACTTGGTACTATTGCTTTTGTTAATAGCCTATATGTAGACCGAAACCATACTTATTTTTTGAATCAATTGAAGCTAATGATTTTTCTTTGTTGTAATTTGATAAGATTTCATTTTATTAGTTTGCTATGGTTTGTAAATTCTTCAACTCTTTCAAGAATCCTCAAAGGTAAATTTAGGTTGTTCTCGGCTGTCAGGCATGTTTATTACTGATATGACAATTATAGTTATATGGGGAGGATATTAAATGTGCAAGATATTATGAAAGTGAGACTAACATTGTTTCCTAAAGATCCAACAAACTACTACCTTTTTCCCAATCATCATCATATCATCATCTAAGCCTCAATCCGATCCAAGAGAATACATATAAGTTATAGCTTTGAATTTAATGATACATCCTAAAAGTTTTGTACAAGTGAGAATTAACTGAACTAAAGTATAAGAATAACAAAGATGAGCATAGGAAAAAAAAGAAGGCCAGTCATTTCTCCATACTCGGAGTAATCATAATTGATCTAGAACAAATTCGGAGAGAAAACAATGTCAGTCAAGGTATACAGAGAAATAACTTGCCTAGCTCTGATAACAAAGGGTGGATGCCGATCCAGATTCCCAAATTCCTATAGGTAAAAAGGGTCGTCGATCATGTAAGAAGTGAAATAAACTATTTAATTAAACTTCACAAAGGGGACGTTTGGTTACCCGGAGCTGTGCGGATTGGATTGGGCTTTATGCTCTAGTAAGCTAACTACTATGTTTGGTTTATAGGATCTGCAAAATGCACATAATCCTACAGTTTTGATCAAGCAAAGAATGTGAGATGACGCTGTCCTTTTCATAACAGCCGGGCACCAAGATCCTGTGGGCTTTTCACGGTCTCATGTTGCAATAATGAGCAGAAAAGGCAGTCTGTTTGGCCGAAAGCTAAGTGGATTGATAACACTTTTGTCTGCAACAAGACTCGCATCCTCGTCATGTGGGAGGACCCTGAGATCAAGATCTTGGTTGTTACTACAACTAGGCAACTCATCCATCTCGTTGTGAAGATAGGGTGTAAACAATTCGATATCACTACCATCTATGCAGCAAATGACGATAGTACCAGAAGCATCATGTGGGGAGACCTTATTGATATCAGCCGAAACATCAAAAGTTCATAGCTAGTGATCAGGGATTTCAACACTGTCAGGGCATGAGCCAATAAGAGATTGGGGAAAGCCAACCCATCCAGTAGGTTGATGACTAACTTCAATCAAGCAGTCCAAGCTGCTAGCATCATTGAAATCCCTGCCAAGGGATCTTTCTTTACTTGGAACAACCAGCAACTGGGTGCCAACAATATTAGAACTCGTATCGATAGATCCTTCTACAACATTGACTTCATGTCCAAATACCAAAAAGCATGGCTGCAATGTCTACCGACCATCAGGAGCGATCATTCTATTCAAGTGGTGCACCTTGGGGAGGAAGAAAAATAGATTAGGTACCCTTTCCTCTTCTTCAACACCTGGGTCAATGTGACTAGCTTCAAAGATGTCGTTAAGGAGGCTTGGAACACACACGTTATTGGCTGCCCAATTTACAAGGTCTATCAAAAACTCAAATTTACCAAAATAGCTCTCCAACGATGGAACTGGGAATCAAAAGGTGACATGCTAGACTCAACCAAGAATAAAGAAAAAGACACCATTGAAGCAAAAATCAAGGCTGATGAAAACCCGCATGATGAACTCCTTTGGGAGATAGCTAAAACAAAGGTTGATGAAGCAAGACAAGCCATTGCAGTGGATGAGTCTATAGTTAGACAAAAATCGAGAGTCTTCTGGCTTAAACATGGAGACCAAAACTCTAAATTCTTCTATGCCTCTTTAAAGATGAGAAAGAATAGAAATAGCATCAAGCACCTGAAATATGAAGATGAGGTGGTGGATAATGAACAGGCTATTGAGGAGCGGTTTATGAATCACTACACTAACCTCTTTAACAAAAGGCATGTGTTGAATTAGGGCAAGTTCAAAGTTTCCAAACTGAATGAAGAACAAATCAAATACTAACAACTTATGTTTTTGATGAAGAAATATATGCGGTTGTGAAAAATGTGGACCCGGAAAAATCAACGGGGTCGGACGGATTCAACACTTGCTTCTACAAGGAAACTTGGGATATTATAGGCACTGATGTCTGCAAGGCTGTCAAAGACTTCTTCCTCAAGGGTAAGATCTTGAAGGAAATCAACAAAACCTTCATTGCACTCATCCCCAAGGTACCTCAACCGACTAAGGTAGAAGAATGGAGGCCAATTTCTCTCTGCAACTTCATCTATAAGATAATCTCTAAAATTATGACTAATCACCTTAGAGATGTGATGCCAACCCTCATTATCACAAACCAGTGTGCTTTTGTCAAAGGTCGACATATAGCTGATGCTATACTCTTGGCGAATGAATTAGTCAGTGATTTCAAAAAGCCAAATGTCAAACCCAAGTTTTGCCTTAAGGCAGATCTTAGTAAGGCTTATGATACTATTTGCAGGGAACACATCTTGAATGTCATGGGACAGATGGGATTCCCTCCCTGCTGGCTATGTTGGATTGATGAGTGTATGAATACTGCCTCATTCTAAATTCTCATAAATGGCAAACCAACTCCCATTATTTCTACTACTAATGGGATTCACCAATGCGAACCTCTGGCCCCATATCTGTTTGTCTTTGGCATGCAGGCACTTACTTCTATCTCTGATAGGGAAGTGAAAAGAGGAAGCATAGACCCTCTGAAGGCCAGAGAGGCTGTTGTCTCACACCTCATTTTTGCTGACGACCTGTTGGTCTTTGCAGAGGCTAACAATAAAAAATGCCATAGGAGTCATGAAGGCTATTGAGGAGTTTGGTGCCCACTCTGTCCTCAATCTTAACTCGAGAAAAAGCCAACTTCTTGCGAGCAACAAGCCCACCCGTGACCTCCAAAACCTGCTTGGAGTTGAGCTCATTGACTTCCCTGTTAGGTACCTAGGTCTCCCACTGTTTGTTGGTAGACGTACAAAGAACCAATGTGTCCCGCTAATAGACAAATTCAAGAAGAAATTGGATTCATGGAAGGTAAGACTCCTGAGTATGGCAGGAAGATTGGAGCTTATTATCTCTACCCTCTCGGCCTACCATCTCTATTGGATGGGCGTCTTACCTCTCCCAAAAGCTGCCACTGAGGAAATAGAAACACTCTATCAAGACTTCCTTTGGGGCGATAAAGTAGACGCAAAGAAAATACACTCTGTCTCACGGGACACAGTCTACAGACTGAAAAAAGAAGGAGGGCGCTTGGCATCCGAAGGGTCGAGGATTGGATCAAGGCTGGTCTTACCAGAACTCTTTGGGATATAGCTAATAGCAAGGATACTCTGTGAATACGATGGATTCACAATAGATATATCAAAAGCAAATCCGTTTGGACATGCGCTACTAAGAAACAACACAGTTGGTTTTGGAAATACTTACTCAGACACAGGGACCATCTACTTCCTATGGTCCACTACCTAATAGGGGAGGGACACAAGATCAAACTGTGGCATGATCCTTGGATAAATGGCCACTTTCTAGATATATTTGTTGAACCAAGTATTAAGCTGAAGAATGGGCTGTCAGAGAACCAATATCTCGATGCTATCATTGCTAATGGCAAATGGCACCTACCAAACTACAAAGGGATTCAGCCGCTTGTAGACCTCTGCCAGCACATCCAAATCCACAAAGAAGACCGGTGCTTTCTTCAGGGGATCTTGAAGAAATCGCTTAGAGAAGCGTGGGAGATGAATAGAACAAAACACACCAAACTCAAGTGGGCTAAATGGCTGTGGAAAGCCAATGCTCCGACAAGATTCACAATTACTATGTGGAAATACTTCCATTCCAGCCTAATGACTGAGGACTCGCTGAAATAAAGAGGAATCAACATTGCTTCCAGGTGCAGCTTGTGCGAAAGTGAAGAAGAAACTCAGATTCATCTGTTCTGGGACTGTTGATTCTCACAAAGTTTATGGCAGAAGGCTCTTCCTCATTTACAATACCCAATGATCAATCTGAACGATATGCTCCAGCTGAATAGAAGACAAGACAAACTACTGGTTATCAGCCTCATCTACTACCTGTGGATTGCTAGAAACAACACCATTTTTGAAGGGAAAAAGGCAGATGCTAATCGTATCTGCTATCTTATTTTCAATACTTCTCAAAGTCTAGTTGTACAGATAGATCATCTTTAGATCATATCCCACTTGTACAAATTTCCAAATTATTGAGTAATGAAAGAGAGCTCACACTTACTGATAAAAAAAGCAGTCCGTCCTTCCCGCCCTGCGGAGCAGCGCCAGATAACCAAACATGAAGTATCGTTCTAGATGGAACAACAAAATAGAAATATCCTTATACTGGGATATTCCGAATGCAACATTTATCGTAATTCGGCTGTTTACAACAAAGCAAATGTGCCCAAAGAAGAAGAATAGGAAAAGGGGGATGATGAATAGCAAGTACTAGGAACTAAAATCTTATGGCCCTATTCGGTGGTTTACCAACCTGGTTCCCAGTTTTACAACACATTGGTCAGTACGCATGGTACATAGTCCAAACTAGAAGCACCACCACTACGTCAAGAGCAGGCAACCTCACCCCAAAACCCTCAGAGCCTAGAAGCGCCCACGCCTAGGGCCTTGCCAAAGATCCGCGCAACAGCCAGTCCTATGTATGGAGATTGGTACCTTTGTCCACTAACCAGCTCCACAGAGGAGGTCCTGTGAAGGCCACCCACACACCGCCACTGCCCAGGGGCAGGCAGGGATGCCCTAGGGGCGTGTCACCTCGCACATCGCCAGAGTCCCTTGCCGGGGGGAGATGGATAGCGGGGGAGTAGGGAAACTACGCGAAGCCTAATTGCAGGAAAGCGGGCTGCCCACTATCAAATTGGCCAATTGAAATATAAAAGTGGCATTTTTTAATTGTCACAAACCATATATATAAATGCCTTTAAAGTTTACTATTTTTGAGAAACTGAATAGTAGGGGGTTTAGAGGCATTTTATATAAAAATGCCTGCAAAATAAATAAATAGTGGCATTTTTTAATAAAATCTACTAGAAGAAATGCCACTAATGGGCATTTTTCCTGTAGTGCTACAACAAAAATGCCCATTAGTGGCCTTTTAGAAATGCCACTGAAAAAAAATAAATGCCACTAAACATGTTTAGTGGCATTTGTTGGCACTTAAAAAAATGCCTCTTGTACCAATGCCACTGGAAAGATAGTGGTGTAAGTTGTAAACTCCACTAAACATTTGTCTTTAGTGGCTTCCAATAAATGCCAAATAAAGGCCACTAAAACATCATTTGTCATTTATAAAAAAGCCACTATCCATCAATTGGATTTTATACAAATGCCACTATCTTGTATTATGTTGGTGTATGGAAATATTCTTATTTAATTTAATGGCATATAAAATAATGACTGCTAGTTCTGTATTACTACATTTTCATTGCTTTTAGTCATTCAGTTTTCAATTTATTATCATGATTTCTAAATGAATGTCAATTGTAGACAAACTCACTTTTTTGAAAGTATGAATATTTTTTATTTATAATCAATTGAGAATTACATGGGGAGGACATTTTACCTTGCCCCTTATATTGAATACAACACCAATGATATATTTTCATACAACATTTTTCTATTCAGTATAATAACTTCTACATCATTGGATATGTCTCTTCCATGATATGACCATCTACATTTTTTCATGCCGACTTCAGAGCTCGTTCAAGAAATAGATTTACGTTCTGGTGGAATCTCCACGTCCAATACTAGCCTCTCTAAAGACTAAAATTCCTTTCTCAATTTCTTGATGTCATTAATCAATTGATCAACAGGTTGCTGGTCTTCCCTGGAGTGCATCAATCTGATTTTAAAAGCTGAAGCATATTCACTTACCTATACATACATAAAAAAAATAGTAAACACCATTGGAACTCTAAAGAGTTAGATATGAAGAAATTTTCAAATTGTATATATGATTTGGAGTGTTTTGAATGTTGTTATTAAAACACCAACCTTTGCTTCATCTTGGAGATATGATCTGGTTCAAGGAACTTCCATGGATTTGGTTATGTTTGTGAGCCGCCATCTGAGTTTGGGATGCTATCAGACCTAAGGACATTGTGAAAGGGTTAAGACCTGATCAACAACTATCAAAAAGGCACTGCAAGAAAAGAAAAAGTATTACCCTTTCTAACCAGTTACTCCCTTGAGAGCCTAAGGAATTGAACTGCAAAGAAAGAATGCACCATATGTTATGCTTGAAAGACATTTTAAAATTGAGTCAAAAGCAGCTCCTTTGGAAAAAGAAGATCACACCTATCATTGTGTGGTTATTGGGACGGGGGGTGGGGGTCAACCTATACTGTTGTTCCAAAAAAAAAGAATGGAAATCCCACTACTAATTCATATACCAGTGTATCGTAAGAAAAAACTTAACAGATACTAGTCGGAACAAAAAATCATGTGAGAGATCACCACTAACAGAGAGAGAATTGTACTGTATGTGTGGTTTCTTAGCAGAATATAGAGTAGCATTTCAGTTGAATGCATATATTACATATGATCGCTCAAAAGTAAAGAAGAAAATTAAAATCTTCAGTGCTTACCAAACGGGTGGAGAAATAACCAAACGATTCTCCCTGGAGATGTTTTGTTTTCCAATTGTAGAACAGAGGCTCCAATACTTTTTCAAAATCGTGGATCTTTACTTTGTTCATAAAGAAACTTTCCAATCTCGTCTGATTCACTGCACCTCCTAGCCAGATCAGTTAATAGCATTGATTAAGATATAAAACTCATTATAGAAATTTAGAAGGTCTTACAAACATCAGGCTTCAAATTGAAATAATCATCATTGATCTAAAGGTAAAATTGTTTCCTATCTAGTTCATCCATATTTTAGTTCTAGATTTTAAAAAATATATATAAATAAAAATAAATTAAGAGAACATGAGTGAAACCATCCCACTTAGCCTCATTAATTATTTACCTGGTAACTATTAGGACCATCACCTACAAATCCCAACTCAGCCATGTAAGGCCTGGCAGAACCATTGGGGCATCCAGTTACTCTAATTACAAGAGTATTACTATTCATGAGGCCAACTTGATCAAATTAATATTATCCCATCAGAATAATGTGTTTCCTAACCAGAACAAATGTATTTACTAGATAAAAGCATGTCACCTTGTCAAAAATAGCTCAAATCCAGTTAGCAGGAATCTGTGTGGATTTATTTTCTAGTTTTGGAAAATTATAAGTTCTCATTAATTAGATTATTTCAGAGTAGAGTAGAGTCTCATCATAAATATCGACCCTTGGGTCTTGACAAGCTGAAGTTTATGTGTTGTAAACATTTTGATTGGGGGCATAGGTTTTGAGGAAACTTTGTAATATCTTCCCACCTATCAACTAGTCTATCTCCACCAACTGTCCATTCTTCCGCAGGGGCAGCTAAATCAACAACCTACCAAACAAACTGTTAGTAGTGAAGTTTCTGTACATGTTGGAAATGTGAAAAAAGTAAGTTGCAATAGCTGATCAATGATCAGATGTGAATGCTATGAGCCAAAAGTGCTATTGTGGATAGAATGATCATTAGTGTAATAGTAACAAGCTACAACAATAGTATTTGATGCCCACCCATGGGCACGGGAAAACAAATCGTGAAGGACTCTTTTTCATTTACTCATCTTCTCAGGAACTTGTACCTCTTCAGTATGTATTTTCTGCACTTCAACTGACATCCCTCTACTCTCACTGATCTCAACTCCAGTTTAGGAGAGAATGCTACTTTTCCTATTTGCTTTCTAGCTCTCCTGTTGTCCTGCACTCATCGCGTTAATACTTAATATTTTGCATTTAATAAATACATACTTCCACAAAATGAACTAGCATTTGTTTATATGTGCATTGTTATACACACCTTATCCAATTACTCATCATGGAGGTATGTCTAAACTTCTCAAGGACATGCACAAAATGAGACAACATGATTAGGACAACCATTTCCTAATTCACACATAATATTCTTGTTATTCTTTTAGGCATATCTCAAGATAGAGCTCTCCAACATTAGCAATGATGTTCTTAACTGATTCACTAGTGATAAATACAACCATTACATCAAGCATAAATAATTCTCTTAACCTTTAATGAGCTTGGGAACACCATATGCCAATTTGACTGCATTGCAATACACCTAACTGAAGAAATTTATAGCTCCATTGCCCTGATAAGACAAACTCATAGGTTAGCGTAGCATTTTTTTGTTGGGATAGAGGTGATGTTGAATAACACAATATATACATTCCTAAATGTGGGAAGTTCCAGAAGGAACTTCCAAATTGACAAAAGTTGCAGATCATGTCTATGAACAAATGTAAAATGCCCACTGGTACAAAATCACATATTATTCATGCACCATAAAAATGTAATAGTTATTGGAACAAAGAAGCTAAACAAAATAAGACAGTTCATATAACAAGACATCATTGGACACTAGAAGAAATTAATAACTTGGAACACATGTATATTAACAATAGGACATTTTAACTTGTATCATAGATGAATCACTTCCATGAATGGGGGGGGGCGGGGTCTGGACTCCTGGAGGTGAAGCCCAAAAACATTATGTTTGCTTATTTTTGTGTTCAAAATAAACATATAACTCTTAGGATAGTTGAAACATCAGATATAATATCACATGGGAGGTCATTACAATTATAAATATGGCTAATCTAGAATATATATAACAATCTCTCCAAAAAGCTGATTTACTTATAGAACGGGAAAGTAATTATAGTGAGGTGATGATGTTCATGGATGCAGTATCATAGAATATAAATCCTCTAACTTATAATAGGATGGCCATAAGTTAGTAGGTAAGTCTGTATTGGACCTAAAACAAAAAGATGATTGTTCTGTAAAGTTGCAGATGCTTTCTTGACATATAAATTTAGAGCAATAGGCCTGGTGGACCAATCTAATTTAATATTCAATAGTTTTAGCTGAAAAATCCGAATGGCACACCTATTAAAAGAAAATTAAAACCAAGACATAGAGGTATAGTCAATATTAGGTCAGCATGAGATGGTCTTTCCTAAGACTCTATCCATTGGAGACACAAGATCAACCACAAAATGACCTTCTATTTCTTGGAGTATTGTAGATTGTCTTATAAGGAAATGTGTCAATGAGTGGTTGTATCTCCACAACTAGTTTTAAAAGATTCCATAACTTTTATACCCATTATTGTACAACTAACTAAGAAGTATATGCTTGACACCTTATTATCATTCAGACTTTCCTTCAATAGTATTGCCAAAGAGCATGTCCATAGCTATAGATTAGAGCCAACCACAAACTAAGATATTGAAGTTAGTGACAAAAAAAGGAAGGCAAATTTCCTTTTATAAAATTTCCTAGCAGTAACAAAATTACCATTTTAAATGATTATGAGACTAACAATGAATGCTTAAAAGAAGATTACACAAAAACTTATAAAATTCTATTTTGAGACTTAGAATGATTATGAGACTAACAATGGAATAATAAACACCTACAGTACTATCACTTAGGTTATATGGAGCATTCTGCTTTGTTGTCTCATGTACCACACTTAGCTTCACATTGAAAACATGACTGTTCAAATGTACATTTTTAGAATATAGATCTTCAGAATGTACCTCCAAAACTATTGTTTTCTACATTTTTGGAATGTACATCTTCTATAGTGCATTTAATTCTTCTCAAACTATGAAAAAGTTCAACAAATGATGAATAAAGTGGAATGTATTTTGGAAAGTGTCCTGAAGCCATTCTAGGCATTTCTAGAGTAGGTTTTGTGCCAGGACAAACAAAGAAAGGTACCAAATCTACAAATGGGGAAAGGTAACATTGATACAAGGAACTGAGAAAATCTTGGATACAATTGATATGTAGACCTTTCATTACTTATGATGTAGGAAAATTGATACAAGGAGCTCAGAATATCATACCTCATTTAAATAAAATGACCATGGATTACCTTCTTTATATCATGTGAACATGATGCTCTCTATCAAATAGCATAAGTCTCCTTCAACAACTATTAGGGTCAGTTGCATCTCGGGTAAGAATTGATCATAATTGATGCTCTCTATCAAATACCTCATTTAAAGAATTGATTAGAATCACCCTGTTAGGTCATTAACAAGCAAGCATATATTCTTATATAATAGTAACGACTTACAATAGTTACATGTTTTTCTATACTACACATGTCAATTATCTCTTAGAGTTTGTCTTTCTACAATGAATTGGTGGTCTTTGGGCCGGCTCGACTAGTAAACTAACACATACTTTTTCTAAACTAAGTATAACAGCTGACAACTGAACATCCAGAACTCCTTCCTCAGATTGTCTGTTAGGTTTTTTGAAACTGTGCATTTCATTTGTTTAGTCATTATCACTTGTAATGAATGGTTGAAATACTTGTGAGTGATTATATGTTTAGACTGCAATTTGAAATTCACATTCTTATCTCTATTTTTAGACTTCATAGTGAATAATGCTCAATTTAACTAGTTAAACATTTTGTATTAAATATCATTTACTATCTGCATTAAACTTGACTGTCTTTTGTGTGGCATTAAATGGTTTGCCCGTCATGGATGACCCAATGACGTTGACAATAGATTGTGATGAACCTTTACTGTGGTTCTCAGATAGCAGTAACATGAATTAAGACTGACTCACACGTGATATGTCCTAGTGAACAGGGTTAGGTATCAGGGTACCACTAAAGTTGGGTAGGATACCTAAATTATGTTTAATTCTATTGCTCAAACTGATTTATATGTTTATGGCCTAATATACATGCTCATGCACATGTATCAATATCGATTAAGCATGAGCTCCAGGTTTCCAAATAAGCAGTACATCCTCTAATATGCAGATCCATGATATTGCCACTTAGGCTTCTGATAAGTGTGACACAGTCTCTATCATGGCCACCAATGCCTGATATGGGCACTATGGGCTTTAAAAATGAATAGCAATCTGTAAGTTAGGTATGCAAGCCCTAAAAAATGGACACGATGGATTGAAGTCTGTGACTCTATATCATGACCATTAATACCTGATATGGACACTATGGACTTTGAAAATGAGTAGCAATCTGTAAGTTGGGTATGCGAGCCCTAAAAAATGGGTACGATGCAATGAAGTTGTGTCGTGCCTCTAGTAAAGAGTTCCATGGGGTGCCTTGAGGCACCCGCCAAGGTTTAGCCCCATTTTCCTTTGCTACTAGTACATGTGTGTCTAAATAACTTTGTTGTGAGGATTCTTTTGATTTGGACTGACAAATAGATTGAAACCCACTTCAAAAGAAGTATGATTAGAAAACTTGATATTTTTGTGCTTCTTTTCTCGAATCATGGTTTCTCTATATTTTGTCATATGTAAGTCCGTATGTACACATTTTTATAACTGCTACTGCTGCATCTTAACAAGAAAGGATTCCTTGACTTGGGTTTGTTGTTACATAGTATGTTCTCATATATGCATAATCTTATGTTGCAATCTTGTTAACTATCATCTCTTGGTGACTTTGGTCAATAATTGGAAAATGTATACTCAAAAAATGCGTGAACTACAAGAGCACAATAACTTTTATGTGCCATGAATATATAGGCTCACAATGTACAATCAACACATGCAAGATTATCATCATACCTGATGCCTACTACTTATCTGAATCATAGACATTGAAATATGATAGAATATCATCATACCTGATGCCTACTACTTGTGTGAACCATAGACATTGAAATATGAGACTTCAAGCAGCTGAAAATTTTGAGCTAGACAAAATCAAATCCTTGTACATACTCAAGATGGGAGATATGATACAACAAAAGCAATTTCTACATCATCAATTGTGACTCCAAAGATTAAAACTGACCTGTGTAATCAAGAAAATGGCAAACTTTAGTTTTAAAAGGATCATCCTACAGATATGCAACTTTAGGGATCCTACAAACTAACCTGCATACATTAGGTAGTCGAGTTTAGTATCAAGCCTCATAAAAAGATTGATGGTCCATTCTAGACAGAAGATAGAAAATATCACAACACCCAAGACATATCTATGAGAGGAAGGCCTTCACCTGATAAGCAAGAAGAGTTTCCAGAATAGATTCACTATCCCATTCAAATACAAAAAAGTAAAGGGAAGTAGTGAAATATACTTTATTTAGGAATCCTTAAAACCACCCAAATCAAAACTGGAAACCAATGTTGGCTAGGCTGCAATACATCAAGAACATGTAAGCGTGTACCATTTTGTTGGATTGCCTGTAAGATCAATTCCTCTTTGAATCCCATCTGAACAAATTCAAAGACCACCAATGACCTTGAACTCTCAGCCTCACGAGCCTGGAAATGGTCATATGATCCACATGATATTACTGTGTTCACATCGCGCTAGTGACCCAAAGTCTAAAGGTAAAATACTGCTGTTCAAGCATTCCATCAACAAAAAGGTTGTTACTTTGAGAATAAAAGTCTGACCATTACAGAAAGACAACGGTCTTTGCTCCTACAATGATCAGGACTGGTGCGGTATCGCTTCTCAAAACACCCATCGTTTCTATCGGAGATATCCTAAAAAACCAAACCAAGCATGAACAAAACCACGTATGCAACATTCTCAAAAATAAACTAGTTGATAGGAAGGTAGTCAGCTAGCTTTGTCTTGTTAGCAGTTGTTAGTCTGAGTATTTTTTTAAAATTTTAGTCGTAAAATGATTTTGCACTGGAAAATGCCTTAGATGATGGTGAAACAACTGCATCTTACTCTTTGAGTCTAATGAATGGTAGGGATTGGTTGTTCCTCATAAACCTTGTAGTGGCACTATCTTGAAGGTAGAAAGACTAGACTAAATAATTCTATGTACGCAAATAAATAGAAATCCTTTCAACATGAAGAGGTCCAAGTGAAGCAATAGTCTTCTTAGACCAAAATGTCAGAAATAGAATATAGGATCCATGGAAGTGAAACATATGTGGAAACTTTTCTGATGCTTATGTTTCATCCTAGAAAACTTCCACAAACACAAGCTTCATAAAGCTTATTAGCACAACTGTGACAACTAGATACATAGTATTCTGTATTCACTGCACCAAACAAACAAAAAACTAAAAGCATCTTAATCGCACCCACATACCCATCCACTATGCAAAGGGTATCCAACATAAAATTAGGTGAGAAAAAGAAAGCTTCTTTCCTCAGATATCAACGTGGCTAAAACACTCACCTTGCTAGCAAGAAGAGCTTCTAGAATAGCTTCACTATCCCCTTCAACTACAAAAATAGCAAAAAAGGGAATCATGTGAACTATAGTTTTTTATCCATTGTTCCTTGATATCATAATAAACAACAAATATAACTAAGTGGAAAGTAAACCAGGTTGGGTTATGCTACATCCAACACCCACAAACATGTACCATTTTGTTTGATTGCCTTGAGAACAATATCCTCTTTAAAACCCATATGCACAAATTTAGAGACCATTGGCGATCTCGAACTCCCAACCTCACAAACCTGAAGCTGGTTAAAAGATCCGCATTAGGCTACTCGTAAAGCTTGATAGTTAACGATGAATACAACTCTTGTGTTCAAATAGTTGGCGACTAAAGTCATTCTTTCAAAAAGGAAGTCTGACCTTCTTATAAGGATAGGGATCTTCTCTATCAGGCAGATTAGAACAGGTAGGGGAAAGCTCATCCAAACCATCATCGCAGTCAGAGAAATCCTAAAAAACAAAATGGATCTTCCATATTAAGGAGAATAGTAGAAGGTCCATACCTTCAGAAGGTTGAGTTCTTCGGATGAGAATCCTGTCGAGGACACGCTGACTCGTTGTTGTCCTATAGTTTACATATGAAGATCAAAGTTAGGGGAGGATGCCACTGCACCTTTGCAGGGACATCCACAAAGTCACTATTTTGATCATAACAACCATGATTTGGCATCATCAATCAACACAACAATCCAGCAGGTGCTTCCAGATGGGAAATAGGAGCTCTCTAGAATACATAAACTAGGCATAAACTCATGCTATGCATGGGAGTGTTAATACTACCACAATGAGCAATTTATAGATCAAAAATTTTAGAACTAATAAAAAGGATGCAATGAATACGTACCATATATCGCAATTTATATACAACTGACAACACTTCTTGTGAATGGCAGATGTCCTTCTCAATGGGGAATGGTACTAATATCTTCTGGATGCATCCTTTCTTGTATCCTGCACCCTATTTTGTAATCATAAATATAAGAGCAATTGTTTGTATTTGCAGTATTAAAAAAATGCCATTCTTATTGAAAGGATTTTTTTGGAAAAGACTCAACGATTTAGTAAGAGAACTTATCGCCCAATTCAATGCAACATACATGTGTGATAGTTTCAATAGTAATCAAATTAAGTAATAAACTTTCAACCAATTGGGTTATCATTTCAAGAAACTTGAGTTCTCTCTATTAAGATGGCCCTTAGGCTTGTTGTACAAATTCAAAATGAGGAGCAAAGTCATCTAAGAAGACCAACTCCATTGGTGAAACCAATAAGATGATGAAAAGAAAAGATCATTGACAGAGCATGGAGATAAGGTCATCCCTTCTGATCCATCCATCCCATTAGATGGCTATTTCATGGGTTGCCCATTTACAATGGTTGCATAATCAGTTTAGATTCCAAATTTTTTGAATATATGATTATCCACTCAACACATAGGACAACTATGAGCTATATGATATTATAAGTCTATAACTATAGCTACTATGAAATTGTTTAATAATTTAACATCAATGCCACTTCATCTTCTCACCTAAACGACTCACACACAGACACAACATAAATCTTAATGGAGAAAGAAAAGTAACTACCAATATTAACGTTTTGGTTTTTACATACAGGTAGTTGGCATTTACTTACCAAGCATATGCCACTTGGTACTATTGCTTTTGTTAATAGCCTATATGTAGACCGACACCATACTTAGTTTTTGACTCAATTGAAGCTAATGATTTTTGTTTGTTGTAATTTGATAAGATTTCATTTTATTAGTTTTCTATGGTTTGTAAATTCTTCAACTCTTTCAAGAATCCTCAAAGGCAAATTCAGGTTGTTCTCGGCTGTCAGGCATGTTTATTACTGATATGACAATTATAGTTATATGGTGAGGATATTAAACGTGTAAGATATTATGAATGTGAGACTAACATTGTTTCCTAAAGATCCAACAAACTACTATCTTTTTCCCAATCATCATCATATCATCATCTAAGCCTCAATCCGAGCCAAGAGAATACATATAAGTTATAGTTTTGAATTTAATGATACATCCTAAAAGTTTTGTAGAAGTGAGAATTAACTGAACAAAAGTATAAGAATAACAAAGATGAGCATAGGAAAAAATGAAGGCCAGTCATTTCTCCATACTCAGAGTAATCATAACTGATCAAGAACAAATTCAGAGAGAAAACAATGTCAGTCAAGGTATACAGAGAAATAACTTGCCTAGCTCTGATAGCAAAGGGTGGATGACGATCCAATTTCCCAAATTCCTATAGGCAAAAAGGGTCTTCGATCAGGTAAGAAGTAAAATAAATGAAGAAATTAAACTTCACAAAGGGGACGTTTGGTTACCCGGAGCTAGGCGGATTGGATTGGACTTTATGCTCCAGCAAGCTAAATACTAGGTTTGGTTTACAGGATCTGCAAAATGCACATAATCCTACAGTTTTGATCAAGAAAAGAATGTGAGATGACGATGTCCTTTTCAGAAAAGCTGGGCACCGAGATCCTGCGGGCTTTTCACGGTCTCATGTTGCAGTAATGAGCAGAAAAGGCAATCCATTTGGCCGAATGCTAAGTGGATTGATAACACTTCTGTCTGCAACAAGACTCGCATCCTCATCATGTGGGAGGACCCTGAGATCTAGATCTTGGCTGTTACTACTACTAGGCAACTCATTCATCTCGTTGTGAAGATAGGGTGTGAAGAATTCGATATCACTACCATCTATGCATCAAATGACGATAGTACCAAAAGCATCATGTGGGGAGACCTTATTGACATCAGCTGAAACATCAAAAGTTCGTGGCTAGTGATCAGGGATTTCAAGACCGTCTGGGAAACCACTAAGAGATTGGGGAAAGACAACCCATCCAGCAGGTCAATGACTAACTTCAATCAAGCAGTCCAAGCTGCTAACATCATTGAAATCCCTACCAAGGGATCTTTCTTTACTTGGAACAACCAGCAATTGGGTGCCAACAATATTAGAAGTCGTATCGATAGATCCTTCTGCAACATTGACTTCATGTCCAAATACCAAAAAGCATGGCTACAATGTCTACCGACCATCAGGAGCAATCATTCTATTCAAGTGGTGCACCTTGGGGAGGAAGAAAAATAGATTAGGTACCCTTTCTGCTTCTTCAACGCCTGGGTCGATATGACTGGTTTCAAAGATGTCGTTAAGGAGGCTTGGAATGCACCCGTTATTGGTTGCCCGATGTACAAGGTCTATCAAAAACTCAAATTTACCGAAATAGCTCTCCAACGATGGAACTGGGAATCAAAAGGTGACATGCTAGACTCAACCAAGAATAAAGAAAAAAATGCCATTGAAGCACAAATCAAGACTGATGAAAACCCGCATGATGAACTCCTTTGGGAGATAGCCAAAACAAAGGTTGATGAAGCAAGACAAGCCATTGCAGTGGAGGAGTCTATATTTAGACAAAAATCGAGAGTCTTCTGGCTCAAACATGGAGACCGAAACTCTAAATTCTTCTATGCCTCTTTAAAGAGGAGAAAGAATAGAAATAGCATCAAGCACCTGGAATATGAAGATGAGGTGGTGGATAATGAAGAGGCTATTGAGGAGCGGTTTCTGAATCACTACACTAACCTCTTTAGCAAAATGCGTGTGTTGAATTAGGGCAAGTTCAAAGTTTCCAAGCTGAATGAAGAACAAATCAAATCGCTAACAACTTATGTTTCTGATAAAGAAATATATGCGGTTGTGAAAAATGCGGACCCAGATAAATCACCGGGGCCGGACAGATTAAACGCTTGCTTCTACAAGGAAACTTGGAATATTATAGGCACTGATGTCTACAAGGCTATCAAAGACTTCTTCCTCAAGGGTAAGATCTTGAAGGAAATCAACAAAACCTTTATTGCACTTATCCCTAAGGTACGTCAACCGACAAAGGTAGAAGAATGGAGGCCAATTTCTCTCTGCAACTTCATCTATAAGATAATCTCTAAAATTATGACTACTCACCTTAGAGATGTGATGCCAACCCTCATTAGCACAAACTAGTGTGCTTTTGTCAAAGGTCGACATATAGCTGATGCTATACTCTTGGCGAATGAATTAGTCAGTGATTTCAAAAAGCCAAATGTCAAACCCAAGTTCTGCCTTAAGGCAGATCTTAGTAAGGCTTATGATACTATTTGCAGGGAACACATCTTGAATGTCATGGGACAGATGGGATTCCCTCCCTGCTAGCTATGTTGGATTGATGAGTGTATGAATACTACCTCATTCCAAATTTTCATAAATGGCAAACCAACTCCCATTATTTCTGCTACTAATGGGATTCGCCAATGCGATCCTCTGGCCCCATTCTGTTTGTCTTTGGCATGCGGGCACTTACTTCTATCTTTGATAGGGAAGTGAAAAGAGGAAGCATATACCCTCTGAAGGCCAGAGAGGCTGTTGTCTCACACCTCATTTTTGCTGACGACCCGTTGGCCTTTGTAGAGGCCAACAATAAAAAATGTCGTAGGAGTCATGAAGGCTATTGAGGATTTTGGTGCCCACTCTGGCCTCAATCTTAACACGATAAAAACCCATATTCTTGCGAGCAACAAGCCCACCTGTGACCTCCAAAACCTGCTTGGAATTGAGCTCGTTGACTTCCCTGTCAGGTACCTGGGTCTCCCACTGTTTGTTGGTAGACTTACAAAGAATCAATGTCTCCCGCTAATAGACAAATTCAAGAAGAAATTGGATTCATGGAAGGCGAGACTCCTGAGTATGGCAGGAAGTTTGGAGCTTATTATCTCTACCCTCTCGGCCTACCATCTCTAATGGATGGGCGTCTTCCCTCTCCCAAAAGCTACCACTGAGGAAATAGAAAAACTATGTCGAGACTTCCTTTGGGGCAATAAAGTAGATGCAAAGAAAATACACTCTACCTCATGGGACATAGTCTGCAGACCGAAAAAAGGAGGGCTTGGCATCCGAAGGGTCGAGGATTGGATCAAGGCTGGTCTTACCAGAACTCTTTGGGATATAGCTAATAGCAAGGATACTCTATGGATACGATGTATTCACAACAGATATATCAAAAGAAAATCCGTTTGGACTTGTACTACTAAGCAACAACACAATTGGTTCTAGAAATACTTACTCAGACATAGGGACCATTTGCTTCCTATGGTCTGCTACCTAATAGGGGAGGGACACAAGATCAAACTGTGGCATGATCCTTGGATAAATGGCCACTTTCTGGATGAATTTGTTGAACCATGTATTAAGCTGAAGAATGGGCTGTCAGAGAACCAATATCTCGACGCTATCATTGCTAATGGCAAATGGCACCTACCGAACTACAAAGGGAGTCAGCCGCTTGTAGACCTCTGCCAGCACATCCAAATCCACAAAGAAGACCAGTGCTTTCTTTAGGGGATTTCAAAGAAATCACTTAGAGAAGCGTGAGAGCTGAACAGAACAAAACACACCAAACTCAAGTGGGCTAAATGGATGTGGAAAGCCAATGCTCCGAAAAGATTCACAATTACTATGTGGAAATACTTCCATTCCAGCCTAATGAATGAGGATTTGCTGAAATAAAGAGGAATCAACATTGCTTCCAGGTGTAGCTTGTGCGAAAGTGAAGAAGAAACTCAGATTCATCTGTTCTGGGACTGCCAATTATCACAAAGTTTATGGTAGAAGGCTCTTCCTCATTTACAATACCCAATGATCAGTCTGAATGATATGCTCTAGCTGAATAGAAGACAAGACAAACTACTTGTTACCAGCCTCATCTACTACCTGTGGATTGCTAGAAACAACACCATTTTTGAAGGGAAAAAGACAGATGCTAATCATATCTGATATCTTATTTTCAATACTTATCAAAGTCTAATTGTATAGATAGATCATCTTTAGATCATATCCCACTTGTACAAATTTCTAGATTATTGAGTAATGAAAGAGAGCCCACACTTACTGATAAAAAAAGGTAGCCCGTCCTCCCCGCCATGCGGAGCAGCGCCAGATAACCAAACATGAAGTATCATGCTAGATGGAACTACAAAATAGAAATATCCTTATACTAGGATATTCCGAATGTAACATTTCTCGTAATCCAAATATATACAACAAAGCAAATGTGCCCAAAGAAGAAGAATAGGAAAAGGGGGACGACGAATATCAAGTACGAGGGACTAAAATCTTATGGCCCTATTCGGTGGTTTACCAACCTGGTTCCCAATTTTACAACACATTGGTCGATACACATGGTACACAGTCTGAACTAGAAGCACCACCACTGTGTCAAGAGCAGGCAACCTCACCCCAGAACCCTCAGAGCCTAGAAGCGCCCACGCCTAGGGCCTTTCCAAAGATCCGCACAGCAGCCAATCCTGCGTATGGAGACTGGTACCTTTGTCCACTAACCAGCTCCACGGAGGAGGTCCTGTGAAGGCCACCCACACACCGCCACTACCCAGGGGCAGGCAGGGATTCCCTAGGGGCGTGTCACCTCGCGCATGGCCAGAGCCCCTTACCGGGGGGAGATGGATAGTGGGGGAGTGGGGAAATAGCGCGAAGCCTAATTGCCGGCAAGCGGGCTGCCTACTATCAAATTGGCCAATTGAAATATCTAAGTGGTATTTATTAATTGCCATAAACCATATATATAAATGTCTTTAAAATTTACTATTTTTGAGAAACTGAATAGTAGGGGGATTAGAGGCATTTTATATAAAAATTCCTATAAATTAAATAAATAGTGGCATTTTTTTATAAAAGCCACTAGAATAAATGCCACTAATGGGCATTTTTCCTGTAGTGAATGATACTATATAATTGGTAAAATATATTAAGGAGATCTTATAAACATGTGGCACACATTGGATAGTTGGTCATTAATCTATTTAGGAAATCCCCTAGATTATTCTTTATTTATCTCTGACGTGGCAAATATCACACTAACAAACTCACTCGGGGTTAAAATCCCCATGCTTTTACGAAAACATCGTGCAATAATAGCACCCACAAGTGGACGGGTCTTATCACATTATAGTTAAGGATCGAATTCCAAAGGACAACATTTTTAAGAATCTTTGTCAATCAAATCTAGCTCAAGTAAGACTAATATTTAGAATGATTGGTTGGTTTGTGGTTAATTAAACTAAATGAAAGAAAGTAAAAGAGCAGAATTAAAGTTTGTTCTAGATTAATGATATGAAATCGTTGGGATGGTACCGGGTTTCACCACCACTACACATGCAAACACGTCCAAACATCAAACATCTAGGCAAGATATAACCATCCAAATGGAGCTACTGTGAAACCCCCCATACGGGCATTAGGCTTGCGTAAGCATCACCTTATGTATCAGATGTCTCATCACCATCCAGATCATATACTTACAGCTTCGAAGATACAACATCCAACTAAGGCTGTGGTCCTCCCTGAGGGATATTTAGACCACAAAAGCATCACTGTAGGCTAGATATCTCGTCCCCTCACGGATCATACACTTACGACCTCAAGAAACCCCTTTCTATTTCTAGTTCGGGAGTCAACCGCGGTAAACGATAAGCAAGCAAGTGATTAATCTACAAGCAAACATCGACGATTAACAAAGATGATACAAAATCCAACTAAGGTTGTGGCTCTCCCTGAGGGATGTTTAGGCCACAGAAGCATCACCGTATGCTAGATGTCTCGTCCCCTTACAGATCACACACTTACGACCTCAAGGAATCCTATCGAAAGTTCTCGTCAAGGAGCCAACTTCGTAAATCTCCATTCTACCCTACATATAGAAGTTCTCGCAACATAGGGAGGAACAAGATGAAAGTAAGCAAGTAACCAACTACAAACTTTAACAATTAACAATGAAATGAAAAGTTATATACATTACCATGAACGTTTAATAAGAGAACATGCTTGCATGGGCACCGAGACTAGTCCCCACACCCCAGCGAAAAGGAACTACTCGCTCATGATGTGAAAAACAAGAAGGACAAAAAAGAGAGAGGAATCCACCATGAGCATGATGCAGAAGGTAGTCACAGCTCAGTGAAGATGATGCGGTCTTCTACGTCATTTTAGAGCAGATCTGGAAGAACGAGGGATGCCAAGATAGATCGGGCAGTCTTTCTCACTCCTCCTTTCTTCTCTTCTCTGTCTCCTTGAGTTGCAGCAGGAACGACAGGTAAAGTGGCAGTGTGGACAAAACTGGATCGGACCTGCATACAGGCAGTCTGTCGGTGTCCCAGAATTGATTGCCAAAATAAGAACCCTGCTGGTCCTATTTATAGGCATTGGACTGGTCCTCATATTTTTGGTGTGATTCCAGCCCAAACGGTTTAGGAGATATTTTTCTTCAAATGGTTTACTAATATTTATGACCAAACGGTCTGCTTATTCATGACCAAACAGTTTGGCAATTTAGCAGCAAACAGTCTCACGATCAGGGTCCATTCGGTCTTGGTATTACTTCTACAAACGGTTTAGTTGTGCATGTGCAAAGGGTCTTGGATTTCAATTCGGTCCTACATGCATGTACATCGTTCAGTCTCATGCACGTACTTATCCAATCGGTTTTGCTGTTGGCCGCTTTTCCAAATGGTTTTGCTGCATATCATTGCTCACGTGAAACGGTTTTGAAGTGATCTTATCCAAACGGTCTTCATTCCTTGGTGATTAAACAGTTTAGCAGCTCATTCGATCTTCACTTCAACAGCCCAAACAAACGGTCTTCACGCTATCAAATGGTTTGTACATAAATGGCTTAAACAGTCTTCATTTGATTTGCTCACATGGTTTCATGCATGCATTGTTATCCAAATGGTTTGCATGCTCCAACAGCAAACAATCTTCACGTGGGCCTCCATTCAGTCTTCACTTCTTGCACAACAAATGGTCTTGTGACCGGTTTGAGCAAATAGTCTCGTTCTTTAGTAATTAACAAATGGTCCTACAGTCATTCATTCAGTCTTCGCATGCATTCAGTATTTACATGCATTCAGTCTTCACGTATATGCTCCATTCAGTTTGGCTCTTCCAAACGGTTTGGCTGTTCCGCATCAAACGATCTTCATGTTCCGCTTTGCCAAACGGTTTTGTCCGTTCAGCTTTATCAAATGGTCTTGTGAGATTAGCTCAAACAGTTTGGCTGTGCTTGCTCCATACGGTTTGGCATTGCATTATTGCATGCTTTCTCAAACGGTCTTATACTTAGCATTATTAAACCGGTCTCGCTGTATTCCTCCAAACGGTCCCATGCATGCATGCATGCCTTTCCCATGCACGTAGCTCTTCCAAACGGTTTGGTGTTGCATTCTCCAATCGATCTTGTACGTTGGATGATCAAATGGTTTCACAGCTGCATCAAACGGTCTCGCAGACCGGTACTCCTCAAACGGTCTCGCAGACCGATATTACTCAAACGGTCTCGATATTCCCAGCTCCAAACGGTTTTGAGGTGAGCATGTCCATTCGGTCTTGAGACCGAATGGATGAAACCATTTGGTTAGACTGATTGGATGAACCAAGGGTGAGTGAAGGTGGGTCCCAGCGGACTGTTCAACCTCATCAAGACCTGCATCAAATCAACATAAATTCAGTTAAAATCTTGATAATCGAATCAATTAAGTAATTTTGCACATTATGATACATTTTGATATTTAATGAGTAAAATTTGATGTGTTGGGTCAAAATGAGCCCAAGATGATAATTGAATTTCATGACGAATATGCATTCATCAATCTCTCCTTGGGATATCCTTTTAATCCAAAATTTTGAAGAAAGTCCATCATGAATTTTATCTAACTGTGGGCAAGGATTGAGTCCAAAAAAAGGAAAGATGCTGTTCTTAATATGCAAGTCTCCCTCATATAAGGCATACTTTAAGCATTAATTCAATCATGTTCTCTTTCTTATATTTTCTATTTTCTTGATTTTTATTTATTTTCTGATTAGAAACCATGTGAAATTGAAATCCATCCATTGGTGATCATCCATACTACTTTCTATAGAATTCTACATAATTCTCATTAAGGATTTCACTTTATCTATTATTCTTTTATCTTTTCCCCATATTTCATTATTGGACTAAAACAGTATAAACCATGAATTTCACCACATTGGGGAATTTTCCAAAGAAAGCCATAATTTTAAAACAAAGCATAACATATTTATAGCATGTCCTTTTTGTTCAAATAATTGTATTTCAATTATATAAATACATGAGAAAAACTAGGTTATAACACCCCCAATACCCCTCTATTTATAGGAGGGCCAGGGTCAGAATTCCCCATCCATCTGGGAGTTGAAGAGACAGTTTTTCATGAATATTCTGGAATCTATGAACAATAAACCGATCGGTTCACACATCCTACCGGTTGGTTTGTGCATGAATCGGTCGGTTCGTACCATGAACCAGTTGTTTTGTGCAGTTTTCTATTTTGAATCACATTGGTATTGAATGCAAAATTAATGTAAAAAATGACATCACCACTAATCCTTGATCCAATCGAATTAGTCATTGAACCGGGTGATTCATCCCATGAACCGGTCGGTTAGGAACTGCAAACCGGTTGTTTCACTATGTGAACCGGTCATTTCACACCCTGATTTTGTCATTGATCAACAAATGTTGATTCCAATTGACCTGACACTCCAACTGATCTGTTCAATACTTGAACCGATCAGTTCAGAGTCTAGTCAGTCAATTTTGGACCAGTATTGTTTAAACTGAATACCTAAATACTTTTAGTAATCAAGTTAAACATAATTCATGAATAAACTCCTATTCCAAGTGCATACCTATACGTGTGACCCTATAGGTTCCAAGTTACATTGACAGTGAATGTCCATAACTAATTTATGACATCCCAACCAATGAATGATATCTAGAAAGACATCATTTCTACCCAAGTAATTGGAAAGTTAGAGAACAACTTCAACCTACAATTTGTGATTGGTGTTATAGTGTTTGTATAGTTCATTTGTCACTGATATATAGATTGAACTCGAGTCATGGAATCATCATCCTCTTCATCATTAAAATCCATGTTTCTTGAATTAGAGCAGACTGTCTAAGATATATGTAAGCTCAATATCACATATTAACTCACATAAACATGGCCATGCATTTCTCAGTCTCGCTTATCAAGTAGCCAAGATATCATATTTTGTAGGAGGGAACATCCCATCTACATTACTCACAGTCATCCCCATGTGTCACAATGCACCCAATCATCACCAACAATGGTCATCAGGTGTCCTATGGCCCAAGTGTGTGCGTTATTCTCTTTGTTGTTGCAGGAATCAAGCACTAGTGGGATCTAGATGAGTTTCAAAGGACTATAGGTCTTATGGAAACCCTTATTCAAGGTTACAATGGGTGATGAAAAAGTACACTGAATGACATGTGATGAGTGTAGTGACTTTAGGTCTAAGAACCATAATCACCATCAACACTATGAGAGATGATTCTGACTACCATGTAATGGTTTCCATGCATCACTCTCATTGTGGGTCTATTTGATAAACTGTTCTCTAACATGTATCAATGTGTTTGGTTTGATATCACATATCATTATTGATGAGATTCTATCATCAATCAACACACATTTTAGCCTCATGCATTATTGTTATCTATCAGCCTTCCATAATAACATCTTACTAGGGACATAACAAGAATGTATATACTCTTGGCATCCGTAGGACTTCATGGTTCAGGTCATCAACCTACAGACATATTTAGACATTTATTATGTTACATCATTATCTCATAACTGAATAAAATATAATAAATTGAAAGATTACCTTTATTATTAATTAAATCATGTATACAATATGCCATTACAATAATCATATGATTTACTCTCTGGGCATATATACAATAGAAGGATGTTAGTTGTGAGTCATGTAGAAATAATTAGTCCCGATCCCTTTATACTTCAGGCCCTAATCTAGAAAGTGTTGTAAATGATATTGCATAATATTGTGTCTTGATTTCCAGAATAGAAATTTTGTCATCAAGACTTGTGTACTTGTAAATAATAAGAATTAGTATGAATTCTTTAATATATATCTTTATGATTGAAATTAGTTTAATGGAATCAAGTTGAATGCACATGCAATGTTACTTTATGTGATTGAATGTGTCATTATGAGAATTAAAAATCAAAAAGGAAAAAAGTAAGATTGATGTTTGACTTTCATTTAGTCACCAATTTATGCTCTAATATCATGATTAGTAGTTAATGTGAGATATAGGGTTGACACTCATATTGATTTAAATTTTTTTCTTATTCTTTGAAAACATCAGTTAATTTGTATGACCATTAGGCACTTTTTAACTAATATCTTCTACTATTAAAAATTGATTTCTAATTGGGTCATCCTTTTGATAATTTGTAACTACATAAAATACTAATTTCGAGCCTTTATTTTTTGAATCAATTATATTTTGTTTGTCAATGGTGATTTTTTTATAAATGAGAAATGTTTGGGTAAAATTAATGAGTCTGGGGTTGTTACAACCCCAATTTTTGGGTCCTTTTGGCGCGAAATGTAATTTCTACTATTAAAGACATTTGAAAAAATAATGATATAATTTGTTTTGAATAAATGGATTTCATTTACAATAGCCTTGATGGTTGTTTTGTGGGCTTTATTGGCTATTGGGCCCAATAACAAAGAAAATACAAAAGAAACTCCATTATTAAATGAGTAAATAAGAAAATGGAGAAAGGAAAGATGTAAAAACCTCTAGAAGGCAAATGAATGTTATCCAAAGTTGGATTTTGTGTCTTTTGGGTTCCTTGGGTCCCAAGGAGTCCAAAGTTGCCAAAATAATGCAACAAGAAAAGAAAAGATCAATTAAATATTTCTTTATTAAGAAAGAAATTGAAAACAATGATAAAATGTGGAAAATAAGTGGAAAGAGGTATAATTGAGTTATCCTTGGTGTATTTTCGTATCCAAAGGATTCCTAATGTTAAAAGGAATGCCAATCAAGAAAATAAAAAGAAAGATAAAGAGAAATCCTCAAAAAGAGATATTTTAATAAGAAATAAACAAGATAATGAGAAATAATGAATATAGATGCATCTAGAAGGATAATGAGTATCTATTAAAAAGGATTTTAAAAAATTAGAGTTTCTTGGGGTCCAAGGAGACCCAGTGGAGAAAAAGAAAGAGAAAAGGCAAATAATAACAAAATAAGAAGATATATCATTAATGACTTTTTGATAATATCAAAAAGAGATGTTATTTGCTTTAAGAAAATAGATTTTCTTGGCCAATAGATTAAAAGGAAAGGCTAGAGACAATGAAAGAGATAATTTTCATATTTCTAATTATCCATGAAATAAAGAATATCAAGGAGATAAATAGGAGAGAGAAGATTACTTCTCCTTGAAGGAATATGACTCATATTGGGAGAGGACCTTATTAATTTGTGAATAGCCAACCTAGGGCTTTATTACCCACCCTATATAAAGGGTAGAGCCCTAGTTCGAGTTCAAGAAAGATCCCACATCTCCCTCTCTCTTCCTCATCTCCTTCTTCTTCCTTTTTCATTCAAAACCCTAAACATGGGGGGGGGTAATGCGAACTCAGAGCAAACAAGAGCCTTGGATGGGAGTTTGTTAGGGGGCACGATGCTCCCATATCTCTAGAGAGAAGCTCAACTTCCATCTCTTAGCCCTAGGACCTACGCAATGCCGGCAGGAGGGCTATAGGCCAGCCGCAGTTGCAGACCAAGCAAGCTCGACTCGGCCACCCTATCCACGACCCAAGGGCACCTCCCTATGTGTGGGGGCACGAAGGAGGCATGGAGAGCATCACTAGAAGCCTTCGGGGCCCAGAGAAGGAAGGAGGGGTTGTGCAAGTCGCAGCTAGGGCGACGACACCAGGATGTTGTGAGGTTGAAGAAGGAGGGGAGGAGTTGGATGGTTTTGCCCCTCCGCGGGCTGAAAGACCTGTGACTTACGTAGGGGTAGGATCGTCTTTTCGTTATGTTTCCAAACCAACAAGCAGCGTTGCATGGAACGGGGTGACGTGGCGCTCAACGATTGGTCCAAAAAGGTAATCCTTGCAAAATTCATAACTAAATAATGGTGGCTCGGATTGGGACATATAATATATGTATTTTGCTTAGAAAAATGAGAGGAATTCATTAAAAATGGTTTTAGAGGCTAATTTCTCTTGAAATTAGAAAAGTAATGGAAGTTATCAACTTTAATGCTTTAATGATTAAGAAACCCTATTTTGAGATGATTAATGTATTTAGTAGGATTTAATGGATGATTAAAGTTGATATTAACCTGTTAATTGTAAAAAGGTATATTAAGAAAAAAAAGGATGAACTTTGCAAGTAATTAGTTTAATTTAGAGTTTCATGTTCATAAATATGCTTTAATGGGCCTTGAAACCCTAATATTAGTAATTGTGACTCTTAATGGCTTTAATTGTTCAAGTACATGAATAAGGCTGAGATATGATGGTTCAAAGCTATTTTGAATATAAAGGTTCCTAATTGTGTATAAATACCCTTAATATGGAAATTAGGGTTTTCTAACGGTTAAAGGTGGAATTAGTAATAAATAGAGACAAGTTGGTAATCCAGAAGGAACCTAAGATGATAATTGGGCCTAATGATCTTGTCATGAATTAAAAGGATAAAAATGGTAGTTTTAATGTAAAAGAGGTTTAATGGACTTAATTGATGGATAATGATGCCTTTAATCCAAAAATAAGGTAATATGTTGTTAAAAGGTAACCTTAACATCTTTCATGAAGTATAGATGAGATAATTAGGGTTTGCGAGTAATTGTATAAAATCAGGGACTAAAAGAGTAAAAAATGAAGAGGAGCCCTAATTGCAATGGAAACCCTAAAAGTGGACTAGAAACCCTAGAAAGTGAGCTAGGTTTAATAGACCATGATGGCATGATAAATGATAAGGAAAATTGGATGCCTATTTCAGGATCAACTTGGTGTGTGCTTGCTTGGTTTCTTAATTGGTTGAATTATTTCTGCAATCAAGTCAGCTTGATAGGTATGTGGTTAATTATGGTTAATCGCATTTGTTTCCTAAATGGTTTCCCAGATGATTCATCGCATTGAATGCAACTTATTAGTTTGGATGTTCATACTTTCCAATCATAAAGTCACTATGATTATCACAATAATAGTATAAGTGTGTATTCTCACACCTACATGCCACCCTGATGGATGATGAAAAAAGGGTTAAGCCCAGGAGGGACGACCCATGGGCACCATGAGTGGTGACCCCATGCACCAAGATCGGGATTGAGAAGGTGTCCTATGATATTGCATGACTAAAGGGCACCATGAAGGGTGACCCTAGGCACCAAGCTCAGGATTGAGAAGGTGGCCTTAAGTCAATGGCAAAAGAGAAATCCTAAGATGGGTATGCCAGCATTAGGGCAAAAGAGGTGGAAAATGTCACATTGAAAGCGTAAATTGGCTTGTTAATTAACTTGATTGTGATATTTAGATTGTTAACCATATTTGCAAAATTTTGGTTGTCCCCACATACCGGCATATTTTGATATGCTAACCGACGTTTTGTTTGTCAGCGTTTTAGGTATAAAGTTGAAAAGAAAAAATAGTAAAATGACACATTGTGCAAATAAGAAATAAAGTGCAAGGAGGATTAGATAGAATAGATCCAAGATGTGGATAGAAGTAGATTACCAAAGTTTTTAAAAGGTATGCTAAGTTTTATTTTATACCAGATTTCAGTTTAGTTGGTAGAATTTCATAATTATTATTGATTATTTGTTGAACCTTTGATCCTATTAATTGGGATAACAGCTCTGACCTTCGGGTCTCCCTTAATTGGGTGTTACCGGGAGGCAGGATCGTTACATTTGGTATCAGAGCATAGGTTCCTCATTTAATCTTTAATAATTATTAAATTTTACAAACTCCGTAGAACCCAAGGGAGTTACTAGAAGATTTTTCGAAAGACAGAGGTGTCTAGAAAAGGATCACGTCTGGGGGCTGGCAGGATTTTCCTCCACACTTCTAGTCAGAATATGAGGACTCCCGGATTAGTGTGACTGCCTGGCCAATGTCTCAGGATTTGACTCAAAATAAGATACCTTTAGGACTCTCTCATCTTGTTCATCCCTTTTCAACTCAAATGTTGTTAAGGACCTTAAGGATTAGGGTTTTTTCTCTTTTCCTCACCCTCTTGAGGTATGGGTAAGGTTGATAAGGTCTAAGGAATCCTCCACGAAATTAATGAAAAGCATGTAAATAAGATGTCATGGACATAAGCTTAATAGATTAAGCATAAACTAAAGAATAGATACATGGTTAGGTCGTATGACATGAGTTGTCATTGCCCTCGGGAGAGACATGAGGCTAGACCTTCTTGTTAGGAGGATGAGTAGAGAGAGTTGGTCATGGAGGCAGAGATCTCCATTAAAAGTAGAGACCTGGCACATCCTTTGAAGATGATGCTAACCCTAACCCTAAGTAGTGGTTAGAGAAAGAGATGACATGATGAGTTAGATGTCATGATGGACCAGGTGTGTGAGTGGACATATTTTTGGATGCCATGATGATATGAGCCATGAGAGGTTGGATGACCTAGTACCTTGACGACCCAACCCTGGGAAGGGTCGTGCATGTTTGAGTGAAGGATAACTCCTTCATTGATGAGGTTAGAGAAGAACCTATAGAAACCCTATGGGCTTATGCAAGTAGGGCATAGCGTGCACCCAAAATACATCAGTAGTGCGAGTAGTAGGTTGAAACCCTGGCTAAGGGAGTATGTTGGATAGCTGATGAGATAAGCATAAAGGGCTAGGGATAACCTTAAGCAAACATAAGTTTGAACATAGGCTTCACCCACGTAGAGGTATGCTTTTGAGATTGATCCATCTTCATGGAGAGAGGACCTTTAGTATAAGGTTGGTTGTGGAGTTAGCTCTAGAGAGAGAGAGAGAGAGCAGGACCCAAGAAAGAAGATTGGAAGCCTAGACTCTGAGATATGAGGAAAAGTGGGGGAGTTGAGGATGATGCGACCTAAGTGGATGATAGTGGTTGCCTCATGCTTGATCCCTGGAGGCTGATGATATCTTGGTTTCCATTAGAGGAACCGAACCCTAGAGAGAGGATGAGGCTTCTAGTACCTAGGTGTCTATGGTATAGGTGTTTACCTTTGGAGACAGAAAGACGAGTTCCTTAAGACCCTGAAGAGGTTGAGTAACAAGTTGTGAAGCCTTATACCTAGTTGGTTGTCCTTGAGGAGGAATCCACTCTGAAGTGTTGTTCAAGTAGAAGGATCATGTGAAGTGCATGTCATACCTTGTTCATGTCTGGGTTGAGCATGCCGTTGGACAGCTGTTGCATAATGAAGTGAACCTAGGGTTCCTAGGCCTAAGAGAGGAAGTGGTGTACTTAATGCTCATGACAAGGTTTGAGTTTCTATAGATTCGAGCATGGCACTCCTCATGTTTAGAGGAAAGGGAAACCCCTGTAAGTCGAAGGTACGTTTGATGAACCCCTCACAGCTAAGTTGATGACATGGGAAGGTATGATCTTAATCTAGTGTTGAGGAAAGAGAACAAGTATGACTTAGCATGGTTTAGTAGGTGGTCTGCTTGTGCCTTAGTAGCTGCTGGGTTAAGCATGCTCATGTGGATTTAAACCCTAGACATAAGGACGTTTATGACCTTGTTGTCAAGAGTTGTAGTTTCCTCCCATCCTGGGAGAGGGACCCTTTTGTAGGGTGTATACCAGTTTTGTTGGTTTGAGGTAACCTAAAGAGGTCTCATAGGATCTTGAGAAGTTAAGTGAAAAGTACATGGTATGAGAATGAACCTGTAGACCCATAGATAACCATCTCTAAGTGCATGTGGATGTGTTACCATGGAGGTAACCAGTATGGGGCCTGACCAAGGTAGGCATGTCGCCATGACCCCTATGAAAGGATGAAAGTCAGCCCATGAATGCAGAGAGAGAGAGAGAGATGGTGAAGGCTTGGGTAAGGTTTTGAGTTGGACATGTACTATAATAGAATCCTAAGTCCATCCTAGGGTCAGGTAGGGATAAGACCGATGGAAGTAGGAGTTGCCTAATTCCCTAGTTGCACATGACCATAGGGTCGGGAGGTAACAACTATCATTGTCTGAGGGCCATGGGTTAGGAGATTGATCACCTTCATGAACTCATGGGACCTAAAGGGCAGATGAGTAGGGCACTCTCTGGATGCATAAGGGAAGAGGGATGACCCCACAAGTTCTAGAACCCTATAGACCTAGAGGAGATGACCAAGGAATGTGTGTGGACCCAAGTAAGTTTGAGACCAGTTTTCCATGGAAGTAATTTTGATATCGAGATGTTTGTGATGTAGAGACATATGTTGCACGTTTCAACTTAGATTTAAAGGTGTACTGGCAAGGTGGGATGTACCATCTCTACTCTTGGAACAGGAAGAACTCTGTATTTGGACTGCAACCAAATGCTTATTTCCTCTTGTTATGGGAGGGAGAGATAGGACAATATGCATGTCATACACCAAGGATAAAAGATGAAGTGAGTTGTAACATTGCTATGAGGTATGAGGATAGAGATGATAACATACCCTTATGGAGTGAACGATACATGGATGGTTTACCAACACTATGAAAAATAAGGTAGTCATCTTATGAGGATGTTTTTATCATGAGCTATGAGTCATACAAGGTTGAGTTCGAAAAACCAAGAGAATAAGGTCAGAGTTTTCTCGATAAAGATAGACTTAGAGCTGAGATGAGATAATAAGTGGAATACATGGAGGTGTATGTATTCAACATTACCTTACACCTAAGGATGTGAAGTGGTAATGGATGCTCTGGATGAGATGCAGCTGCCTAGTTTAGCTAGAGGCTAGAAGAGGTTGTTAGGTTAACCCTAAGTTTGAAAAAGAGATAAGTTTAGCTAACACTAAGATGTAACAAGATATGTTTAACAAGTTAGTTATTGTTTGGTTAGCCAGCTTAGGCCTTGATGCAATGAAAGGATGGTTGTAGAACCTCAGATGCACTTCTTTGGAAAAGAAGGTGATAAAACCCTGATGAGAGTGGTTTAGGGTTTCTAAGGAATAGATCTTGAGGAATCATGACATACATGAGATCATGATTTTAAGATCACCATACACCATACTACGAAGATAGTAAGTGACAGTTAAGATGAAGTTTCATGTGGCGATGCAAGCCAGGAAGTGAAGGACGAACACCAGTAACCCAGTGTATTGATATAGAGGATAAAGAGAGTCCCCGAGAGGGAATGGGAGTGGATCACTATGGATGTCGTGGTAAGTCTCCCCTAGACCAAGGATGGTCAAAATGCAATATGGGTTATGGTAGATCGTCTAACCCAGATGACATGAGAAAGAAAGAATACTATCAAGGGACGAGTCCAGTTGAACTACATATGAGAAAGAGATGGTTCAACTGCACTATGATGCGAGTTCAAAAGTTCTTGAGTATGACCTAAAGATTCACTTCCATAAGGTGGAAGTAGATACATGAAGAACTCGATGTTAGTATAGTTTATCATCCCTAACTAATGGTTAGTACGATCTAGACTAGAGGGTCTGATGAGAGCATGTGTGCTCATTCAGGGTGATACAGAGAGATAGTTCTTGTCCTCTTTAAGATGTGATGATAACCACCATAGCCAATGTCGAGATGTAAAAAAGCTCGGTAAGGGAGGTTGTGTCGGTCACCACTTCATTTAGGTGATGTTGGTGGAGGGACCTTGCGAAGGTTAGAAAAAGAACCACAATGTGTGCAGATGAAGTCGCTTTAATCGTGCAATGGCTGAGAGAGAGCCCAGGGGCGACATGAGTCATGAGCTGATGCAAAGCAGACTGACATACAGTTCACTGTGGGAGAGTATGTGATGTGAAAATCCAACCCCTGTAGGCTACAACTAAGAAAGCTGAGTCCCCGATATATGGGTCCATTTGATATGGATTGGTGGAGATGGTTGTGTTTAGCCTTACCCCTCAGGATAACATGATGTATAATGTGTTCCATAAGTCCGATCTAGAGCACTATGTGAGGTACCCAAGCCATGTGCTGAGCCCTAAACCTATTCAGCCTTAGGAGAGGCTGAAATATCCCGAGTCACCTATAAGGGTACAAAATACCAAGGTAAGAAAGAACTTAGATGGAAGAATATGAGATGATGAAGGTTCTTAGGAAGAACCATGGAAAGGGTGAGGCCACATGGGAGCCATGATGGATATAAGGAAAGGCTTATCCTATTTTTTTGTTTGCTTGATGGAATTTTGTGGGAAAAATTCCTATAAGAGGGGAAGGATGTTACAACCCCAATTTTTGGGTCTTTTGGTGAGAAATGTAATTTCTCCTATTAAAGATATTTGAACAAATAATGATATAATTTGTTCTGAATAAATGGATTTCGTTTACAATCGACTTGATGGTTGTTTTGTGGGCTTTATTGGCTATTGGGCCCAATAACAAGGAAAAGACAAAAGAAACTCCATTACTAAATGAGTAAATAAGAAAATGGAGAAAGGAAAGATTTAGAAACCTCTAGAAGGCAAAGGAATGTTATCCAAAGTTGGATTTCGTTCCTATTGGGTTCCTTGGGTCCCAAGGAGTCCAAAGTTGCCAAAATAATGCAACAAGAAAAGAAAAGATCAATTAAATCTTTCTTTATTAAGAAAGAAATTGAAAACAATGATAAAATGTGGAAAATAAGTGGAAAGAGGTATAATTGAGTTATCCTTGGTGGATTTTTGTATCCAAAGGATTCCTAATGTTAAAAGGATTTCCAATGAAGAAAATAAAAAGAAAGATAAAGAGAAATCCTCAAAAAGAGATATTTTAATAAGAAATAAACAAGATAATGAGAAATAATGAATATAGATACATCTAGAAGGATAATGAGTTAAAAAGGATTTCAAAAAATTAGTTTTTCTTGGGGTCCAAGGATCCCCAATGGAGAAAAAGAAAGAGAAAAGGCAAATAATAACAAAATAAGAAGATATATCATTAATGACTTTTTGATAATATCAAAAAGAGATGTTATTTGCTTTAAGAAAATAGATTTTCTTGGCCAATAGATTAAAAGGCAAGGCTAGAGATAATAAAATAGATAATTTTCGTATTTCTAATTATCCATGAAATAAAGAATATCAAGGAGATAAATAGGAGAGAGAAGATTACTTCTCCTTGAAGGAATATGACTCCTATTGGGAGAGGACCTTATTACTTCGTGAATAGCCAAGCTAGGGCTTTGTTACCCACCCTATATAAAGGGTAGAGCCCTAGTTTGAGTTCAAGAAAGATCCCACGTCTCCCTCTCTCTTCCCCATCTCTGTCTTCTTCCTTTTTCGTTCAAAACCCTAAACATGGGGGGGGTAATGCGACCTCGGAGCAAAGAAGAGCCTTAGACGGGAGTTTCTTAGGGGGCATGATGCTACCATATCTCTGGAGAGAAGCTCAACTTCCATCTCTTGGCCCTAGGACCTACACAACGCCGGCAGGAGGGCTGTAGGCCGGCCGCGGTTGCAGACCAAGAAAGCTCGACTCAGCCACCCTATCCATGACCCAAGGGCACCTCCCTGTGCATGGGGGCACGACAGAGGTAGGGAGAGCATCGTTGGAAGCCGTCATGGTCTAGAGAAGGAAGGAGGGGCTGCGCAAGTCGCAGCTAGAGCAACGACACCAGGCTATCACGAGGTTGAAGGAGGGGAGGCGTTGGACGGTTTTTCCCCTCCACGGGCTGAAGGACCTATGACTTATGCAGGGGTAGGATCATCTTTTCGTTATGTTTCCAAACCAACAAGCAACGTTGAATGGAACAAGGTGACGTGGCGCTCAGCGATTGGTCCAAAAAGGTAATCCTTGCAAAATTCATAACTAAATAATGGTAGCTCAGATTAGTACATATAATATATGTATTTTGCTTAGAAAAATGAGAGGAATTCATTAAAAATGGTTTTTAGATGCTAATTCATCTTGCAATTCGAAAAGTAATGGAAGTTATCAATTGTAATGATTTAATGATTAAGAAACCCTATTTTGAGATGATAAATGTATTTAGTAGGGTTTAATGGATGATTAAAGTTGATATTAACCCGTTAATTGTAAAAAGGTATATTAATAACAAAAAGGATGAACTTTGCATGTAATTAGTTTAATTTAGAGTTTCATGTGCATAAATATGCTTTAATGGGCCTTGAAACCCTAATATTAGTAATTGAGACTCTTAATGGCTTTAATTGTTCAAATTCATGAATAAGGCTGAGATATGATGGTTCAAAGCTATTTCAAATATAAAGATTTCTAATTGTGGATAAATACCCTTAATATGGAAATTAGGGTTTTCTAATGGTTAAAGGTGGAATTAGTAATAAATAGAGATAAGTTGCTAATCCGGAAGGAACCTAAGATGATAATTGGGCTAATGATCTTGTCATGAATTAAAAGGATAAAAATGGTAGTTTTAATGTAAAAGAGGCTTAATGGACTTAATTGATGGATAATGATGCCTTTAATATGAAAATAAGGTAATATGTTGTTAAAAGGTAACCTTAATATCTTTCGTGAAGTATAGATGAGATAATTAGGGTTTGCGAGTAATTGTATAAAATTAGGGACTAAAAGAGTAAAAAATGAAGAGAAACCCTAATTGCAATGGAAACCCTAAAAGTAGGCTAGAAACCCTAGAAAGCAAGCTAGGTTTAATAGACCATGATGGCATGATTAATGATAAGGAAATTTGGATGCCTATTTCAGGATCAACTTGGTGTGTGCTTTCTTGGTTTCTTAATTGGTTGAATTATTTCTGCAATCAAGTCAGCTTGACAGGTATGTGGTTAATTATGGTTAATCGCATTAGTTTCCCGAATGGTTTCCCGGATAATTCATTGCATTGAATGCAACTTATCAGTTTGGATGTTCATACTTGCCAATCATAAAGTCACTATGATTATCACAATAATAGTATAAGTGTGTATTCTCGCACCTACATGCCACCCTGATGGATGATGCAAAAAGGGTCAAGCCCAGGAGGGAAGACCCATGGGCACCATGAGTGGTGACCCTAGGCACCAAGCTTGGGATTGAGAAGGTGGCTTATGATATTGCATGACTAAAGGGCACCATGAAGGGTGACCCTAGGCACCAAGCTCGGGATTGAGAAGGTGGTCTTATGTCAATGGCAAAAGAGAAACCCTAAGGTGGGTATGCCAAGGTTAGGGCAAAAGCGGTGGAGAATGTCACATTGAAAGCATAAATTGGCTTGTTAATTAACTTGATTGTGATATTTAGATTGTTAGCCATATTTGCAAAATTTTGGTTTTCCCCACATACCGACATATTTCGATATGCTGACCGACGTTTTGTTTGTCGGTGTTTTAGGTACAAAGTTGAAAAGAACAAACAGTAAAATGACACATTGTGGAAATAAGAAATAAAGTGCAAGGAGGATTAGATAGAATAGATCCAAGCTGTGGATAGAAGTAGATTACCAAAGTTTTTAAAAGGTATGTAAAGTTTTATTTTATACCAGATTTTAGTTTAGTTGGTAGAATTTCATAATTATTATTGATTATTTGTCGAACCTTTGATCCTGTTAATTGGGATAACGACTCTGACCTTCAGGTCTCCCTTAATTGGGGGTTACTGGGAGGTAGGGTCGTTATAGGGGTATTTAAACTACATGATCATCAAGAATGGATGTTGATAATTCTTGTTTATCAGGAAATGAATTCCTTTAATCTTAAAATTCTCTATAAGTGTAATCATCAGAAAGTCTAGTATGAACCTTGTTTATCTATATTTTTTTTGAAATCCTATGCAAGGGAGTCATTTTTATTTGTAGAAGCAATTAAGTACTTTTTCATTGAGCTTTGATTTTTACACAATATGGACCATTTAAAAAGGATCATACTTTTTAGGCAAGTACCATCTTCCTTACCATCATTATAAAATCTTATCCTTTACTCTATCCCATTTGGAAAAAAATATCTCTCATTTGTTTTTTTAATCGCTTTTATCTTTTTTATTTTTATTCATAGTTTAAGTTATGTTCTTTTTTCATTGATACAAACCCAATAACTTTTCAAAATTTTATTTTGTCTAGTAATTTTTCTTTCATTTTTAAAGACATCTTTTGTTCTCTCATTTTTAGAAAATAGGTGGATAATAGTAGATATTTCATAGAATCAAGACATGCAACCAGTGAAGTAAGTGCAAATGCATAAGTACACTTCCAACGAAACCAATATAGTTAAATATTTAAAATAAAGTGCACTTGACAAGACTTATAAAAAGAATATTAACATTTACATAAAAGCAGGTCATTGAAATCCTTCATATTGTATCACAATTTTTCCGTCTTAGTCAACAAGTGTCAAGATAAGTTTTAGCTACTTTAAAATGAAGTGAGATCCAAGATGTCAAAAGTAAATGGCTACTTCTTAAAAAAGAGCAATCCTAGCCACTTCTAAAAGAAGTGCGATACTAGCCACTTCTGTAAGAAGTGCATTACTAACCACTTCCAAAGGAAGTGCGATAGCCAACACAATATATGATCTCTTAATTATCTTTTGTATCAAGTTCCATATATATATATATATATATATATATATATATATATACTTTTTGCTTTTGAGTCTGATTTCACGCGAACTGCTAATGCAGCTGACTTACTGGTCACATTTTTCGAAGGTAGAATAAACACATTCACTCACCTACTCTGTCATGTGAAACGTCCATCAATGATGTTTTAGACGCTAACAAGCAAGACTGGAGAAAGAAGAAAGCAAAATCAAATATATATGGCTATTCATTTGTTACCCGCGTGGGTAGCCAGATTTTCACTACCTGCTAGAGTAACCCAGGGTCAAAAGAGTAACTATATGGTACACTGGAGTAATTCTTCTGAATCAAAAGAGTAATTGTATGGTACACTGGAGTAACTCTCAGAGAAAAAGAGTAACTGCACAGAAAATATACAGACACTAAATATTTGGACGAGTTTTTTGATTTGGGGGGGGGGGCAAATGATATTATTTTTGGATCAAATTTTTTGGGGAGCTAGATAAAATGCTCCTCTACAATTGTGAAAAAAATAAAGAAATATCAGGAAGGGGGCGCGGGTAGCTACCCGCATGGGTATTAAAGATAATCCCATATATATATATATATATATATATATATATATATATATATATATATATATATATATATATATATATATAGTCAGGCTAGAATACACTCGAGTGTACAGATCGCACGAATACACTCAAGTGTGTTTGCATATCAAGACTATTTTTTTTGCAAAATGTAAACCATTAATCTTCGCTGTCATACTATAACTAGGCTACATACAAATTTTGAGCCGATTTGGATGAGTGTAAGTCACTTATCCAAGGGTAACAAAATCGACACACGAAACTAATTTGAAATGCATAATTTTTGTGGTCTTTATAACATGACCTATAAATGTCTAAATGTGCTCAAATTTTGGGTATGAGCTATTTACAATATGTTTAAGAAGATCAATAGATTAGATTTTTGAAAAAAACATTGCATCATGAAAAACTACTTGAGTGTATTCTAGCCTGACTCTCTCTCTCTCTCTCTCTATATATATATGATAAAATAGAAATTAACTCAATAGAGAACATTACAGCTTAGACAAATCTAATAACTAGAAATAGACTAGGCAATACCATAGTCAAGTCAAATAATAGGAAATAATACCTTGTAGTGAAGACTACCAATTTTAGCATGATATTGGAGTCACAAAATTGATAAGACCCCATTTCAACTAAATGAGGGTCAAACAAGGGACAATATAGGTCAAAAGGACCAAGTAGTTAGGGTTTTTAGATCCTTATATCGAATTTAGGTGGTCTATTCATCCTTGATAAAAAACAACAAGTATTTTGAGGTAGCACTATTCCTTTCCACATATTATTCACCATTAATTTAAGGAAATGGTCTCCAACTTATGTCATATACGATAGAACCCTATATCATCATCAACAAGGTCAATTGGTCTCTAATAGAAGTTTAAAAGTCAACTTTCATATCTAATCCCACAAGATGGTGCAAGGTCAAGAAAATAGTATCCATATTTTTTGGACATGATTTCCAAGTTTATTGAAGGTAAATCATAAGATTTCTTATCCCTCCAAATCAATTACCACAAGAATAGTGTTGATAACTAAGATCCATCACAATTTCATGAACATAATCATCAACTTAAGGTCATAAGTTGATTTAAAATCTTCAATAGACACCATGATTGGGATTTATTCCTAAACATAGTCAAGAGCATGTCATCATGGCTTTGAGTCTCAAAGTAATAATCAAAATCAATATTAGGGTTCAAGAGTTATCAACACCATAATGGAGATCACTATATAATTTTGATAGTCATAGAGTTGAGGTATAAATGTAATAGTGGAATAGCAACGACCAATCAATCTTTGAAGCCATTTTTAGTATAATTCTCTTGACTTTTGATCAAAACAAACTATTTACTTGTATTTTTTGGACATTAGAAACAAAATTTGTGCTTTGTAGAAGATGAGATGATTTAGTAGAAATTAAAAATGAGAAAAAATTGCCAAAAGAGGGAAAAATGATCATCATTTGACTGGGAGTAAACGTTAACCGAGAGTGTGATATGGAGATCGTAGATGGAGAATCGAATTGGCTGGCCCCACAGTTATATGTTTGACCACAATGAAACAATGTTGTGGTATCATTCCATGGTCAAACAAGACCATGATCATAGGGACACAGGGCACTGTCTTTGCATGTCCAGACTGAGCACTAGTGCAGAAGTTCTTCTCACAGACAGAAGATCAGAGATGGAGGAAGAAAGGGAGAGGGGGAGTAGGGCTGCACTATTTGTGCTCAGAGGAGTATGGAAAACACAATGGGGGGTCTATCTATAGGTAAAGGGTTATAGGGTTAGGGTTTCAAAGGATAGAATTAAGCAATGTCGATGGGGGAGGTGGGAGTTTCTCAAATCATGTTGGTTAGGGGTATTTAACAAGTGGAATTAGGTTTAATTGAGAGAGGAGGTGAAAGGGGCAAATCAAGGAGAGAGAATGGCTCACAACTTCCCAAGCCAAGGCTAGGGTTTTGGGGCTCGTGACCCACCCGCCTATCTCCTACCCAAGGTAGGAGACGACCTGAGCGTCGTTGGATCTCAATCTAGATGTCGCTAGGTTGGGGCTGGGTAGGGGTATCATGTAGGTGTGCTTGCGGTGAAAGGGCCAAGCCTAGTAAGGGGGGAAAGGTGAAAAAAATAGGGGGTTGTAAAAGGATTTTTGGGATGAAACCTAGCAATTTCATAACTTTGTTAGGGAGGTCCTTTTGGAGTGAAATTGGACCATATGTTCATGATATAAATTGACGTGTGTGCAAAGTCTCAAACCCAAAAGGGTAAAAGTAATCAAGTTATATATCTAAAGGTTGAAGAGTCTATACAAAATATGGTTTTATGAAAATAGATGTATACAATTGGTTCGAAATATGAAACTTTACTATAGTGATAATTATAGGGTCATTGATCATAGAATTTATTAGGAGTGAGAAAATCAACATAATGGAGGGGTCAAAGGTGTGCAAAAGAGCACTTCACCGCAGCATATTGATGTCAATTTTTGAAAAATATGTATGTAAATAATTTTTGGATTATAATTAGAACTACCTTTTTTTGATGCACATCACATCAATAACTTGTATCCTCTAGCCTATGGGTAGTTTTAGGGAAGCTTCTTTGGCAATAGAATCCCGAATGCCAAGTATTGCTCGTAACAATCTATCCTCTAGATTCATTTTGCCATCCTAATATTTGTATAACGTACAAAAGTTAAAGGGTTCTTCAGTCCCGTGTTTACAAAAATTTCTCGAGAGGACCATGTAGTGTAGATATTCCAAAAAACCACCATGCTTGTCAGTAGCCTGAAAGAGACATGGAACGTAAAATCAGCAATATTGGTGCTCATGTGGCGGTTAATAAGGAAGCTTCATTATTAACTTTGATCGTTATCTATTTCGTGTAAATTTATCGTTGAGTTTAGTATATACAAGATGGTCAGTACTTATTACTAAAATAGAAGAACAAAACAACACGGTTCCACGTACGATAATAAAAAGAAAAAAAAGTTTATTTTCGTATCTGCAAAGAATATTGACTGCTAAAGTATATAATAGACTTTTGTCATGCACGGTAAAAAGCTAAATGTATGTCCATGGCCATGGGTAATGCATTGACCTTTTTAACCATATTAACACTACCGTGGATGATGTCACTAACACACCAGGCAATCGATCCCTTGGTATCATGGGCGAAACATAAAGGTGTAAATAATCATGGGTGAATCGTAAGACAGATCGCCAGGGAATAGCCTAATTAATTCATTCGACATGCAATGATATAAATAGAATGTGATTGATTATATTATAATAGCATGCATGGAAAAACAGTACAATTAGAGTATCACGTGGATTGCGCTCTTTCCTAATAATGTATGGCTGTTGTGGCGTTAGTATATGATTAGTTAGTTGGGAGAAAACAAGGTTTAAGTTGGTTGTGGCGAAGAAAGAAAGATGTATAGGGGCAAGAAATATGTGTGTATGTTTTGTGAAAGTACATAAGCCATGATGCAGACTCTATGGTAGAAGAATCAAGTAATTTGTCAATAGACAACCAATGAAACAGATATATAACATTGATAAATCAGTCTATGCGGAGCAACAAGAGATTGATAATTAGTGATAACAAAGTAGACATTGAAACTACACGATTGAAGATAATGATGGTGCAAGTGGCAATCGAAGCACTTGCATGGTCACCTGCAGCTAGCTAGGTAGATCTTAACCCTGCCCCTTTGCAAACACAAAGTGATGATATACATACACATGACGCCTGTAAATTTCCCAGTGCAGACCGCGGGCGGCGTACATGTGATGCAGTTGCATATACATAGTGATCCTAAAATAGCTATCTATCTATCTATCTATCTATCAATCTAGATATCATGAACTAAACCCCATCTCCTCCATGCATGGCGTACATGTAGATGGAGCGTTACGGATGGATGAATTATCTGGCACATTTTTCCCGTGTGTCTTCACACAATGCCTCCTCCTCCCATTCCCCTGGCGGTGGCGTTGGTTCCCTGTCGTCCTTGTTCATTCTGCACGCCTTTCTCGTGGTCGGTAATTGCGGTTTGGTCAGTCACGTTGCTCATCTGGCATCCACCTCCAGGATGCGGCTCAATCCCGACAGCAGTAGTAGCAGGAGCAGTTACAACAGGATGCACCAACGGACCAGCTGCGACTGCGGCGGCCACCACCGCATGGAGAGTGGCCATGTCGACTGCGACGATGTCGTGTCCCTCGAGGTGCCTCTGGACTGCTGCGGCGGCGGCGGGGGAGGAGTCCACGGATTTGGGGAGCTTGGGCTTGGAGTCCTTGTAGCAGATGTAGAGGATCATCTGTGCGATGCCGAAGGAGAAGCCCAGAACGTTTGGGAGCTGTTTTTTGGGTTTCCAGAAGAAGAAGGTAACAAGAGGAGTAAAGTTACTCATTAATGGCAAGGGGAGAAATTAAGTAGAAGAGAAGGTTTGGGCACGCGATAGGATGGATAAAAGCGAATTAAATGAATGGCATACATACCGCGATGTAGATGTCTTTGGAGAAGAGTCCAAACCCGAACCACGCGATCGCGCTGAGTGTGAGGAAGAAGGAGAGCAAGAAGGGCATGTACTCGACGCTCTTGGTGCGGACGACCTTCCTCTGCGGACATTTGTCAGTCGAATTCATAGTAAGAAATTAAAGGGAGTGATTGATTTAACGGTGTTAATTAAGCTAGGGAAATTAACAATCCATCTTAAATTGTTGGTTCGTTCGTATATAATTAAATAGTTACCATGATACTGAGCGGCGCCGCAAAGACGGTTACGGAGAAGGTGACGCAGATCCATCCCAGTACTTTGAGCCTCATGTCCCCTTTCCACGCAAGCATGGTGATGAGTACGATGAGTCCGAACAGTCCGAGGTTGAGCAGCAGGAGCAGCTTGGCAGTATTGATCTGGTGGGTATAGAGTAGAAGCAGATTGATGGGATTCAGTTTTATTACATATGGCCGGAACACGAGAAGAATCTAGCTAGGGTTTGTACCCGACAAAAAAGCATTGGGTCGTTCCCCTGCCCTAACCTAATTATACTGTACAAGCTATCGATCGTCGATCGAGCACATACCTTGGCCTTTGGTGTTGCGTAAGCTAGGAATATGACGATGTAGACGGTCTCGATGACACATCCGACGGAGTTGATGGTGATGAGCAGCGCGGTGTTGGTCTTGATGAATGCGTAGTAGATCCATAGCATTGCGCTGAAGAGTGAGACGACGTATGGCAAGGACTGGAACTCGGCGGTGGTCTTCTTCTTGCAGATGCGGTAGAAGGTCGGGCTGCAATTTTAATTTTGAGGCACACGGACAGAGGGAAGATTGATCAGTTAAAAAAAAAAAAACAGTTAACTTAAGAGGACGGAATCAGCGTCCGTCAAGATGCAGGGAGTACTTACATTGGAGCCAGGTACACGCCGAATGAGATGAGGTTGCCTGGAAATCAAAGCCATAGAAACAAAGAAGGCGACGATGTTAGTTAGAAGATACTGTAGAGGAATTATAGACGCGCGGTATACGTTTTGATGTATGGAAATCGAAGGAAGTGAAACGTTTGTCGATCGAGCATCACGGTCGCCGGACTGGAGACAGCTTAATTACCTAGGAGGCCGAAGGCGAATGCGAGGTGGTGGATGACGGCGGCGCCCATGTCGAGGTCGGTGGTTTCTAGGGTATAGTTTTATCTAGAGGGGAAAGAGCAGGAGGAAGCAGGGTGGGAGTGGGGTAGAGCTGAGATCTACTTGCAGGACCGGTCGGACGGAAGAACAACCAACACTAGTACTATCTGGAGATCCAACCACAAGCAAAAAGGGAACCTAAGGGAGAGACGATGGAACTCTCGCCTGTTTCGTTCCGGTTCTGCTGGAGTTGGATGGGAGCTGCTCTCAGGGTGACAACACCTTAAATAGGCATCATCGGGCGAATACACAGGTGGTGGGAAAACTCGAGTACAGGAAACAACATGGGTTAACTGGTTAAGAGTTAACTGCAGTAGTACTCTACTTACTAGTAGTGTGCGTTTCCTCGCGGGGCAAGCAAGCAAGCAACACAGGGGAATAATGCATCGTTTATGGTAACAAACAAATCCTGCTGGTTAAAGCAACGAGGTGGCTTCCTCTACCCCTTTGCCCTGCGTGAATGGTCGTCGGGGGTTGGGTCGGTAGTAGTGAGTGTGGGTATCCTCGTCAGCAGCGTGGCAGCAAGCAGAAGCAGGAGAAGGAAGCTTGCTGTGCAGCATGAAGTGAGATAGATACATTGCTAGCTAGGTTACAAGCCGATAATGGAGTTGGGTGAATGAATGAATGGACCACCACTCAACACAAACACCTGACACGCTTCCTTGTGCGCGCAGGGAGAGGGAAAAGGATGTAAATTGCCGTCGAGACGCCGGCCGTCGTTTCCGCCGTCATGCGTGGCGTGTCAAGAGGAAAACGAGGGCGTGTGCGTGCGCCGTGAGGGTCTTGACGGCTATAGAATCACAAATATCACAATTGCTTACGACGCGATGCGAGGTACTTGCGTCACCCTCCTTGCTTCTTGCTTGGCTGCTGGCCCAGAGGGCGCACCAGCTGTTCAGTACGTCCGTATTGCCCATGTATTTATTGCCAGACCGAGAACATAAGACGACGCCGCCGGTTACTTCCAAATCCGTCCGTACGGCGGTGTGGTAAATGGGGTGAGATGGAGCACAGCAACATTTTTGTTTACCGGTGAATGCTAATGAATGTTAAAAATAATACAAATTCGAAACGGTGGGTGATCTTATATTTGATATCAGTGATTACGAGTAATTGCAACCTGCCGGGCAATCACATGGCTTTACCAAACGGAGCATTAATGCTCTTTCTTTCTTCTTAGGCAAGCCTGCTGCTCACTCAATGCTCGGTGCACAGCAGATACGCGGAGTGCAATACGCGTCGAGTCACAATAATATTGACTGCACAACAACTCAACCCCTTTGTGATTAAGGATCTTTATGATAAATTTTTCGTCACTTGGTCTTAGTTAGTAATAAACAATTAAGATGAGTACCATTATCCCTGGCATATGGCACCCTACCATGTTGCGCTTGAAAGTCTTCTAACTCTTGGTTTGCTAATTTTTTAATCCTTATTTGCTCCGATACCAAGGGGCATTGCATCCCTAGCCATACAAAGAGGAAAAAACAATTACATCATTAAACGAAACTAACATTTTATGCTTGACGTGAAGAAAACTCAAACACGAATTAACGTTATACATTCTTGACTCATTTAATAACATGACACGATTGAGCAGTAAATATATGCATCTATCTATGAAGCTCACTTATGAGCACTACACATCATACTTCCATAGTTTGTATTGATCCTAGATCGAACTAGGGTTGATTAGGGTGTGACTAAATTAGGATTAGGATTTGATGCATGGGGAATTAGGGTTGGGGTTACGGATTAGATTCATTCAATTGGGAAACCTCGGTTTGAATACCACTGATTTAGATCACATTAATTATATGTGATACAATATTAAAGTTTTAAGATTTGAGTTAGGGTTTTAAATAAATATCAGAACAGGAAGGTAGAAACAAGGTTTAAAATCATAAATCAGATTTTCCTTATCAAAAATCATTTCAATGAGTACTTTTGTATATTTTTCTGATTAACAGTTATTTTTTTATGGATTTTCAAAGCCAAATCAATAAAAAACTCGAGAAATCGATTGATAAACTCAAAGAACAAATACTATCCACTGAGACCCAGCCAAGATGGCCCAACCAAATGCTACCACACTGGAGGCACACTCACATAACCAAATACCTACGAGCGATGAGTCAACTAGGGCTCAAAAATTCATTTTCCCATGAACTTAAGATAAAAACCACCAATACCCAAGGGAAAAATCGGAAAATAACATATGCAAACCCTTCTTCCTCAAAACGATGAAGAACACACACAATAAAGGTAGTCTTGGATATGTGAGAATAGAACATGGTTCTTGCACTCATCACTAGAAAGTGAGGTCAGGGACATGTTCCTCACAATGCCACAAAGACAATGATAGAAAAAAGCATCAGAAAGGATAGCCAAAGCACGGACATTGGTCTGGTTATAGACAAATTGGGCAGAAAGAGGGGAAAAAGAAATTGAAGGATCCATGGGCTTTCTACAGGATCAAAGATGCTTTCTGTGGCCTTGGCTTGAAGTGTGAAGTCCAGGTCCATCTCTTGTGCATAATTGATAGGTAAGGGAGGTAGGTTCTCATGGTGGGATATGGTGGAGGGGGTGAAATGTGGTGTTCCATAAGTGTTTATCGATCCTCTAGGATCATTTTAAAGTTGACTTATATATATTTGGTGGTATGTCAATGTGAGGGGATTTTGTGAAGGTCGGAAATGGGGAAGGCAGAGAGGAGTCTGAGTCTATGTCTGTCGATGCATGAAACCCCAAAGAGTTTGAGTTGGATCATCTCTAGAGGACATGAAAAAAGTGAAGGTGGGTTTCTTTGGGACTATATGATGCAAATAAGAGGGATATGTTGGCAGAAGGATTACATGATTCAGAGGAGTCCCATAGGGACTGATATTTGGGTGAGGGAGGAAGTCTCCCAGATCATAGATGACTCCATGCGTCGGAGTCTGAACCAGATAGGACATCCACATACTCACACGATAGATTAAATGTGCAGACTTAGATAAGAAAACACGCGACACATGAAATCACAACTAACATTATGAAGTCAATCAAACTAAGTCAAATGGTAGGTTATTTAGGGTTCAAACTATATAGGATTTTTCTAAATTCATCAGAGGGGTCACAAAAGGTCACATTGGTGTCAAATTTTGATCATATCTACATTGTAGGGTCTAGAACATTCCTATGTAGGTATTTTTTGAATTTGATGACTAAAATTTAATTAATATTATATTTTAATTTACATCATTCATGTACATTAAATGCATCATGATTGACCCTAACATAAGTCACTTTTATTTTTTGAGGGTCAATTAGGGTTTATCTTAGTTGAGTTAAGTCTATGAAAAAAGTTATTCCATACAAGGATCATATAATAATAAGCATAAAGAAGAGAGGAAGTGCATTATAATTTCATGTTAAATGATATTTAATTAACTATCATCTTAAAAGAGTAAAAATTACTTAATTTATTTTATACTACTTAAAACATTGTATTTGGGTTTAAAACTCACAGTAGGTTCTATTTGATATATGAAATTTGAATAATGAAAATTACAATTTCCAATTAAGGATTCCTTTATAAGTTTAAATTATGATGAGGTTATTTTTTGTGTGGATAAAATCCAAAGTATGAGGGAGACATTACCAAAACAAGAATTCACATAAAAATGCAAATTTTAGATGTAATCGATCCACCATTAGGTATAGAGCATAGGTTTTATGAAATTTCATGAGCATAATAGTTAGTTATATATTCTCCTTAAAAGGTCATACCAAAAGAGACAAATCATATAGATTCAGATTTTCATAATATCTAACAAGTCGAGTCTTATGTCGATCATATAGAACGCTAACACATAGAAAAAGGGATGGAGGAACTAATTCACGACTTGACATAGGTGGAATGCTACCTCCAATTCCATATATGTTCGATACAGCAAAATCCTCCCCGCATGTTAGTCCTCCCTTGAGCCCCCGAAACCATACAAGATATTCCCCACCTATCATATGACCATATCAGATTGGGGTTATAGTTTCATAGGCGCCGATCACTTTGGTCTGAAGACCTTCAGGGCTAGAAAACCTTTACCACAAGTGGCTTGCCATAGAGTCCCAAGTTGTCTGGTTTGTCTATCAACTTCTCTTGATCTGCTTTCCTTCTTCCACAATTATGGTAGCAGTCCTCTTTTTCATCTTAGATGAATTCAAAGCACACTATCCAAGCAAGGACATTGAAGAATGAGAAAGATACACTACATGGTATCAAACATTCCATAAAAGAGCCATTTTCAGGGTAAAATCTACACCTTTTCGATCCTCATCTCTTACAGCCTCAACAAGGCATCACATCATCTCCATGGATAATCACTAAAAGATATGAGAATGTAAGAAAAATCTTGTTCAATTCATTATATCCTCAACAATCCATAAAAGATAAACCTATGAGCATATCTAGAAATAAACAAACATTATTTTCAAACCATGAATGCATGTTTGTTGAAGGATGGAGTAGTCAACACCTCTCAAAAACATGTAGATAGAGCCTCCCCTTCAATATCACATCTAGCTCAGCCTTAAAACATAACCAACAACCCTCCAAAAGCTCCATGAAAGCCCTTTAGTTTGATCTATCTAGAACTAGGACAAAGAGAGAGAAAAGGAGGAATATTTAGCTACTTGAGGCAAGTTCCACAATGTGTGCCCATGGATATCGACCAAGCATATACAAAAGATAAAAAAGTAAGGAAATAGAAGAAAGAGGAAGAACTTACATGATCTAGGGTTAAAAAAAGCCATCTAGCTTTAGATCCACTGAGGAGATTTAGATATTCAACTTTTATGTACATGCAAGGACAAAATCATTACCATCAACCTCCCACTAGCTCCTATTTAGCCTCAATTACAGTTTCTTCACACTCTAGTAGGTTTCTTGGTCACCAAAATGCATGGAGGGATGATAGGTTACATGTATATAAGACGTGGGGGTATAAAGTTGAAAATAACCTCTTATTAGTGGACCTATCAAAGTTGTATGAAAAAAAGATCTATCCGGGCTCTTTAGCTCACAAGTTCTTTAGTGTGACCCATAAAGGGTCCATAATATCGAGATCAACTCCCTAAAGTACTTTTGAGGATGAATCTCATGGCCAATCAAGGGTACAATCATCCACCTATTGAGGTATACGCATGGTTGTCGAGGTACTCCTCTACTCCCAATTGAGCTCTTCTACCTAACCCTATTGAGATGCTTGGCTGGGAGACCTATCGAGGATCCCTATATATTATATTAATTGAGGCTCCACCCTATGCAATATATCTAGGCTAGGCAGGGAAAGACTATCAAGGGTCAAGGGTTAGATATCGAGCCTCACCAATTGAAGCACCACACCCTAGGTTAAAGTTAGGACCTAAGAAAGAAACAAAGATAAAATAAGTTCAAAATCATTCAAAGAACATAATATTACCACATAAATGTAGGAAAAAATGAGCTTAGATATTTTTCACTTAATTAGCAATTAGGCCCTCACATATAGTGAAATTTTGTAGTTGTCAACATTCATTCAAAGTTTTACAAAATGAGGACAATCAAAGTGAAAATATATCCCCTTAATCAATTGATTTAAAAAAATAATAAAGTATCCAATTCAAGATTAGAGGTGGGCTATGATTAACCTGGGTTAGGAATCTTACAACCTTGTTCATGTAGGATTAGGGTTGGATAACTTACTCATGGTTCAATATAAAGGGACCATGCTAAAAGCACAATATTGAGGCTTGATTGATAGAACCCTTTGGAATTTGGACATTGTGGGTTTTTATTTTGATTTATTATATTTGGATAATTTAATGCTTGCATAGTTAAAGTCAAAGTAGGAGAAACTAGTACATGGGATTTATTGCCAGACCGAGAACATAAGACGACGCCGCCGGTTACTTCCAAATCCGTCCGTACGGCGGTGTGGTAAATGGGGTGAGATGGAGCACCGCAACATTTTTGTCCGGTAGAAAAAAAACTTACCGGTGAATGCTAATGAATGTTAAAAATAATACAAATTCGAAGCGGTGGGTGATCTTATATTTGATATCAGTGATTACGAATAATTGCAACCGGTCTAATATTGTCCAACTTCTGCCGGGCAATCACATGGCTTTACCAAACGGAGCATTAATGCTCTTTCTTTCTTCTTAGGCAAGCCTGCTGCTCACTCAATGCTCGGTGCACAGCAGATACGCGGAGTGCAATACGCGTCGAGTCACAATAATATTGACTGCACAACAACTCAACCCCTTTGTGATTAAGGATCTTTATGATAAATTTTTCGTCACTTGGTCTTAGTTAGTAATAAACAATTAAGATGAGTACCATTATCCCTGGCATATGGCACCCTACCATGTTGCGCTTGAAAGTCTTCTAACTCTTGGTTTGCTAATTTTTTAATCCTTATTTGCTCCGATACCAAGGGGCATTGCATCCCTAGCCATACAAAGAGGAAAAAACAATTACATCATTAAACGAAACTAACATTTTATGCTTGACGTGAAGAAAACTCAAACACGAATTAACGTTATACATTCTTGACTCATTTAATAACATGACACGATTGAGCAGTAAATATATGCATCTATCTATGAAGCTCACTTATGAGCACTACACATCATACTTCCATAGTTTGTATTGATCCTAGATCGAACTAGGGTTGATTAGGGTGTGACTAAATTAGGATTAGGATTTGATGCATGGGGAATTAGGGTTGGGGTTACGGATTAGATTCATTCAATTGGGAAACCTCGGTTTGAATACCACTGATTTAGATCACATTAATTATATGTGATACAATATTAAAGTTTTAAGATTTGAGTTAGGGTTTTAAATAAATATCAGAACAGGAAGGTAGAAACAAGGTTTAAAATCATAAATCAGATTTTCCTTATCAAAAATCATTTCAATGAGTACTTTTGTATATTTTTCTGATTAACAGTTATTTTTTTATGGATTTTCAAAGCCAAATCAATAAAAAACTCGAGAAATCGATTGATAAACTCAAAGAACAAATACTATCCACTGAGACCCAGCCAAGATGGCCCAACCAAATGCTACCACACTGGAGGCACACTCACATAACCAAATACCTACGAGCGATGAGTCAACTAGGGCTCAAAAATTCATTTTCCCATGAACTTAAGATAAAAACCACCAATACCCAAGGGAAAAATCGGAAAATAACATATGCAAACCCTTCTTCCTCAAAACGATGAAGAACACACACAATAAAGGTAGTCTTGGATATGGGAGAATAGAACATGGTTCTTGCACTCATCACTAGAAAGTGAGGTCAGGGACATGTTCCTCACAATGCCACAAAGACAATGATAGAAAAAAGCATCAGAAAGGATAGCCAAAGCACGGACATTGGTCTGGTTATAGACAAATTGGGCAGAAAGAGGGGAAAAAGAAATTGAAGGATCCATGGGCTTTCTACAGGATCAAAGATGCTTTCTGTGGCCTTGGCTTGAAGTGTGAAGTCCAGGTCCATCTCTTGTGCATAATTGATAGGTAAGGGAGGTAGGTTCTCATGGTGGGATATGGTGGAGGGGGTGAAATGTGGTGTTCCATAAGTGTTTATCGATCCTCTAGGATCATTTTAAAGTTGACTTATATATATTTGGTGGTATGTCAATGTGAGGGGATTTTGTGAAGGTCGGAAATGGGGAAGGCAGAGAGGAGTCTGAGTCTATGTCTGTCGATGCATGAAACCCCAAAGAGTTTGAGTTGGATCATCTCTAGAGGACATGAAAAAAGTGAAGGTGGGTTTCTTTGGGACTATATGATGCAAATAAGAGGGATATGTTGGCAGAAGGATTACATGATTCAGAGGAGTCCCATAGGGACTGATATTTGGGTGAGGGAGGAAGTCTCCTAGATCATAGATGACTCCATGCGTCGGAGTCTGAACCAGATAGGACATCCACATACTCACACGATAGATTAAATGTGCAGACTTAGATAAGAAAACACGCGACACATGAAATCACAACTAACATTATGAAGTCAATCAAACTAAGTCAAATGGTAGGTTATTTAGGGTTCAAACTATATAGGATTTTTCTAAATTCATCAGAGGGGTCACAAAAGGTCACATTGGTGTCAAATTTTGATCATATCTACATTGTAGGGTCTAGAACATTCCTATGTAGGTATTTTTTGAATTTGATGACTAAAATTTAATTAATATTATATTTTAATTTACATCATTCATGTACATTAAATGCATCATGATTGACCCTAACATAAGTCACTTTTATTTTTTGAGGGTCAATTAGGGTTTATCTTAGTTGAGTTAAGTCTATGAAAAAAGTTATTCCATACAAGGATCATATAATAATAAGCATAAAGAAGAGAGGAAGTGCATTATAATTTCATGTTAAATGATATTTAATTAACTATCATCTTAAAAGAGTAAAAATTACTTAATTTATTTTATACTACTTAAAACATTGTATTTGGGTTTAAAACTCACAGTAGGTTCTATTTGATATATGAAATTTGAATAATGAAAATTACAATTTCCAATTAAGGATTCCTTTATAAGTTTAAATTATGATGAGGTTATTTTTTGTGTGGATAAAATCCAAAGTATGAGGGAGACATTACCAAAACAAGAATTCACATAAAAATGCAAATTTTAGATGTAATCGATCCACCATTAGGTATAGAGCATAGGTTTTATGAAATTTCATGAGCATAATAGTTAGTTATATATTCTCCTTAAAAGATCATACCAAAAGAGACAAATCATATAGATTCAGATTTTCATAATATCTAACAAGTCGAGTCTTATGTCGATCATATAGAACGCTAACACATAGAAAAAGGGATGGAGGAACTAATTCACGACTTGACATAGGTGGAATGCTACCTCCAATTCCATATATGTTCGATACAGCAAAATCCTCCCCGCATGTTAGTCCTCCCTTGAGCCCCCGAAACCATACAAGATATTCCCCACCTATCATATGACCATATCAGATTGGGGTTATAGTTTCATAGGCGCCGATCACTTTGGTCTGAAGACCTTCAGGGCTAGAAAACCTTTACCACAAGTGGCTTGCCATAGAGTCCCAAGTTGTCTGGTTTGTCTATCAACTTCTCTTGATCTGCTTTCCTTCTTCCACAATTATGGTAGCAGTCCTCTTTTTCATCTTAGATGAATTCAAAGCACACTATCCAAGCAAGGACATTGGGGAATGAGAAAGATACACTACATGGTATCAAACATTCCATAAAAGAGCCATTTTCAGGGTAAAATCTACACCTTTTCGATCCTCATCTCTTACAGCCTCAACAAGGCATCACATCATCTCCATGGATAATCACTAAAAGATATGAGAATGTAAGAAAAATCTTGTTCAATTCATTATATCCTCAACAATCCATAAAAGATAAACCTATGAGCATATCTAGAAATAAACAAACATTATTTTCAAACCATGAATGCATGTTTGTTGAAGGATGGAGTAGTCAACACCTCTCAAAAACATGTAGATAGAGCCTCCCCTTCAATATCACATCTAGCTCAGCCTTAAAACATAACCAACAACCCTCCAAAAGCTCCATGAAAGCCCTTTAGTTTGATCTATCTAGAACTAGGACAAAGAGAGAGAAAAGGAGGAATATTTAGCTACTTGAGGCAAGTTCCACAATGTGTGCCCATGGATATCGACCAAGCATATACAAAAGATAAAAAAGTAAGGAAATAGAAGAAAGAGGAAGAACTTACATGATCTAGGGTTAAAAAAAGCCATCTAGCTTTAGATCCACTGAGGAGATTTAGATATTCAACTTTTATGTACATGCAAGGACAAAATCATTACCATCAACCTCCCACTAGCTCCTATTTAGCCTCAATTACAGTTTCTTCACACTCTAGTAGGTTTCTTGGTCACCAAAATGCATGGAGGGATGATAGGTTACATGTATATAAGACGTGGGGGTATAAAGTTGAAAATAACCTCTTATTAGTGGACCTATCAAAGTTGTATGAAAAAAAGATCTATCCGGGCTCTTTAGCTCACAAGTTCTTTAGTGTGACCCATAAAGGGTCCATAATATCGAGATCAACTCCCTAAAGTACTTTTGAGGATGAATCTCATGGCCAATCAAGGGTACAATCATCCACCTATTGAGGTATACGCATGGTTGTCGAGGTACTCCTCTACTCCCAATTGAGCTCTTCTACCTAACCCTATTGAGATGCTTGGCTGGGAGACCTATCGAGGATCCCTATATATTATATTAATTGAGGCTCCACCCTATGCAATATATCTAGGCTAGGCAGGGAAAGACTATCAAGGGTCAAGGGTTAGATATCGAGCCTCACCAATTGAAGCACCACACCCTAGGTTAAAGTTAGGACCTAAGAAAGAAACAAAGATAAAATAAGTTCAAAATCATTCAAAGAACATAATATTACCACATAAATGTAGGAAAAAATGAGCTTAGATATTTTTCACTTAATTAGCAATTAGGCCCTCACATATAGTGAAATTTTGTAGTTGTCAACATTCATTCAAAGTTTTACAAAATGAGGACAATCAAAGTGAAAATATATCCCTTTAATCAATTGATTTAAAAAAATAATAAAGTATCCAATTCAAGATTAGAGGTGGGCTATGATTAACCTGGGTTAGGAATCTTACAACCTTGTTCATGTAGGATTAGGGTTGGATAACTTACTCATGGTTCAATATAAAGGGACCATGCTAAAAGCACAATATTGAGGCTTGATTGATAGAACCCTTTGGAATTTGGACATTGTGGGTTTTTATTTTGATTTATTATATTTGGATAATTTAATGCTTGCATAGTTAAAGTCAAAGTAGGAGAAACTAGTACATGGGAGTATGCAAAGTGAGTATTTTTGTCTTTTATGAAAATGGAAGGGAAGTTAGTCCACACATTGTCCACCTCTAAGTTTGAGAACTACATTTTTTATAAGAGTTAAAGTTATATTTTTGTGCCAAAGATCTATAGAAGGATACAATCATAGGGTGAAATCACCCTGGGATGAGTATAGTGACCACCACACATGCACATGACACACCACTGAATGTGACACAAAGAAGGGCTCGAGCACGAGGACATGCCTTGTGACTCATGGAAATTGTCTTTCATCTTCTTCTTCTTTATGGAGAAAATGATCACTACTAATTACATTACATTTAAGGTTGCATTACTTTCCTAAACATGTTCTACTAAATTTAGTAGAAAACTATCTGTTGATATTAATAATACATTTACTAGAGCAAGTGTGTGATTCTAACTTTCTAGATTCTATTTACCGAAGAATGAGATATCTTGTGTGTTATATATATAATGACTTAATTATAATAATCTCACTTCCATGATTATCCCTTCTATGACTGCATTTCCATATCCTATCTTTGTCCCTACATACTTTGTTGTTTGTGGAGAAGTTCTCTCCAAAGAAAGTAGCAACATTATCTTGTACACTCCAATATTTTCCGTCACAATATGTTGGTTGGTAGTACCTAACACTTTCTGAGCCACGCTTGCACTACCACAGAAAATACTTTTTACAATGGGTAAAACACAATAGTTCAGTTGGTTGTGTTGTGGTTAGCATATTTATTAAAACAAGTCTATTTCTGTCTTATTTATTGTATATATTATACCACACAAGTTATATACAATAGGCCAAACTCAATGTAGTAAATATGATACTACAATAGGTGTCAAACTATTGTACTAAACTATAATAATACAACATACTCAAACCCATTGTAAAAGACCATAATTACACAATATGATCTATCACGTTGTAATAGTTACATATGTTAATCCATTGTAATAGACTATAATTACACAACATACTCTAACCCATCATAATATACCATAATCACACAACATAATTTCACCTGTTGCAATAGTTGCATGTTGTAATAGACTACATTCACACAATAGGTGTATATGCAACCTATTTTATATGCACAACAAAGAATGCATGTGGTCCATAAAAAGAAATTGATTTAGCGGTTTGAGTTGTGCTTTACTTTCATGCGGTTTAAAGTTTGAACCTATGTCTAGGTGTATTTTCCTTTTCCCTCAACATGTTGTATAAAACACCACTATTACAGTGGGTGTGTTCAGTGAACTACTGTCACATCCCAAATTTCATAGTCAATTTAAAACTTAGAATGAAGTTATTTTTAAATAACAATGGTTCATGGGTTTTGATAAAAAAAAAGACCAAAAATGGTTTTTGTTTTATGAAAATGGGATAATAAATTTAAAGTAAGATTCAATTTCATATTTCACTTTCAAATGTACATTTTGTATATCATTAGTCCCCTTTTCTCTCTCCTCTAAGATAGAAATAAAATGTAGGAAGAGGTTAAAAATGTGACCATGTGACTTTTGAATGATTAGTATAATATATCTTAAATTTTGACTCAAGAATGTAATAAGAAAATCCTTTTCAAATTATCCCACTATCTAAATGCATTAATATTAAGATTAATAGCCAATTTAAAAGTTATGGACCAAAACATGTACAAAACTGAAATCTTATTGTCTAGGAATGTTCTATACTCTCCAATTAATATATTATTGAAATTTGAACTCATTTGATCCACATTTGACCCTCCAAATCAAATTTGAAAGATTTGAATATATTTGACCTAGGTTTAATTTTGATTTCATGAATGCAATGCATTAACCCTATAGTTTGCGATTGGTTCACTTATCCCACGTTACATCTTTAATTTCCCTTTATCATGCACCAATTTGACGACTCTATTTTAATCATCCCACGATTAGACGACCAAGAGGTCATCAACTACCTCCGCCCTCTCTGCCAAGTAGCAGTTGTTTCACAACAATTACTTCCTAATCCATTACTCGATCATCCCTTGATAATTTCTAGAGATACCTCTTGCAATGAATTTGTGAGACTACCCCATTTCAAATGAGCCATAATCATCTTCTGTCTCACTGTGATAACCTAGATCTTTTTCTTTCTTTCAACTTATATACATCTTGACTCATTATATTGTTCAATATACTCAACCACCTCCCTCACCTCCACTTTGATGAATTTGAGTCACTTAATGTACAATTGATGACTTGACCTTGATTAAACATCACTTTGTGCTTATAAATGACTTTAACTTGAGCTTTGAACTAAGTGGCATGCTCTTTATATATGTCACCAAATTGCAACCAAAACTAAACTGCTTAAATAAACTATTCTTACTTTGAAATGTATCTCATATTTTAGAAGTTTCAATTATGAATCGAACGGTTAAAAAATCATCTCAATTGGACACTCATAGCTCAAGATAGGGCTAGTTGAATATTGACATTTAATCCTTGTTTTACCAATGTTTTAGCTTTGTTTTTGACCTTATTGGGCCAAATCTTTCCCTACACATTGCCCATTGCCCTCCGTTCCCTTCCCCTTTCTATGGGATCTGGTTGTCATCTCTTTAGCCATTCGGGATCCTTGTTTGAGTGGGCCATGATTGTGGACCATCAAATCCTTACACTGCAGATTGAATCCCAGATCGAACGACCAACAAGACACCCCCTTTTTCCGTATCTCCTCCAACGCAAGCGACACTGGCAGCTACCTAACCTTTCTTTCCCCTCCACCAATCGACCTTGTTTCACATCCTCTAGGCAAAATCGATGATGCCTATCCATTCCTGTGTTTCCTTCTTTCTTTCCTCTCTCTTTCCTAGGGTTTTCGTGCCTCCTAGCTTCCCCTCTCCTCCCTTTTCCTATCACCCACCCATCGGTGGTGCCGCGACCACCCTGTTTGGGAATATCGTGTATGGGCCTCCTCCCATCACCCTACTCATGAGGGTTGGGTGATTTGAGGCGGCCTCCTATTGAGATCACACATGCCCTACTCATCCACCCCCAACCTGTATCGGTGAGCACTGCTGCCATCCTATTGTCAGCTGTCTCCATGAAGGGGACAATCTTCAGGCTGTCAGATGACATGCAGACAGCTGATCCTCCTCTCCCATTCTCCCCCTCTCTCTATCTCTCTCACCCCTCCCTATGTGCCTCGACAGCCACGAGGCGCCCTTCAGCCAACCCATGCTAGCCATGTAGCTAGTGAGCCAGAGAATCCACCGCACCCTGCCAGTAGCCACTCCCGCTGACCCACACCCCCACGCGTTGTTGCTGACAACCGAGTGTGGGTGCCCGCAGACGCTGGCGCGCCCCTCTCACTGTTGTGCAACCACATGTGACCGTGTGCCCTGTAGGGGCACCTGGCACCGTCCAGCGGCCCTTGGATCAAGATCCAAGGGTTCAATATACTACTCTTGAGGTAAATCCTCTAAAAACTTTTCTCATGCATCCCTTACTCAAATGTGTCATATGAAAGATGATTTTTGATTTAAAAAAAATCTCCTATCTTATGGTATTGATATCTCTTGGTATTTTTACATGTTTCATACCTAATTTAGTAAAAATGGTGTCTTTGTGATCTTATGATTATTAATCAACCCCAAACTTGCACCACTTGTATACTTAATGATCTTGTACCTTATATTCATACAAAGCAATAAATTTTGCCTCCTTTGTACTGTGATTGACGTCTTATCACCCTAATGACAATCTTGACCCTCTATGACTATCTTTGCCGTAGTATGGTTCTTTTATGTGCATACATGACTTGATCATTCTTGGGATTTAGATTAAATTGATATCATCTAATCTTGTAATCTCAAAATTAGTAGGTAAGTGGATGATTTTTTCCCTACTTGATTGATATCTTATACCCCTTTTCCATGAGTAGTTCAAAGACTAACTTTTGTACACTATTATGTCCCAATATATGATGTTTAAGTAACTACGTGGTTGAACTTCTAATTCTTATGCAAAAGTGTTTCCCTATGGTTGAACCTATATGTTCACCCTCTAATCAGTTTCGCCAATGTTTTGTCATATGAAATGCAATGCAATGCACTCATGCACTCTTTTGATTACATTGGACATATGCACGACCCCTAACATGTTCTAGGTGCAAATGTTGCTTGTTTGAAATCTAACCTTGCTAGGAACATGACCTATTGTTGTCCATGTTATACTAATGACTCTAAACCAGTACAATCATCATGTTTAAGATCTACATCCTAACTTGTTGTACTTAATGCTTATATGACTTGGGCATATGACTAGATTGCTTGAAATGAATCTAATATGAACTAATTATGATCTTGCATGAATGTTCCATGATGATAACCTAATATCATTCTTCCCCTATTTCTAAATTAGACCTTACCTTTATAGAGTGTAGCCCATGATGTGGATGTCTCCTCTAGACCTAAGGTGTTAATATGATCTTTGAACTATGATTGATTGATTGCATGCATGTATGGAACTTTGGACCTAGGTTGATCTATTTGAAACCTAGTTCTAGGGGATCATCATAATACCTTGTATGATGCTTATTTATCAAACCCTAGTGATCTAAGACACCTTTCTAAATATTATCTTGCGAGGTTCCCCTAATTTGGAACATCTATGGGAATCTACTCATGGATCATAACTTGTTTTCTACTCGCAAAGTACACTTACTCTCTTGACCCTACTATGGCATTGGCTTATTTGTATGTATTCTAGTATGTATGCTTTGTTACTTAGTTACATGTTTTGAGCTACTTGTTCCCTATGACTAGTACGTTCATTTTGCTTGATGTACTTTGAAAAACCTCAAACATAATTAAACTTGTCCATTATACAAACATTGTGTATCTACCCGTATTCTTGGGGGTAAGAGAACAAGGTTCGACTCCTTACTTGAGATGTCAAGATAAGGCAGACCATGTCGATAAAAGGGTTGGCTAATCTTGAGCATCCTTACGAGCCCTTCCAATGAGAAGATGGTCAATGGCCATAATATGTTGTAAGTAAAATGGAAATACACTTAAAACACACTTTGTATAAAACTATGTCGTTAAATGTTCTCGCCTTGTTTCACTTCTTATTTTGTATGATGTTTCTAGCCAAGAAACTTTTATATTACTTTTTAAACTATTTACATACCTTTCATAGCGTACTTATTGCTTTAGCATTAATATGTTTTGTTTATCAAGTTTGTACTTCCCAAATGAAGATCTATTGCACTCAAGACTCTAAGATTCAAAATTAAATATAAATGGGTATACTTGAATCTAGACATGGGTACATGTTTCTCTGTCCCTTTTTAGTATCTTGCTATATCTTGTTGTTATTGCTTTTACATATATACTACCTGTGTGAAATATGTGATGAGATCCATTATAGGGACGGACGCCCCAAGCCAATCACATTTGGTTGTGTAGCAATTAGGAGTGTGGACTTAGGGTAACAAATAGTTCCATGACAAATGGTATCAGAGCTAAACACATATACCTCTGTATGTGTTTAAGTTATAACACATCTTAAGAACCCAAGGAGGACTAAAATCCTTCTAAGTTTAGAGAGTCCTCTAGCATCTCATCTCTTCTTTAGGGACCACGTAAGCCACCCAAGTAGATGAATATTAGGTAGTGTTCTCATCTCCTCCCGTGATTCTTCTCTCAAGACTATAAATCACATGAATTCTCGATTTTGATTAGCTTATGCATGGGAAAAGCTAAAATTCACTTGAAATCATGAAAGCTGACTAAAATGTTAATGCCATGATACAACTTTAAATGAAAACCCTATTTGATGAATGAAAGTACTCTTGAAGGTGTCATACTCATGTGCAAAGCTTATGAAAACTCAATATTACCAAACCGGACATAAGTGTTTCCCATGTTTGACGTAAATTATTGATATGGAAAAATAAGGTGGAACTCATATGCTACACCTCATGTTTGATGAGGTCCCCATTAATTAAACCTATGTTGCTCTATTGTTGATTAAACCTCAAACATAGTTAGGAAAACTCTTATCCTATTTGATATGTACCATGATCTTGCCACGAAATGACCATGCCTTTGGAAACCTAGATCATGATGGAAAGGCTTATTACAAGAGGAAAAATCCCCTATTGACCATTATTCCTCTCTATATACTCAATTTGAATGATATGGTGGACCTAGATCTGAATCTGGCACTATTATGCTCAAACCCTTGAGTTCTAAACTTGACTTCTTGATTTCCAAAATCCACCCTTACCTTGTTCTTAAAAGGAAGGGAAATTCTATTATTACCTTGAACTCACAAAATCTTGAAATATTATTGCCCTATTAATGATCGTGATGTTTGACTCGTGACCTTACAAAATGCATTTTTATAGTTGATACTCACCCTATTTGAATATGCTCAATGACTCAGGACTAGTGCTAGATTAGGGTGGTAGTTGACTTATGACTCCCCTAACTTAGGTCACATCCCTATTATGACAGCCTATAGATTTTCACCTTGTCAATTATTTAGAGTTTGGAAAGGTAACCCCTTCCCCCTGATTGTGATTTCTCGACTTAAGTCTCTAATAGGTCTAACTTATGTGACATGGATACTCGATCTTGAATCCTGATTTGATGATGAACTTGAAATACAATATTGTTGACTATATTTAGTGCTTAGGTTCCTAGAATGACCTAGGTTAGATCATTCATCAATGTTGAATACCATGACAATACAATTTATGTTGATACAATGAAATGTTGAATGATTGTTGTATATGGATGAATGATCACCTTAAGATCTAATTGGGAATGTAAACCCTAGATCTAAAATGTTTGGATCTATGACCTTTATGTCTAAACTCGACTCTCAGTATTGCACAATGAAATCTTGACTCATGATTTTTGATCTTGGTTTGATTTGATCCCCCATGATCATATGATTTGGATCTTGAGATCACCCTCGATTATGACTAATGACCTTCATGTTCCCAAATCTCGAAATTGAAATGATGACTATGATGAATTGCTTGATTTATGACTCAAGGGTGAGCTCCATGTGGACTAGGGTGGGACCTTCCATTGATTTTGAGCATGAAATCACGATGTTAATATGATGTTGGTCTGGAATTTTTGAAATGAAAGATCTCAATCATGGACCCCACCTAGGCCAATGTAGAAACTAGAACCCTAAATTTTGGGAATGAATGTCATGCCTTACTCTTGAAATATATTTGATTGACCTAATATGGGATCTATACAAATTGGTGATCTATATGACAATCTTTACACATATATAACTCGTGTGATGATCTTCCCCAATTTGATGATCCACGTGACTATGTGTTGACCATGATACTTGATTGTTAGATTTTAAGATGAGATGGATATTGTAACTAGTGAATGTACCTTATGAGAATACTAGGACGATCTTGGTGATGAATGGGAAAACTCAATCTCAATTAAGGACTTGAGCTAATTTTGGGGAAAAAAAATCTTTTAAGGTGGGGAGGATGTGATTACCTAGATATTTTTCTTTCTTTAAAATTATATACATCTGGACACATTATATGCTTTAATATACTCAACCACCTCCCTCACCTCCACTTTGATGAATTTGAGTCACTTGATGCCTAATTGATGATTTGACCTTGATTAAACATCGCTTTGTGCTTATACAAGACTTTAACTTGAGCTTTGAACTAAGTGGCATGCTCTTTATATATGTCATCAACTTGCAACCAAAACAAAACTGCTTAAATAAACTCTTCTTACTTTGAAATGTATCTGATATTGTAGAAAATTCAATTGTGAATCCAATGGTTCAAAATCATCTCAATCGGACATTCATAGCTCAAGATATTGGTAGTTGAATATTGACATTTAACCTTTGTTTTACCAATGTTTTAGATTTGTTTTTGACCTTATTGGGCTGAATCTTTCCCTACGCGCGACCCATTGCTCTCCCTTCCCTTCCCCTTGCTATGTGATCCAATTGTCATCTCTTCAGCCAATCAGGAGCCTTATTTGAGTGGGCCACGATTGAGGAGCATTGGATCCTTACACTGTGGATTGAATCCTAGATCGAACAATCAACAAGACACCCCCTTTTTCTGTACCTCCGCCAGCGCAAGCGATGCCAACGACTACCTAACCTTGCTTTCCCTTCCACCAATCGACCTTGTTTCACATCTTTTAGGAAAAATTTACAATTCCTATCCATTCCTTGTCTTTCCTTCTTTCTTTCCTCTCTTTGCTTGAGGGTTTTTGTGCCTCCCAGCTTCCGCTCTCCCCCCTTCACCTTTTACTTGCCCAACAGTGCCGCCGCAGCCACCCCATTTGAGCATCTTGTATAGAGACCTCCTCCCTCCGATCTGAACCTGCCACCCTACTCGTGAGGGTTGGGCAAGTTTAGGCGACCTCTTATTGAGCTTGCTCGCGCCCTACTCATCCACCCCCGGGCGGTGCCAGTAAGCACCGCTGCCATCCTGTTGTTGATAGTCTTCATGATGGGGACGTCTTTGGGCCGTCAGATCACATGCCGATGGCCGATCCTCATCTCCCCTTATCTCCCTCTCTCACTCTCTCTAGTCCCTCACTATGCGCCTTAACAACCACACGACACCCATCAACCAACCCGTTCTAGACACATAACTAGCGGGCCCAAGAATCCACCGCACCCCACCAAAAGCCATTCCAGCTTGCCCACGACTGTCGTCACCCATTCCTTGCCTAACCGGCCTAAATCGCACGTCCAAGAGGAGTGGACTCAGAGTAGTCAGACTTTTAAAGAGATAACCGGACTATCAGGCCCCCGCAACAATAAACGGGGTCCGATGTAGCGATTGGGGTTGAACATAGGGACAAGGTTGGTAGTGTTAAGCGCACAAAGTCTAGCACTCATATACTCTAGACGAAGAGGGTATATAAAAGGGGCGTTCCCCTAGGAACGATAGCACACAAATTGAATCAGGTCAAGAAAAACAAAAAATAAGAAAAACAAAAGAAAGCAAAAGAAATGAGAGGAAACAGGTATATGGGAGGAAACCTGGGCTGGGGTTCACCTACTAAAGCATCTCACCAACATGCAACATCATCTCTTTCTCTCACATACTCTTACCAAGATTACAAGAAACTACCAAAAGCATATATTCCACTCTTTCTCAAGATGAGGATAGATCTAAGTCTAAGGGTAGTCCCTCTCTCAAGGTGACCACACGTAAACCTAGCAACAGAACATATGGTTTTAAAGCCTTAGCATTGCAACACTCTTGTGCATTCATACTACTCCATGACACAAGATAAAGTGATATTACTCTTTCGAGATATCAACAATCAAAAATCACAAGATGGTATCTAGGCATATAAGTGAAGCATTAAAATGGGTGCATGAAGATAATCTTGATAAGAGTATGTATATTCAACAGAAAGAGACAATATACATGTTGGGAAAGCCTTGGTGGCTACTCCCAACCTGAGTTAAGGTATTTATCCACTCATGCTTGCAGACAGCATAACGACGTTACAGAAAGATGGATACATGAAGTCCCACGAAGAGAGGAGAGAAGTACTACAAGATGGAAATGATAGATCTTAAGAGAACAGACGTGATACAACACAATACTTCTTCATATTTGGATCTAACATGTGGATGGTGTAGACGGTCTTCTTCTCTTGAAGAAGGAGTCTTTAGTCTTCTCTCTACTCATCTTTCGCCTTTGGAGATCCAAGACTGATGGATGGGATGGTCTGGGATGAATCTGGAATGCAGTAGCACTTCGTGGTCCTCATGATATGATCTATGATCTGATCTGATTTGACAACACAGGTGGGTGTTCTATTTATTGGCACATTCCATCGACTTAGGCTTGGACCGCAGTCATGGTCTTGGTTAAGTGAGGGGTGAGACCGCGGTCATGGTCTGCTCTTTATTAATCTTTCATTGTGGTTGAGCTTAGTCGCAGCCTGGTGATGACCGTGATTGAGGTCTGCTTGTACATTGTATCTGGGTGGTCGAGGTCGAGGTCTTCCCACTCGGTCGCGGTTTGCAAGAACTCATCAGTGGCCGTGGTTTCCTATCTAATCATGGTCCTTCTCGATCACGGTCTGTGTCCATACCGTGGCACCTGGTCTATCTTTGGGGCACATGTTCCGATCGCGACCATCCTTGAGGTCATGGTTGAGTGATGACCATGGTCTGTAAACTAGCCGCGATCCATCCTTGATGCCTGATGATCTTGATCTCTAGAGAATTCTAAAACTGCAATCGCGGTTGAGATATAAGTAAACAGTGGTCACGATTGAGGGAAATGAGGGTCGCGGTCGGGGTCGAGGACCGCGACTTGGGTTGTGAATATACCTGAAAACATGTAAGTGAGGCTTTAGTCAAAAAGGTAGAAAAAATATGTGAAATGCTAATAAAAGATATACTGAAAGTGTTGTAAAATATACACAGAAAGTACTTAAAATAGAGTGTTATCAACTCCTCGAAACATAGAATCAAGCCTATCCTCACGCTAAGTGTAGGTACGAGAACTCAGATAGAGAAAAAGCAATCTTAATTGACAAAATTATAACATGACTGAAATATCTCATTCTTACATCAAGACTGTTGTAGCATGTTTTCTAAACCTTATGTCTCATTCTCTCCCCCTTTTGACCTAGAGTTGCATAACTTCATTTTATTGCCATTGCCTTCAATTGTAAAAGGCTTCTCCATTTGAACGTGTCACCCCTTCCCTTAGGCGACGACCATACTAATACAAGATCTTTTTTGAGGGGTAGCTTTCACACCAATTCTTTATTTTTCAGTTGGTCCTATGCTAATGTGTTTGGGTAGGCTTAAGGCTTTAGGTGTTTTCCTCTTCCTTCTGAACTCCTCACCCACAACTGTCGTAAGAACAATGTTGCCCTTTTTGGGCTTTTGACTTTTAAGTCAGGTGGTTTTGTGAGTTTTCATTCAAGATTGGAAGTGTGTAAGCTTGGCTTCAAGATTACACTTACGGGCATGGCATATCTACATTCATGAGTGCAACAATATACTGGCCGTGTGGAAACATTTGACATTTTTCGGGCACAACTCTCATTATTTTTTCTTTCTTTTTTGATTTTTACATCTCCTTTCATGCTTGGGTGTGAGGGATTTTTACTTGGTCTTATGGGCGGCCAAGCCTCTTTTAGATATGCTTTGAAGAGGGCAGCTATTTCCCTCTCTACGGAGATAAGGATTTTTCTGGTCAAAAGCATCAGGTGAGGGTGGTTGGTTAGGAGTATGACTAGGTGAATTTCTCAAGTCTATGATGGTTTCATGAGTTAAGGTTGTCACATTTACAATGTCTTATTGAAAGAATGAGGCAGAGCAGTATCACTATGACATGTTTTACTCGCATATACATGTATATGTTTCTCATGTATTTCTCTCTAAGAGGGCAGAAACACTACAATCAGAAAATTTAGCAAGAGAGGAGGCAAGCTTCTTAAAATTAAAAGGTAGTTTTAGCAAAAATTCAAAATTTTCAAAAATTTCATCAAAACATTTAGAGGTAAAAAGATGGTAAATGTACCTCTCTAGTATGTTTATGACTCCTCCCCCAAACTTATCCTACACCACGTCTTGGGGTGTCAAAATTTGAGCGAGATGTATAAATGGGTTTCTTTATTTGTTTTTATTGTTGTTAGTGGAGGCCCACTTGGACTCGAGGAGCATGCTTGCGTATATACCTCTTAGCGTATGGTATTGTTCATATTGCATGTTTTCCACCTCGAAGCCTATAGTGGCTATGGCCACCATCCATGATAGATAGAAGAAGCCGCAGTCATTTGATAGGGGCCCCTACTGGGGGCTCATGTGGAAAAATTGCGTCTTCTTGAAGTCCTTGCCTGTTGTGTGGTCGTACCCTCTGTAATGACTTCTTATCATGTTGATGATAGCTTCGAAACATGTGTTTGACTTTTCTTCTATGGGCGTCTTTGCTGTTGTCATATTAGTCTTCTTGTTAAGTGTGAAGGTTGCGTTAGAGCTATTGTAGAGGACTGTAGTCCTTCTGAGGAGGTTGACATGTAGTAAAGTCCAATGATTGTCATGAAGAATAGGCAAGAAAATGTGGTCTGGTGGGGATGTCACCAGGCGTTGTTGCAGCCACTCCTTCTCTCCTGATCTTTTGTCTTTTAGGATGTCATACACCAGTAAGAAGTATGCCATGTGGGCATTTGGCATGGTATTTCCTAGTATCGCTTGGTAAGATGACATCGTACTCACAGAAAGGTATCCTCCAATTTTCAGCGTTTCTCGGAGGGCATCTTTTAGCACGCAAATTCCATCTATCTCAAAGATGACATCTCCCGACGAATCATCTTCTTTCAAAGAACTCATAATTATAGTCAGTTCTTCCAGAGATAGACTGAAGCAGCTCCATCTATTGAAATTCTTGAAAGAAGGTGTAATTTCTCCTGCCGGTCCGTCTGGTCTATCATCACCCATATCTTCTTCTTCAACCTCTCTTTCCTCAGGTTGTTCTCTTGGAGGCTGATTTTGAGGGATTTCTGCTACTGGAGGTTGCTTTGTTTCATAGTCTGACATATGTTGTGTAGCTTCTCCAGAGATTTCATGGCAACCTTCTTTCCATGCTACAGCTCTGGTTGGCTCAGTTGGATCAACCCACATGGTTTTTATCTGCTCCCTCCAGGTGACCTTTTCAGGTAGAGGGATATCCATGTGAAGCCTCTGGGGTACAGCTTCTACAGGCATCGCCGAGTCATTGAAGAACTGATGATCATAGATGACCTCCATAGCATACATACCCCACAGTCCATGCATGTCTTTATTGTCTAAATCCTCCAGGGGGATGCCCTTATTGATGGCCTCCATCATTTGTAGTACTATGTAGGTGCAATCCCCTGAACCAACCTCTTCTTAGGGAACTTTCTTATTTATCAAGAAGAGCTTTCAGGACCCTTAAAACTTGTTGTCTGCATTCTTGATTACTCGTTGTAGGCACAACGGTATTTTTAAGGCATCTCTGGCATCCTTTCTCTTGTAGACCAGTGAGGTGCTGTCCAGTTCAGCTGTACATCAATTGAGCACCGTCATTTTCCATTGGTACAGGTCGATGACTATAAATGCCCAATGATTTGAATTCCTTATGGGCAAAACCACATATTTTGTTTCTTTCCGCCGGACAGCTGCCTTTAGTTCAGCTACATATGTTGTCTTGTAGTCTTCATTGTAGAGGAGGCTGGCTAGATGTGTTGTCCCATTGAAGACCCGATGCATCTTGTCCAGATGTAGGTACTCTTCTAGGAGGGTTGCGTAGAGTACCTTGAATAGTCTTTTATGTACTCACGTCTTCTTCATGAATATCCCCCAGAAGTGGTCTCTGGACAAATGTCTACTCTTGTTGTTATATAGTATGTCTGACCTGAGTAGATCGACACTGAGGACATCTGCCAAGATGTGGACATCTTTGCATGTGATCTGTGATACCATAGTCATGTCCATTTCTTTCATCTTGCAAGGTAGAGGGGGAGCTACTCCAAGCATTTTTGCTTTAGCTGGTGCACTCTGCTCCCTGGCGGGCTCATTTGTGAAAAAGGTTGCCAGCCCACCATCCTCATCATCGGATGTTCCTTCCTGTGCCAAGGGTGCCGAAGTTTCCTCTATTGTCGACATTGCCTTGGCCACTTGTTCAGCTACCTTGTGCAACACTTGTGTAGTGGCCCTAGGTTTGGCTACTTATGAGGAATCTTCAACAACTATGTTGTCTTTGACATGGCTCTCCTCAGAAGTTTGCCCTAGCTTGGCATCCACCATCATTGCCGGAGTTTCCTCCAAATTCCCATCATCGAGTTAGTCTCTATGCTCGTGATGTGGTTGAAATAGGAGGAACTCACTTATCTCCTCAAGTCTGGCCCCCAGATTAGCTAACATTTTGTCGAGCTCTACTACTCCTATTGTGTTGAGTTCAACGACCACTTTTTCATGATGAGCAATAGAAATCTTCTCTTCTAGCATCATTGCATGTGTATGCGATGAGAATTGATGCTCTATTAGTTTCCCACCGTCTTCAGTAGTTTCTTCTTGAACTTCTTCTGGATTGCAATTAAGGTCGAGCTCCCTTGACAATGTCACATTTCTCTTTGTTCATTTGTCGTCGGGGGAGCTCTACTGTTGTAGTGGCTCATTTCTCCTTAGCTCAGTTGTTGGTGTCGTCTTTGTGTTGGAACTTCCTTCTTTTAGCGCGCTCGCTCTTATGCCCATTCCTCCCACATTGTCGTTGCCGTTGTCGTCATGGCTAGAGGGGCTGGCTGAGGAGTGCGTTGGGCTTGCTGAGCGCTTGGTCTTCTTCTTTTTCCACCAATTCTTGAGTTCTTCACGTTCCTTCTTGAGCTTCTGACAGTCTTCTTCTAAGTGCTAGCACTCTTCTTGGAGGTTAGCCATTGCTATGTCATAGCCTCGATGCATGTGCTCGTTGTCGACCCAGATGGCATGCCTCTCTTTTTGTAGACATTCCATCTCATCCTTCATATTCTTTAGCATTCCCATTATCATCCATTGGTTGTTTATAACTTCTTGGATGAAGTCAGAGAGTGCTTTTGTCCTTTCATTAAGGACATATACCTACATCATTAGCATAGAGAGAGAATAAGAAATGGTGGTATTTATTGTGTTGGTTTGATGCATGTTTTCTACATTGCATAAAACCTTGTACCTAAGGCACCTCCGAAGGAAGGTGCATGCTGGTGCAACTGATGCTCCATGCATGTCGTTGATGAGCTTGGCACTGTAGGTTGTGGGGGTGGTGACGGTGGACCTTGTTCTTTCTCCTTTGGCTTGTCTTGTGGGTCCATCTCTGCTCCACTGAACTCTGTATCTGATATGGCTTGGGAGCCTTATTCTTTTGGCTCTGCCTCCGGTTCTTTGTCGGGTTGTGAGTCTACTGTTGCACCTCCCTCTTTCTCTACCTCTGTTTCCACAATAGCTGCTTCTTTGTGTGGTTCGAGAGGTATGGGTTCTGGAATTTCCACTAGTTCCACTGGAGGTGGAGCCGTGGGGGTTGGTTCTTCTACAGCTGTCGATCTTTTGGTGGGCGGTGCAATTATATCTATCGTTTTCTTTTTCTGCACCGCTAACTTTTTCCGTAGCTCTGTGCTCTTTTCCGTTTTCAATGTAGCTTGGGAACTGCTTTCTCTAGCTGTAATTATTGGATTTGTACTCGTGTTGGCCTGCAATGCCCCAGAGCACATCTTTTCGATGTCGTCGTGGGTTGGCCGCAGCTTGTGTGTGTCAAAGAATGCCATTTCAGGATGGGGAAGTAGTCTTTTTGACCCGCTTTTCTTGAAGTACAACTTCTCTCTCTTCTGCGCCAAAATACCCATGCTGATTAGGGACTTGATATCTATTCTTTTTTGTCCCTGCATTTCTATATACTTTTGGACATCTCCTTCATTCATTAGGTATTCAACAATTCATGTTATCTGGCCTCCCATGCAGTACACAGAGTTCCACTTTGTGTCCCCACCTACTGTTGCTGATATACGCTCGATTAGTATCTTCTCGATATTAACTAACTTTCTGTTGATCATTGACCAGATGAGGAACATATCTCCTTTGCTAACTATTCCTGTTTCTGACCTAGCGTAGATCGTGTAGGCAGTGATCTTTTGCATTGTGTGAATAAAGCATGATGTGATCAGCGAGGCCTTGAAGTTCTTTGAGTTTTGCTCCTCCTCCTCAGTTAAATCTTCCCAGATCTGGTTGCTCTCATAGGTTATCGCTTCTTTTTCTCTCGGGGCGGAGGAGCAGGCTTTGGCTTGTTCCTCTGTCTCTATAAATATTTTGTTTAGCATTACTTCTGTGATTATGCGAGACTCGCCTCCTAGCCTCACATGTAGTTTATAGTCTCCTCCTCCTGCCCTTCTTGATTCACTGCTGGTAGCGACCTTCTTTAGTGAAAACATGAATTATGTGGTCAGCTTCTTATGGTATTTCACCTCTTGTGTGAACAAGGTGCGTAAGTTTGCACCTTCTAGAAATTTTACCATCCTATCGTAGATTCCCATATTTTTGAAATATTCTATGTCTAGGTAACGGGTAGGGAAGAACTCCTTATTTTGGTACATCCATTCGTAGGTAGACTGGTGCACGACGTTCTTGGGCACACATGAGGGTTCTCTAGATTATGCAGATGTCTCCCCTATGACTTTCTTGGCATTGCTTGTCTTTTATTCCCTTGGCTTCTCAACACCCAATGGTTTTATCTTTTTGCTGCTCTAGGACCCCTTTGGTGTAGCCTTTCTCTTCTTCTTCTCCTGGACTCGGCTCTTTAACTCCCAAGGTTGATACTCGGAGGTCTCTGTCTGCTCAGTTTTTTCTATTTCGTGAGTAGAGTCCTCTTTTGTCATGTTCCCCAATATTCTTTGGTACTATTCTAGCCTTAGCTGCACCTCAACTCGTTTGGCCTCTAGAAGAGAAGTATTCCTTTTGAGTGCTGCTGTCAAACCATCCACTATATTCTCCACCTTCTTTAGGGATGTTGCCTTCTTGAAGATGAGGTCATTGTTCTCTAAAGAAGACATTCTGCATGGTTTCAATAATGCATTAGTTTATAATCTAATTGCATTTATCTGGGTTTGTATTTATAAACTTTTTAATTATTAAGTTTATTAATATATATAGGGACCGCGACCTGTAGTCTTGTTAGTAATTTAGAAGAAACCGCGGTCGCGGTCTCTGAAGGATATCGCAGTTGCGGTTTACTGAGAAGGGATCACGGTCACGGTTGGGGCTGCGATCGCGGTCTTCTTCCTTACTGTGGTCAGGTCACAGTTCAGGGGACTGCGACCTCGAGTAGCACTCTCCTACACCACAACTCGTAGTGGAACCTATAGTTGGAGTGAACACCACAGCTTGGTTAGGGTTTACGAGCACACCACAGTCGCAGTTGTAGAGGTGATGACCGCGAGCCGCGGTCTCTCTTCTTCGAACTGTTCCGACCTATCTCTGTCTATTCATCTGCTCCTTGCTACACCGTCGGGCAGTTGTCCCATTATTGATGTTTTTAGGGTTTTTACATGTTGTTTGCAAACACCACCATTAGGGCGGTTTGGGGAAAATAGGGGAACCATGAATAACTGTCGGCGGCGCGACTAATACCCATCGAGGGAGACGAATCGGGAAAAATCAGTTCATGTGGTGGTCTAAATCGGTGGCGACACAGTGTTTCAACGATTAGAAGAGTAGAAGGGGGGGTTTTCTTATTACCTTATCGGTGGTTGCAATGTCAGAATCGAACAAGGTGGGCACGACAATCGACTTCACTGCGACAATTGGTCGTCGATCGTGGAGGGGTGGAGATTCATGGTTTATCTTAGACTCGAGGAAGTTAGAAATGAGAAGAGTGCAAGAGGTGGGGTTTCAAGAACATATATACTATGGTAACCACGACCAAACAACCAAAGGGAAAGACCGCGATCACGTTGCAAAATAAGCTCAACCGCGGTCACAATTTTGTTTGTTCCAAAGTTGACCTTGGGTCGTGGTCAAGGTGCCTATTCGTGGGTACTGTGGCTCGCGGTCTTGCTCTATGCAAGGTTATACTGTGACTGCGGTCCAGACCGCAATCAGATCAAAACAAAACTCATTTCTTTAGTTAAATCATCAATTACTCAAAAGAAGATAGATATGTACATCACTTAAAAGGGCAGAAAACTAATCCAACAAAAAGGGAAGAGAAAACAAAGCTTAAGAAAATAGCAAAACTTGGGTTGCCTCCCACGAAGTGCTTGCTTTAAAGTCTCTAGCTAGACTTCATAATTCTTTACTGCTTGGGTCCTCCGGATGGATGTGGTAGCTCTTCATTCCTTTTCTCAAGTGGCTGACCTGGTTCCTCCAAACTGATCTCAGATCTTCTCATAAAAGCCTCATCTTCATAAAATCTTTTTACCCTATGGCGATTGACCTTGAAAATCCCAATTTTCTCTCCTAGAATCGCCATCATTCCGAATGGGTAAATCTTCACCACAAAGAAGGGGCTTGACCATCTTGTTCTAAGCTTTCTAGGAAAGATCCTAATGCTTGAATTGAAGAGAAGCACTTTATCTCCCTCACGAACATCCTTGTTCTTTAGGTGGGCATCATGCCACACCTTGGTCCTATGTTTGTAAATTCTTGCATTTTCATAGGCATGCAATCTCAGCTCCTCGAGCTCCTGTAGCTGTAGGAATCTTTTCTGTCCTGTGTTCTCCAAGTCCATATTCAGTAACTTGATCGCCCAAAGGACTTTATGTTCGAGCTCCAAAGGTAGATGGCATGACTTGCCATAGATTAATCTATACAGCATCATGCCTATTGGTGTCTTATAAGTTGTCCTATAGGCCCAAAGAGCATCGTCAAGCTTCATGGACCAGTCCTTCCGAGAGCGGCTAACCATTTTCTCGAGAATTTGTTTAATATGTTGGTTGGATACCTCTACTTGTCCCAAGGTTTGAGGGTGATAGGGTGTAGCAACTTTGTGCTTTACCCCATACTTCTTTAATAGCACCTCAAACTATTTTTCTCCAAAATGTGATCCCCCATCACTTATGACAGTACGAGGTACTCCGAAGTGTGAAAAAATGATTTTCTCAAATAGCTTGATCATAGATTTGGAATCGCAAGTTTGGGTTGCTACAACCTCTACCCATTTCGACACGTAGTCAACAACCACTAAAATGTATTGATAACCTTTTGATGAGGGGAAAGGACCCATGTAGTGTTGGTATGTATGTCCTGAGAGACAATCATGGGATGATTGGTGGGATACATTAAGATTGATTTGATAAACATCATAGGAAAGCTTCCAATTCTTCCTGGTTTAGTCATATGAGATAATGATAGAACAGATTGAATGTCTATAGAATGACATTACTCAATGACATATGCCTTCAAGCTCAGGACCTGAATGATGAGATCATACCGATGCTAAGAGTTTGTACATTCTTATTATGTCCCTAGTAGGATGTCATTGTGGAAGGTAGATAGACAAAAATTACACACAAGAATAGATTGTGGTGTTGGTTGGTGACAAAATCTCATTAGTCATGATATGGAGATATCAAACCAAACACATAGGTACTTGTTAGAGAACAAGTGTACCAGACAGACCCACCGTGAGTTTGACACATGGAACCATGACATGGTAGTCACAGTCAAATCTCATAGTGATGGTGGTGAGTGTGATTCTTTGACCTGAAATCACTACACTCAACACATGTCGTTGGGTACACTTTGACATCATCAAACACAGTCCTGAAACATGGGTTGTTATAAAGGTGATGATCGGGTGTCTTTGACACATGGGGCTTTTGAGGGGTGAGTGATAGATATGAGATTTGTGCCTCCTGAGGGAGTTTGATATCCATGGCCACTTGATGAGTATGATTGAGATATGCATGTGCACGCATGTGTGAATCAGTATGTGATATGGATGTCATACATATCTCCTCCAATCTACTATGAGATCAAGAAAGTGAATGAAAGGTGAAAGGTTTACTGTTCCATGCCTTGAGTTCATTTGGGATATCAGTGAGAAAGGAATTATACATTCACTGTAACACCATTCACGGATTGTAGGATTGAAAGTTGTTCTCCAACTTTATGTTTCACTTGGGTTGCACTGATGTGCGACTAGGCACCACTCTTTGCTTGTGAAGTCATAAGTGTTATGGACTTTCACTGCCAATGTAAAATGGACCTGCAGGGTCACACACATAGGATTTGACCTGGAAGAGGAGTTTATCCACAAACAATGTTTAGATTGATTACTAAAGGAGTTTAGTACTTCAATTAAACACTCAATCGATTGATAGCTCAATATCATAGTGTTCAAGGTGTTGGACCGATTGATTAGATTATCAGATTGATTGAAACTGCAATTGACTGATTTTGCATAGTCTGCTTCCCCAACTGATCGACTCATGGGACGAACCGATCAGCTCAGGTTGATGAACCGATCAGCTCAAGTGGTGAGTCGATTGGCTCATGTGTCATGAAATGATCAACTCAATTGTTGAACCAGTCGATTTGTGGGCCAACTGAGATCATTTGGAAAGTCATAAGACTATTGTGCAAATACAATTTGTTTCACTTGTACAAATTCGATTTGGACAAGGATTAATATTTGATTAATCAGAAACAAATATGAAAGTCAATTTGAGTTGGATCAGGACCATGAACCGATCGACTAAGGTGAACCGATCGAATCAGAGCCCCAGACAAGTGACTCAGGTCCCAAACGCTCAGCTCAGGGCATGAAACGATCATTTCAAGGTGTGAAACGATTGGTTCAGCTGGCACAGATTGGTTGTTTTGTGGAAAATCTAGAACCCTTCTACTCCTACTTTAATCCCGCATTGTCCGGGATAGAGAACCCTATCCCATGACACTCCTATATATATAGGGGTATTGGGGGGCTTCTCAGGAACACAACTCAGAACACCCGTTGCTCTGTAAAGTTGTCATTCTCTCTGGTTGTGGTAACTGATAGAGCCCGAGCAAGTGCTACCCAATAAGGGAGGCACAACAAGGGAAAGACAACTGTTGAAAAGCGACTGGTGGCAGGAGAGTGTGTCAGTGACTAGTACGCCGATAGGAGGGTACGACTCCTTCTGATTCCTTGTGGGACAAGGAGATAGGAGTTCCGTGTGGTCTATGTGGACTACTTCAGAGGCGGGAGACTTCTACTGCTCAGAGGACAGCTATCAATCCCGACAATCCTAGTGAGACCAGGAGCTGCACAGACACCGTCTAAGACCAGAGGTGAAGACCGTGCAAGCCGCGAGGTAACGTTGCCAAGCAAGCCTCGGGACAAGGTACACCTCTACAAACCATCCATCCTATTGTATAGACGTTGACGCGATTCCTTTACTCTGGGTTTGGGAGAAGAATTTTTTTTGTTTCCACTGCCTTCTCCGTCTCTCCTAAAACCCAATAGTGGTATCAGAGCCATGTCATCTCCTCTATACTTTAGGATTATCGATGTGATCGATTTAGGTTTGTCGCCTTTATTTATTTCATATGATGCGAATAAAATTGGTTTTATGCATGTCCAATCCACAAATCCCAATATACATATATGATATGTAATATGAATGCACTCTATACGCGTCACCCTTAAACGAGTTTTGTGGTGGATGTATAACATGGTTATGGCCAATAAACCCTATGTATGTGTGCTTGGTTGAATGTGGTTTCTTGCATCTCAGTCTGCGCACTAATTTCCTATCTCTTATTCTTGATGTAACTTGAGATAACTCGAGATTTATTTCCTACCTTTGCTCCCCCCGAATGTAACTCGGGTTTTCCCAGTTCAAATATAAATAGGATATATCTTTTTATTTCCTATTATGTCAAAGAACGGAGGACTTTTTGATGACAATTGAGACGATTAATTCAAGGCATGAACCAATTGGTTGGCATTCCAGATGACCGGTTCAAGGAGCGAGACGATCAGGTGGCGGCCATGAGGAGATGCACGATGACCAGGCGAACTGATCAGTTGGAGGAGCTAATCGATCAGCTGATGGCACCCAGACGACCGGTCAGAGCGAGCAGGTCATTCATGTGATGAGTTAATCAACTCAGATGGCTATAGCACTTCATCATGGACATGTTGCATGTGATGTAGACCTATATGACTGTGATTCCTCTTGGATCTAGGAATCACATTTGGATGGCCATAATCATCACTTTTATCATTTCACATGTTTTCTGTGGGATATAACATGCATATGATACATACTATATATTGTGGTGATTGGATATGTATATGTGCCTATAAAACCAAATCCCTCTTTAAATATTAAAGTTTTAGATGCCTTCCAAATGTGACACATGTGAAAATCTTGATCGGCCAAGTGTGGGCATGCCCTAGCGTGGTGCACTGTATATCTTGTGGAAGCGTGAAGGATGGATATGTGGGTCTGCCCTAGCAGGGTGCATATTCATCGTGTTGGCTTTGGGTCGTACTTAACAAGGTGACCTAGATAGGATCTAGCACCTTGAGGCATGGAGGTGATCATGTCAAGGAGTTGCATATGACATCTTTCAAGAGTTGCATATGATGCAATTGGCAAAAGTTGCCTACCTGGAAGATCTAAGTTGTGGGTGATAGCCCTAGCTGGTTCATGACTTAGAGGATTTTAGGATCTTGACCCACTAGAAGATTGTACACTGCAATATTCCAAATTGATGGTGATGGCTATCAAATTGAATAAAATAGTGGGAGTGATAATTAATTAAAGTCTTGATTATATCGTCAATCTTTCAAATTAATCAAATAAGTCAAAATTGAGTTTTGGACTAAAATTGCATATATTTCCTTTTGTAGTTCAAATGACAACAAACAACAATCACTTTTCATTGCGATCGGTCATTGAAAAGGACAAGTTGAATGGGACTAAATTCCACAACTAGTTTAGGACATGTAGAATTGTTATCACTCAAGAGCGAAAGCTCTATGTACTGGATACTCCAATTCCAGAGGAACCTGCTCCTACCACACCAAAGGCAGAAAGGGATGCTTATAAGAAGCATTTTGATGATGCCATTGATGCAAAGTGCTTGATGTTGTGCTCTATGAACTTCGAGCTGCAGAGACAACATGAGAACATGGGTGTCATTGAGATAATTCAACATCTCAAGAACATGTATGAAGATCAAGCACGAAAAGAGAGATATGATGACTCCAGGGCACTGTTCAAGTGCATAATCACAGAAGGAGATCCAGTTGGTCCTCACACGCTGAAGATGATTGGGTATGTGGAGAACCTGACGAGACTGGGATTTCCTCTGAGCCAAGAGTTGGCTACTGACGTGATACTGCAATCGTTGCCAGAATCCTACAGTCAGTTTGTGATGAACTACAACATGAACAACTTTGACAAGCCGTTGACAGAGTTGTTAGGTATGTTGTGGATAGCCGAGACACAGATGAAGAAGGACAAGCCTAAATCTATGATGATGATCAACGACAAGAAAGGCAAGTCCAAGCGCAAGGGCAAAGGCAAGGATAAGAAAGGTTCTGATGCTAGCCAGTAGCCCAAGTCATCTTCAACTCTCAAGGCCAAGGGAGGCATTACCAAGAGAGGCAATTGCCACCATTTTCAAAATCCAGGACATTGGAAAAGGAATTGTCCACTCTATCTGGAAGAACTAAAGAAGAAGGAGGTGATAGACGTCTCCACCTAAAGGTGTCATGAAATAAACTTGTAACATTTTTGAGGTATATGATACCAAGATATAAAATGTAAAGCACTCAAAATGGGGCAAGTGTTGCCACCGTAGATAGGAGTACTTTAGTTTATTTTCAGCCTTAAAGGCATGTAATAGAGTTATGAACTGCTATTTCATATTTGCCAATGGATAGAAATACCTTTATTTTTGCATATTGTATGACAATGATAATGATTAATAAAGTTGATGTTTCAATTTCAAAGATATAATCTTTGTGGCAATGCCTTGTTTATCTTGTGGTACTTGGTATGCATAAGATAAAATGATACCTAAAAGTTATTGATAACTCAAACAATCAAATTCGCATAAATCATGAGAAATTCATTTCTAGTTTCCATATGATGGATAAATCTAGACTCTTTTAGTTAGAGAACTAGTAAGAGACATGAATCTCTTAGACATGATTAATCAATCTTCACTAATAGTGGGAGAATGATTATCCTATTAGGAATAATACATGTGATGTATTTATATACCTATTAGAGTTAATGCTAATACTTCAAGTGGTGTTTAAAGAAATACCAATATGAATATCTTGAAGTGTTCAAGAATATCATAGATGAAGTACGAATTTGGTAAAGTATTAATTCTTGATGAGATCAATGAAAGAAGTACTTGAACCAAATGTTTGAGATCCTTATGAGTGATTATGATAGTGTATTATAGTGAACTCGTGATTAAGGCATGGTGATGTCTAAATCAATAAGGAGTCATACTCTAAGGAGTTAGACGATGATTATCAAATAATTAATTTCTTCTTAAATAAAAAATACCCCACACTAATAAAGGACATTAAGAATCATAAGGAGTTGTGAGTTCTTATATCCTTGACAGATACACCTCAATTATCTATGTGATAAGTTGGTCATGTGGTGAGTCAAATATCTAGATAAATATGAGGAACCAGATTTTGAGTTATGGTTTATGACCATGACATCCTAAATGACTTCCATATGAACCATAAGGTATGACCTTGATGGTAGAACCCATTGGGATGAAATCCATAAGTGAAAACAAGTCTTAAGCGTTAAGACACATGGATAACATTTTATAAAGGCATACAAATATCAAAACTGCATTCCTATAAGGAATAAAACAAGGACATGTACGTGACACAACCTATAAGGTTTATGAATCCATTAATGCAAATGAAGTCTATAAGTTATAATGGACTAATCAATGTGAGTGATTAAGTACAAGCAACTCAAATCTGGATCCTTACTTTGATAATATAGTAAAAAGGTTTGACTGATATGTCAAAGATAAGGAGAGATCGGTGATTTAGTGGGAGCATATTCACATTCCACATGTTGATGTGAAATGGAAATGTTCTAGAATGGAAATCCAAAGTGGAAATTATCTTTAGGGAAGATAGAGACATTTCCTATATGATAGGAATAAAGATCTATAGAGATAGTTCTTGAAAACCTCTTGACCTGAAAAGAGAAAGCATACATTGGCAATATATATTGAAGGGTTCAGTTTGTATAGATTCAGTGGGAGAAAACTTTTCCATGTTACATAGAGTTAGTATCCCAAGGCCAGGTGTCCAATTCTTATGAAGAATGGGAACACTAAGAATATATATGTATATATCATGTATGCAAACATCCCATTATCTTGTATGTATGGACATGGCAAGAACAAAACACATTTATCATCTTGTATGGAGGACATGACAATATGATATGCTCATCTTGATAACTTGTATGTGGGACATGAAGAGTGGATATCTATCTAGTTCCACTAAGGGTTACTCGAATACCATAAGAACTTGATATGTACTTGAGAAGTACTAGTTTTGTGGAAATAAGGAAGGATTCACTGTAAAAAGTTACACTGATACGAACTTCTGAAAAGGATAGAAAATTAATTGCAATATATATATATATATATATATATATATATATATATATATATATATATATATATATATATATATATATATATATATGGGATATATATAAAAGTGAATGTTTGTTGATAATTGGAAACGTTCCAATAAAGCTGTTTAAAAGGAAAAGTTGAGTATCTGTGTGTTAGAGAACAACAGTGGATACTATATGGATCTGGAAGTTCACGAGATGAACTTATAGTTATTCCAATCATTTATGACAAGTTAGGAGTGCTTGGTCATGCAATATGACTAAAGGTTAGCAAAGGAATACTAGATCGCATATTACGACAACTCCATCGCATACGTGTGACGTATAATGAAGAGATGAGAGACATGCAATTAATACTGACTTTAGCAAGGTGTTGCCATAACTCACTATGTTAGCACTAGAGCACAGTAACATGTGGGACATGTTTGAAGATCACTATGAATATGATTCAAGGGTGATTGGCTCGCAGTGCAAGTGGGAGTCTGTTGGTATGTATGCCCTGAGAGCCAATCATGGGAAGATTGGTGGGATACATTAAGATTGATTTGATAAACATCAAAGGCAAGCTTCCAATTCTTTCTGGTTTAGTCATATGAGATAATGATAGAACAGATTGAATGTCTAGAGAATGACAATACTCAATGACGTAAGCCTTCAGGTTCAAGACCTGAACGATGAGATCATACAGATGCTAAGAGTTTGTACATTCTTATTATGTCCCTAGTCGGATGTCATTGTGGAAGGTAGATAGACAACAATGACTCACAAGACTAGATTGTGGTGTTGGTTGATGACAGAATCTCATTAGTCATGATATGGAGATATCAAACCAAACACATAGGTACTTGTTAGAGAACAAGTGTACCGGATAGACCCACTATGAGTTTGACACATGGAACCATGCCATTGTAGTCACAGTCAAATCTCACAGTGATGGTGGTGAGTGTGATTCTTTGACATGAAATCACTACACTCAACACATGTCATTGGGTACACTTTGACATCATTAAACGCAATTATGAAACATGGGTTGTTATACATGTGATGTTTGGGTGGCTTTGACACATGGGGCTTTTGAGGGGTGAGTGATAGATATGGGATTTGTCCCTCCTGAGGGAGTTTGATATCCATGGCCACTTGATGAGTAGGATTGAGATAGGCATGCACACACATGTGTGAATCAGTATGTGATATTGATGTCATACATATCTCCTCCAATCTACTATGAGATCAAGAAAGTGAATGACCGTTGAAAGTACGACTGTTCCATGCCTTGAGTTCATTTGGGATATCAGTGATAAAGGAATTATACATTCACTATAACACCATTCATGGATTGTAGGATTGAAAGTTGTTCTCCAACTTTCTATTTCACTTGGGTAGCACTGATGTGCGACTAGGCACCACTCTTTGCTTGTGAAGTCTTAAGTGTTATGGACTTTCACTGCCAATGTGAAATGGACCTGCAGGGTCACACACATAGGATTTAACCTAGAAGAGGAGTTTATCCACAGACGATGTTTAGATTGATTACTAAAGGAGTTTAGTAGTTCAATTAAACACTCAATTGATTGATAGCTCAATATCATAAGGTTCAAGGTGTTGGACCGATTGATTAGAGTATCAGATTGATTGAAACAACAATTGACTGATTTTGCATAGTCTGCTGCCCCAACCGATCGGCTCATGGGATGAACCGATCGGCTCAAGTGGTGAGTCGATCGGCTCATGTGTCATGAAACGATCGGCTCAATTGTTGAACCGATCGATTCGTGGACCAACCGAGATCATTTGGAAAGTCATAAGACTATTTGGCAAATACAATTTGTTTCACTTGTACAAATTCGATTTGGATAAGGATTAATATTTGATTAATCAGAAACAAATATGAAAGTCAATTTGAGTTGGATCAGGACCATGAACCGATCAGCTCAGGCATGAACCGATCAGCTCAGAGCCCCAGACGATCGGCTCAGGTCCCAAACGATCGGCTTAGGGCATGAAATGATCATTTCAGGGTGTGAAACGATCAGTTCAGCTGGCACAGATTGGTTGTTTTGTGGAAAATCTCGAACCCTTCTACTCCTGATTTAATCCCGCATTGCACGGGATAGAGAACCCTATCCCATGACCCTCCTATATATATGGGTATTGGGGGCTTCTCAGGAACACAACTCAGAACACCAGTTGCTCTGCAAAGTTTTCATTCTCTCTAGTTGTGGTAACCGAGAGAGCTCGAGCAAGTGCTACCTGATAAGGGAGGCAAAGCAAGGGAAAGACAACTGTAGAAAAGCGATTGGTGGCAGGAGAGTGTGTTGGTGACTAATACGCCAATAGGAGGGTACGACTCCTTCCGATTCCTTGTGGGACAAGGAGAACGGAGTTCTGGGTGATCTGTGTGGACTACTTCAGAGGTGGGAGACTTCTGCCACTCAGAGGACAGCTGTCAATCTCGATAGTCCCTGTGAGACCAGGAGCTGCACAGACACCATCCAAGACCGGAGGTGAAGACCGCACAAGCCGCGAGGTAACGTCGTCGAGCAAGCCTCGGGACAAGGTACACCTCTACAAACCATTCTTCCTATTGTATAGACGTTGATGCGATTCCTTTATTTTGGGTTTGGGAGAAGAATTTTTTTTTGTTTCTGCTGCCTTCTCGGTCTCTCCTAAAACCCAACATGTAGTCTATCCCCCTAACATCAAAGATTTCTACTTGCACCTAGTCGGCCATAGGAATCTCACTTCTCTTATTGATATTTCCTATAAGTTGGCATTCCTTGCAAGTTTTGATGAAAGACGTTGCGTCCTTGAATAGGGAGGGCTAGTAAAATCCAGATTGAAGCACTTTTACAGCTGTCCTTTATCCGCTGTGATGTCCTCCATATGACGTAGAATGACATTCTTTTAGGATCAATGAGACTTCCTCCTATGGTATACACCTTTGATACAAACTGTCAGAACACCTCTTAAACAACAGTGGGTCGTCCTAGTAATAGTTCTTAACATCAGAGAAGAGCTTATTTTTCTGGTTGTATGTTATGTCCGATGGAAGCTGGCCACAAGCCAGATAGTTACAGATATCTGCAAACCATGGTAGACTTGGCTCATCAGACTGAGCCATTAGCGGGGCTTCATCAGAATAATTGTCATTTACCGATAACTGATTTGCCTCATCAAAAACTATTCTAGACAAGTGGTCTGCGACCACATTTTATTTTCCTTTCTTATTAATGATTTCATGATCAAATTCTTGTAACAACATGGCCCACCTTAGTAGTCTTGGCTTTGTGTCCTTCTTTTGCATGAGATTGCGTATAGCCCCATGGTCAGTATAAACCTAAACCTTGGCTCCTATAAGGTATGATCAAAATTTATCAAATGCAAAAACAATCACTAACATCTCCTTCTCAATAGTAGTGTAGTTCACTTGGGCTTCGTCCAGTGTATGACTGGCATAACATATGACATGGTTCTTCTGGTCTTTCTTCTGCCCTAGGACTGCACCTATGGCATAGTCACTTGCGTCACACATTATTTTAAAAGGTAGTTCCCAATCTAAAGCTTGCAAGATTGGTGCAGAGGTTTAAGCCTCTTTTAGGGTCTCGAAGGATTTTGAACACTCGTCATTGAACTCAAACACCGTGTCCTTAATCACCAAATTTGAAAGGGGCTTCTATATCTTCAAGAAGTCCTTAATGAACCTCTTGTAATATCCAACATGACCTAGGAAACTTCTTACTCATGTCATGGATTTTGGTGGTGGGAGTTTGGAGATGTCTTTGATCTTGCTAAGGTCCACCTCGATGCCCTTCTTAGAGACCTTGTGTCCTAGGACAATGCCACTTTGAACTATAAAGTGGCACTTCTCCCAGTTCAGTACCAAATGTTTCTCTTTGCATCTTTGCAGAACCAGGGATAAATTTCTTAGGAAAGCATCAAAATCATTTCGATAAACAGAGAAGTCATCCATAAACACTTCAACTATATCTTATAAGAAGTCAGAAAACATGGAAATCATGCAACGCTGGAAGGTTGCAGGAGCATTGCATAAGCCAAAGGGCATTCTTCTGAAGGCATACATTCCATAGATGCATGTAAATGTCATATTCTCCTGATCGTCCAGGTGTATTAGGACTTGATAGAATCCAGAATATCCATCTAAGAAGTAGAAATAATCATGGTGGGCAAGTCTTTCAAGAACCTGATCAATAAATGGTAAGGGAAAATGGTCTTTCTTCATGGCCGAATTTAGCTTTCTATAATCAAAATACACATTCTCCAGCCTGTGACAGTTCTGGTGGCGACTTCATCACCATTATATCCCTTTACCACCATAATTCCACCCTTCTTAGGTACTACGTGTATGGGGCTCACCCAATTGTTGTCGCTTATTGGGTATATGATTCCCACATCATGTAGCTTCAATATCTCCTTCTTGACTACTTCCTTCAACATTTGGTTCAATTTACTTTGAGGTTGCACCAACGGTCTTGCTGATTCTTCTAAGTTTATCATGTGCACGCACAGAGCTAGATTCGGTCCCTTGATATCCTCAACAGAATATCCAATAGCTATTTTATTCTCTCTCAACTCTTCCAGGAGTATTTCCCGTTGTTCTTCTGTGAGGTTAGCATTGATGATGATGAGATTCCTTCTTTCCTCATCCAGGAACTCATACTTAAGACCTTCTGGTAGTGGCTTTATTTCTGGCCTTGGCTTTGGAGCTTCTAACTCTTCATTTGACTATTCCAAAGAAGCGTACTTCACTGTCTCTATCACTTTTTCATCATCGCTGAGACTTTCTTCACCTTGGTTAAGATAATCTAGTATCTCAACCACTTCTGGGTCTTCTATCAAATGATTTGGGTTGTTTAAGGCCCTCATAAGTGGGTCCAAAATGACTTTCTCTTCTTGAATCTCTTCACAATATTGGTTATAGCTATCCATGAAGTAGACTGACTCGGAAAGAGATGGCCCCTTCATAGCATCCTTCACTTTGAAGTCAATGTGGTCACTTCTGACTCGGAGGGTTATGACACCTTCTGCGACATCTATCAGGGCTCTTCCAGTAGCTAGAAAAGGTCATCCAAAGATTAGTGGACACTTCGGGTCCTCCACGATATCTATCACAACAATATCACAAGGTATGAAGAACCGTTCCACATGGATCGAGACGTCTTCCACTATACCCACTGGTCTCTTGAGAGTGTGATAAGCTAGTTCTATCTGCATACTTATCTTTACCATATCGGTCAATCCCAATCTTTGAGCTAAACTTAGGGGCATCAGGCTTATGCTGGCTCCCAAATATGTTAGTCCCTTCCTTTTGACGTTATCTCCAATGCAAAAAGGGATGTTAAAAGCCCCTGGGTTTTTCTTCTTGGTAGGTAGTTTAGCCTAAACAAACACACTGGACATGTTTGCTAGGTGCACCATTTCCACATGGGTTCCTCTCCTTCTCTTTGTGATAAGGTCCTTGAAAAACTTAGCATATGTTAGCATTTCCTCCAAAGCATCCAGAAATAGGACATCTATATGTAGTTTCCTTACTGCCTCCATGAACTTTTCATATCTTCTCTTTAGGTGGGCCTTGATAAGCTTGTATGGAAATGTGATTCTTGGTGCATATGGGCTTTTCTTCATAAATATTTCCTCAACGAGATCAAGACCCTAGCTCCTCCACTTTTCTCATGGCTTTCTTCAATAGGCCTCTCCCTGTCAACATACTTTTTGGAAGAAACTTCCTTGTCCTATTGGGGTTCCTCAACTTTTTCTTCCTCTTTGTCATTTTCTGTTCCAGAATTGATCAATGTCCTCCCTGATCGAAGGGTAGCCATTTTTGTTGTCTTTGTGTTTGACAGGATCTTTCCTGAGGGATTCTTCACTAACTCAGCCAATTGTGTGATTTGTTGGTCGATCTGGCGTTGATGCGTTTGCATATTTGCCATATGGACTTGCATAGTTGTTAGGATGCCAGAATTGGCAAGGGAACTTTGTGCCAGTTAGTCATTCACAGTAGCTTGCCTCTTAGCGAAATCGAACAATTGAGTTACCAAGTCTGGCTGGCTGTTATCTTTTCCTTGCACCTGTCCTTCACCTTGACGTTGACTTGTTCCTTGGCTTGGTCCTGCCCCTTGGCGAGTTTGGTTCCTACCTTGTACTGAGTAGTTATTCTTATTTTTCTGGTAATTGGTTGTTCGAGTATACAACACTTGTCTGCTCCTCTTTTCGAATCCTAGTGGTGGCTTTGGCGAATTCCCCAGTTGATATGAATTCTCAGCCGCATCCTTATTTCCATAGCTAAAACTAGGGTGATCTGGCCTCTTGAAGTTGGCATAGGAAACATTCTACGTAGACTCTTCTTCACTTTCACTGTCTTCACTCTCTTCAGGTCTGGTGTAGATTCAATTATCGACTCTGTGTCCTCCTTTACCACATGTGACACACTTCATCACCTTTTTCGGTGTGCTTCTTTCCCTTGCCTCTAGTATCTTTTAGTTGTTTGACGTCAGTTGCTATTTTCTGGATTTGGGCGGTTATATTTTCTAAAGCTTTGTCTTCCATGGATGGTCCTTCAGATCCTATCTTCTTCGATGTTCCTTTATCATTCCTTTCAGAGTCTACTCCTTCTTGAAGCACAACCATGTTTTCTATAATCCTCATAGTCCTGCTTGGCTTTTCCCCCAAGAAGTCACTACTTGCAGCAACATTCAAAGAAGTCCTCTCTATATGAGTTAGCCCATTATAGAAGGTGGTCACCAGGAATCCCTTACGGTAGTTATGATGTGGGAAATCCCTCAAGTATTCTTGGTAACACTTCCATGCCTCGTGCATGTTTTCTCCTGGCTTTTGTGCAAAAGATGTAATCTTCTGCATGTTATGGATGGTCCTCTCAATAGGATAAAAGTTAGTGACGAAGGTGTCTGCCAGGGGTCTCCATCCATCTATAGACTGGTGGGGAAGATTTAGATACCAAGAGAGAGCCTTATCCTCCAAGGAGAAGTTGAAACCCTTGTAGTAAATCACTTCTTTTGGGACACCCCTCATCTTAATGGCGTCGCAAATGTTCTTGAAAGAATCAAGATGGTGGTATGGATTCTCCCTTGAGTTCCCTCAGAAAGGTTTGTTCTAGATCATAGATATGACAACTGGTTTTAGCTCAAAGTTTGCTGCGTTGAAATTTGGTACAACGATCATACATCTTGACTTGTTGGCCCTTGTTGCTGCTAGCTCACGAAGGGTCTTCCCTTCCTCATCGTCCTCGCTATCACTGTCCCTAAAGTTGCGATTCCTCTCAACTTCGTAGTTATGGTTGTTATTGTTTCTTCTATGCCTGCGGCGATGACGACATTTTGAGTAGTGATGATCATCTTCACGACGATCATCATCTTGTTGCTCTTCGTGTTCTTCCTCCTGATCTTCATATTGATGACCGTAATTGTAACGACCATCTCGATTTTCATCTATGCCTGGTGGAGGTGGGTGGTTCTCATTCCTCACATTCTGCTCATCTCCTGAAAGGGTAATGTCCACGCGAGGCGACATGGTGAAAAGGAGTAAATTTGAACCAATTACTTCTTCCTGGGTGCCTGAATAGATCACACAGTCGAGTTAGCAATTGGACGTGTCAAAATGAACTATTTTATACAAACTCAGGGTAGCAAGCTTAAAGTAACAGTGTTGTCAAGCTTATTGCTAAGCTTGAGGTACAAGAGTATAGTAAGCGGACTCAAGTTCTTAACAATGTCATTTTGCCTTGTCCCTGACAATGGCACCAAAAAGTTGACCAGCCTAAATCACACATCTAAGAGGAGTGGATTCAGAGTAGTCAGACTTTTAAAGAGATAACTCGACTCTCAGGCCCCCACAACAATAAACGGGGTACGATGTAGCGATTAGGGTCGAACACAAGGACAAGGTTGGCAGTGTTAAGCGCACGGAGAGTAGCACTTGTATACTCCGACCGAAGAGGGTATATAAAAGGGGCATTCCCCTTGGAACGATAGCACACAAACTGAAATAGGTCAAGAAAAACAAAAATAAGAAGAACAAAAGAAAGCAAAAGAAATGAGAGGAAATAGTTATATGGGAGGAAACCCAGTCTGGGGTTCACCTACTAAAGCATCTCATCAACATGCAAGATCATCTCTTTCTCTCGCATACTCTTACCAAGATTACAAAAAACCACCAAAAGTTTCTATTCCACTCTTTCTCAAGATGAGGATAGATCTAAGTCTAAGGGTAGTCCCTCTCTCGTGGTTACCACATGTAAACCTCGCAATAGAACATATGGTTTTAAAGCCTTAGCATTGCAACACTCTCGTGCATTCATACTACTCCATGACACAAGATAAAGCGATATTACTCTTTTGAGATATCAACAATCAAACATCAAAAGATGGTAGCTAGGCATACAAATGAAGCATTAAAATGGATGCATGAAGATAATCTTGATAAGAGTACGTATATTCAACAAAAAGAGATAATATACATGTTGGGAGAGCCTTAGTGGCTACTCCCAACTTGAGTTAAGGTATTTAGCTGCTCATGTTTGCAGATAGAATAACGAAGTTTCAGAAAGATGGATACATGAAATCCCACGAAGAGAGGAGAGAAGTACAACGAGATGGAAATGATCAATCTAGAGAGAAGAGATGCAATACAACACAATACTTCTTCAAATATGGATCTAACATGTGGATGGCATGAACATTCTTCTTCTCTTGAAGAAGGAGTCTTCACTCTTCTCTCTCCTCATCTTCTGCCTTTAGAGATCCAAGACTGATGGATGGGATAGTATGGGATGAATCTGTAATGCAGCAACACTTTGTGGTCCTCGGGATCTGATCTATGATCTGATATGATTTGACAAGACTGGTGGGTGTGCTATTTATAGGCACATTCCACCGACTTAGGCCTGGACCGCGGTCGCAGTCTTGGTTAAGTGAGGGGTGAGACCGCGGTCACAGTCTTCTCTTTATTCATCTTTCACTGTGGTTGAGCTTAGTCGCGTCCTGGTGACGACCGCGATAGTGCTTTGCTTGTACATTGCATTTGGGCGGTCGAGGTTGAGGTCTTCCCACTCGGTCGTGGTTTGCAAGAACTCATCAGTGACCATAGTTTCCAAGCTGATCGCAGTCCTTCTTGATCATGGTCTGTATCCATAATGCGACCCCTGGTCTATCTTTGGGGCGCATGTTCCAATTGCAACCATCCTTGAGGTCGCGGTTGAGTGATGACCGTAGTCTGTAAACTAGCCGCGATCCATCCTTGACGCCTGATGATCTCGATCTCTAGAGAATTGCGAAACCGTGATCGTGGTTGAGATATGAGTAAACCGCGGTCGTGGTTGAGGGAAATGAGGGTCGCGGTTGTGGTCGAGAACCGTGACCTGGGTTGTGAATATACCTGAAAACATGTAAGTGAGGCTTTAGTAAAAAAGGTAGAAAATTATGTGAAAAGCTAACAAAAGATATACTAAACGTGTTGTAAAATATACACAGAAAGTACGTAAAATGGAGTGTTATCACTAATAAGACTGTGGGTTGCGGTCCCTATATATATTAATAAACTTAATAATTACAAAGTTGTTGAATACAAACTAAGATAATTACAATAAGATTATAAACTAATGCATTATTGAAACCATGTAGAATGTCTTCTTTAGAGAAAAATGACCTCATCTTCAAGAAGGAAACATCCCTAAAGGAGGTGGATAAGATAGTGGAATGTTTGACAACATCATTCAAAAGGAATACTTCTCTCCCAGAGGCCAAATGAGTTGAGGTGCAACTAAGGCTAGAACAGTACCAACGGATACTAGGGAACATGATGACAGAGGAATCTACTCACAAAACAGAACAAACTGAGCAGATAGAGACCTCCGAGTATCAACCTAGGGAGTCAGAGAGCCGAGTCTCGGAGAAGAAGAGAAAGGCTACACCAAAGGGGTCCCAGAGCAGCAAAAAGATAAAACCACTGGGTGCTGAGAAGCCAAGGGAATGAAAGACAAGCAATGATAAGGAAGTCATAGGGGAGACATCTGCGTAATCTAGAAAACCCTCATTCGTTCCCAAGAATGTCGTGCACTAGTCTACCTATGACTGGATGTACCAAAACAAGGAGTTCTGCCCTACCCATTACCTGGACGTACAAGATTTCAAAAAGATGGGAATCTATGATAGGACATTGAAATTCCTGGAAGGTGCAAACTTACACACGTTATGCACAGCAGAGGTGAAATCCCACCAGAAGCTGACCAAAAAATTCCTGTCTTCACTAAAGAAGGTCGCTACCAGTAGTGAAACAAGAAGGGTAGGAGGAGGAGACTATAAACTACATGTGAGGCTAGGAGGAGAGTCTCACATAATCACGGAAGCAATGCTGAACAAAATATTTATTGAGACAGAGGAACAAGCCAAAGCCTGCTCCTCCACCTTGAGTGAAAAAGAAGTGATAACCTATGAGAGCAACAAGATGTGGTAAGAGTTGACTAGGGAGGAGGAGAACAACTCAAAGAACTCCAAGACCTCGCTGATCACATCGTGCTTTATTCACACAATGCAGAAGCTCACTGCCTAAACGATCTACACGAGGTCAGAAACATGATCAATTAGTAAAGGAGATATGTTCCTCATTTGGTCAATGATCAACATAAATCCGGTTAATATCGAGAAGATACTAATCGAGCGTATATCAGCAACAGTAGGTGGGAACACAAAGAGGAACTCTGCGTACTGCATGGGAGGCCAGATAACACAAATTGACAAATACCAAATGAATGAAGGAAAGGTCCAGAAGTATAATGAAATGAAGGGACAATAAAGAATAGACATCAAGTCCCTAATTAGCATGGGTATTCTGTCACAGAAGGGGGAGAAGTTGTACTTCAATCAAAGCGGGTCAAAAAGACTACTTCCCCTTCCTAAAATGGCATTCTATGACGCCCACAAGCTGCAGCCAACCCATGAAGACATCGAAAAGATGTGCTCCGGGGCATTGCAGGCTAGCATGAGTACAAATCCAATAATTACGGCTGGAGAAAGTAGTGCCCAAGCTACATTGAAAAAGGAAAAGAGCACAGAGCCACAGAAGAAGTTGGCGGTGTAGAAAAAGAAAATGATAGATATAATTAATTAAAGTCTTGATTATATCGTCAATCTTTCAAATTAATCAAATAAGTCAAAATTGAGTTTTGGACTAAAATTGCATATATTTCCTTTTGTAGTTCAAATGACAACAAACAACAATCACTTTTCATTGCGATCGGTCATTGAAAAGGACAAGTTGAATGGGACTAAATTCCACAACTAGTTTAGGACATGTAGAATTGTTATCACTCAAGAGCGAAAGCTCTATGTACTGGATACTCCAATTCCAGAGGAACCTGCTCCTACCACACCAAAGGCAGAAAGGGATGCTTATAAGAAGCATTTTGATGATGCCATTGATGCAAAGTGCTTGATGTTGTGCTCTATGAACTTCGAGCTGCAGAGACAACATGAGAACATGGGTGTCATTGAGATAATTCAACATCTCAAGAACATGTATGAAGATCAAGCACGAAAAGAGAGATATGATGACTCCAGGGCACTGTTCAAGTGCATAATCACAGAAGGAGATCCAGTTGGTCCTCACACGCTGAAGATGATTGGGTATGTGGAGAACCTGACGAGACTGGGATTTCCTCTGAGCCAAGAGTTGGCTACTGACGTGATACTGCAATCGTTGCCAGAATCCTACAGTCAGTTTGTGATGAACTACAACATGAACAACTTTGACAAGCCGTTGACAGAGTTGTTAGGTATGTTGTGGATAGCCGAGACACAGATGAAGAAGGACAAGCCTAAATCTATGATGATGATCAACGACAAGAAAGGCAAGTCCAAGCGTAAGGGCAAAGGCAAGGATAAGAAAGGTTCTGATGCTAGCCAGTAGCCCAAGTCATCTTCAACTCTCAAGGCCAAGGGAGGCATTACCAAGAGAGGCAATTGCCACCATTTTCAAAATCCAGGACATTGGAAAAGGAATTGTCCACTCTATCTGGAAGAACTAAAGAAGAAGGAGGTGATAGACGTCTCCACCTAAAGGTGTCATGAAATAAACTTGTAACATTTTTGAGGTATATGATACCAAGATATAAAATGTAAAGCACTCAAAATGGGGCAAGTGTTGCCACCGTAGATAGGAGTACTTTAGTTTATTTTCAGCCTTAAAGGCATGTAATAGAGTTATGAACTGCTATTTCATATTTGCCAATGGATAGAAATACCTTTATTTTTTCATATTGTATGACAATGATAATGATTAATAAAGTTGATGTTTCAATTTCAAAGATATAATCTTTGTGGCAATGCCTTGTTTATCTTGTGGTACTTGGTATGCATAAGATAAAATGATACCTAAAAGTTATTGATAACTCAAACAATCAAATTCGCATAAATCATGAGAAATTCATTTCTAGTTTCCATATGATGGATAAATCTAGACTCTTTTAGTTAGAGAACTAGTAAGAGACATGAATCTCTTAGACATGATTAATCAATCTTCACTAATAGTGGGAGAATGATTATCCTATTAGGAATAATACATGTGATGTATTTATATACCTATTAGAGTTAATGCTAATACTTCAAGTGGTGTTTAAAGAAATACCAATATGAATATCTTGAAGTGTTCAAGAATATCATAGATGAAGTACGAATTTGGTAAAGTATTAATTCTTGATGAGATCAATGAAAGAAGTACTTGAACCAAATGTTTGAGATCCTTATGAGTGATTATGATAGTGTATTATAGTGAACTCGTGATTAAGGCATGGTGATGTCTAAATCAATAAGGAGTCATACTCTAAGGAGTTAGACGATGATTATCAAATAATTAATTTCTTCTTAAATAAAAAATACCCCACACTAATAAAGGACATTAAGAATCATAAGGAGTTGTGAGTTCTTATATCCTTGACAGATACACCTCAATTATCTATGTAATAAGTTGGTCATGTGGTGAGTCAAATATCTAGATAAATATGAGGAACCAGATTTTGAGTTATGGTTTATGACCATGACATCCTAAATGACTTCCATATGAACCATAAGGTATGACCTTGATGGTAGAACCCATTGGGATGAAATCCATAAGTGAAAACAAGTCTTAAGCGTTAAGACACATGGATAACATTTTATAAAGGCATACAAATATCAAAACTGCATTCCTATAAGGAATAAAACAAGGACATGTACGTGACACAACCTATAAGGTTTATGAATCCATTAATGCAAATGAAGTCTATAAGTTATAATGGACTAATCAATGTGAGTGATTAAGTACAAGCAACTCAAATCTGGATCCTTACTTTGATAATATAGTAAAAAGGTTTGACTGATATGTCAAAGATAAGGAGAGATCGGTGATTTAGTGGGAGCATATTCACATTCCACATGTTGATGTGAAATGGAAATGTTCTAGAATGGAAATCCAAAGTGGAAATTATCTTTAGGGAAGATAGAGACATTTCCTATATGATAGGAATAAAGATCTATAGAGATAGTTCTTGAAAACCTCTTGACCTGAAAAGAGAAAGCATACATTGGCAATATATATTGAAGGGTTCAGTTTGTATAGATTCAGTGGGAGAAAACTTTTCCATGTTACATAGAGTTAGTATCCCAAGGCCAGGTGTCCAATTCTTATGAAGAATGGGAACACTAAGAATATATATGTATATATCATGTATGCAAACATCCCATTATCTTGTATGTATGGACATGGCAAGAACAAAACACATTTATCATCTTGTATGGAGGACATGACAATATGATATGCTCATCTTGATAACTTGTATGTGGGACATGAAGAGTGGATATCTATCTAGTTCCACTAAGGGTTACTCGAATACCATAAGAACTTGATATGTACTTGAGAAGTACTAGTTTTGTGGAAATAAGGAAGGATTCACTGTAAAAAGTTACACTGATACGAACTTCCGAAAAGGATAGAAAATTAATTGCAATATATATATATATATATATATATATATATATATATATATATATGGGATATATATAAAAGTGAATGTTTGTTGATAATTGGAAACGTTCCAATAAAGCTGTTTAAAAGGAAAAGTTGAGTATCTGTGTGTTAGAGAACAACAGTGGATACTATATGGATCTGGAAGTTCACGAGATGAACTTATAGTTATTCCAATCATTTATGACAAGTTAGGAGTGCTTGGTCATGCAATATGACTAAAGGTTAGCAAAGGAATACTAGATCGCATATTACGACAACTCCATCGCATACGTGTGACGTATAATGAAGAGATGAGAGACATGCAATTAATACCGACTTTAGCAAGGTGTTGCCATAACTCACTATGTTAGCACTAGAGCACAGTAACATGTGGGACATGTTTGAAGATCACTATGAATATGATTCAAGGGTGATTGGCTCGCAGTGCAAGTGGGAGTCTGTTGGTATGTATGCCCTGAGAGCCAATCATGGGAAGATTGGTGGGATACATTAAGATTGATTTGATAAACATCAAAGGCAAGCTTCCAATTCTTTCTGGTTTAGTCATATGAGATAATGATAGAACAGATTGAATGTCTAGAGAATGACAATACTCAATGACGTAAGCCTTCAGGTTCAAGACCTGAACGATGAGATCATACAGATGCTAAGAGTTTGTACATTCTTATTATGTCCCTAGTCGGATGTCATTGTGGAAGGTAGATAGACAACAATGACTCACAAGACTAGATTGTGGTGTTGGTTGATGACAGAATCTCATTAGTCATGATATGGAGATATCAAACCAAACACATAGGTACTTGTTAGAGAACAAGTGTACCGGATAGACCCACTATGAGTTTGACACATGGAACCATGCCATTGTAGTCACAGTCAAATCTCACAGTGATGGTGGTGAGTGTGATTCTTTGACATGAAATCACTACACTCAACACATGTCATTGGGTACACTTTGACATCATTAAACGCAATTATGAAACATGGGTTGTTATACATGTGATGTTTGGGTGGCTTTGACACATGGGGCTTTTGAGGGGTGAGTGATAGATATGGGATTTGTCCCTCCTGAGGGAGTTTGATATCCATGGCCACTTGATGAGTAGGATTGAGATAGGCGTGCACACACATGTGTGAATCAGTATGTGATATTGATGTCATACATATCTCCTCCAATCTACTATGAGATCAAGAAAGTGAATGACCGTTGAAAGTACGACTGTTCCATGCCTTGAGTTCATTTGGGATATCAGTGATAAAGGAATTATACATTCACTATAACACCATTCATGGATTGTAGGATTGAAAGTTGTTCTCCAACTTTCTATTTCACTTGGGTAGCACTGATGTGCGACTAGGCACCACTCTTTGCTTGTGAAGTCTTAAGTGTTATGGACTTTCACTGCCAATGTGAAATGGACCTGCAGGGTCACACACATAGGATTTAACCTAGAAGAGGAGTTTATCCACAGACGATGTTTAGATTGATTACTAAAGGAGTTTAGTAGTTCAATTAAACACTCAATTGATTGATAGCTCAATATCATAAGGTTCAAGGTGTTGGACCGATTGATTAGAGTATCAGATTGATTGAAACAACAATTGACTGATTTTGCATAGTCTGCTGCCCCAACCGATCGGCTCATGGGATGAACCGATCGGCTCAAGTGGTGAGTCGATTGGCTCATGTGTCATGAAACGATCAGCTCAATTGTTGAACCGATCGATTCGTGGACCAACCGAGATCATTTGGAAAGTCATAAGACTATTTGGCAAATACAATTTGTTTCACTTGTACAAATTCGATTTGGATAAGGATTAATATTTGATTAATCAGAAACAAATATGAAAGTCAATTTGAGTTGGATCAGGACCATGAACCGATCAGCTCAGGCATGAACCGATCAGCTCAGAGCCCCAGACGATCGGCTCAGGTCCCAAACGATCGGCTTAGGGCATGAAATGATCATTTCAGGGTGTGAAACGATCAGTTCAGCTGGCACAGATTGGTTGTTTTGTGGAAAATCTCGAACCCTTCTACTCCTGATTTAATCCCGCATTGCACGGGATAGAGAACCCTATCCCATGACCCTCCTATATATATGGGTATTGGGGGCTTCTCAGGAACACAACTCAGAACACCAGTTGCTCTGCAAAGTTTTCATTCTCTCTAGTTGTGGTAACCGAGAGAGCTCGAGCAAGTTCTACCTGATAAGGGAGGCAAAGCAAGGGAAAGACAACTGTAGAAAAGCGATTGGTGGCAGGAGAGTGTGTTGGTGACTAATATGCCAATAGGAGGGTACGACTCCTTCCGATTCCTTGTGGGACAAGGAGAACGGAGTTCTGGGTGATCCGTGTGGACTACTTCAGAGGTGGGAGACTTCTGCCACTCAGAGGACAGCTGTCAATCTCGATAGTCCCTGTGAGACCAGGAGCTGCACAGACACCATCCAAGACCGGAGGTGAAGACCGCACAAGCCGCGAGGTAACGTCGTCGAGCAAGCCTCGGGACAAGGTACACCTCTACAAACCATTCTTCCTATTGTATAGACGTTGATGCGATTCCTTTATTTTGGGTTTGGGAGAAGAATTTTTTTTTGTTTCTGCTGCCTTCTCGGTCTCTCCTAAAACCCAACATGTAGTCTATCCCCCTAACATCAAAGATTTCTACTTGCACCTAGTCGGCCATAGGAATCTCACTTCTCTTATTGATATTTCCTATAAGTTGGCATTCCTTGCAAGTTTTGATGAAAGACGTTGCGTCCTTGAATAGGGAGGGCTAGTAAAATCCAGATTGAAGCACTTTTACAGCTGTCCTTTATCCGCTGTGATGTCCTCCATATGACGTAGAATGACATTCTTTTAGGATCAATGAGACTTCCTCCTATGGTATACACCTTTGATACAAACTGTCAGAACACCTCTTAAACAACAGTGGGTCGTCCTAGTAATAGTTCTTAACATCAGAGAAGAGCTTATTTTTCTGGTTGTATGTTATGTCCGATGGAAGCTGGCCACAAGCCAGATAGTTACAGATATCTGCAAACCATGGTAGACTTGGCTCATCAGACTGAGCCATTAGCGGGGCTTCATCAGAATAATTGTCATTTACCGATAACTGATTTGCCTCATCAAAAACTATTCTAGACAAGTGGTCTGCGACCACATTTTATTTTCCTTTCTTATTAATGATTTCATGATCAAATTCTTGTAACAACATGGCCCACCTTAGTAGTCTTGGCTTTGTGTCCTTCTTTTGCATGAGATTGCGTATAGCCCCATGGTCAGTATAAATCTAAACCTTGGCTCCTATAAGGTATGATCAAAATTTATCAAATGCAAAAACAATCACTAACATCTCCTTCTCAATAGTAGTGTAGTTCACTTGGGCTTCGTCCAGTGTATGACTGGCATAACATATGACATGGTTCTTCTGGTCTTTCTTCTGCCCTAGGACTGCACCTATGGCATAGTCACTTGCGTCACACATTATTTTAAAAGGTAGTTCCCAATCTAAAGCTTGCAAGATTGGTGCAGAGGTTTAAGCCTCTTTTAGGGTCTCGAAGGATTTTGAACACTCGTCATTGAACTCAAACACCGTGTCCTTAATCACCAAATTTGAAAGGGGCTTCTATATCTTCAAGAAGTCCATAATGAACCTCTTGTAATATCCAACATGACCTAGGAAACTTCTTACTCATGTCATGGATTTTGGTGGTGGGAGTTTGGAGATGTCTTTGATCTTGCTAAGGTCCACCTCGATGCCCTTCTTAGAGACCTTGTGTCCTAGGACAATGCCACTTTGAACTATAAAGTGGCACTTCTCCCAGTTCAGTACCAAATGTTTCTCTTTGCATCTTTGCAGAACCAGGGATAAATTTCTTAGGAAAGCATCAAAATCATTTCGATAAACAGAGAAGTCATCCATAAACACTTCAACTATATCTTATAAGAAGTCAGAAAACATGGAAATCATGCAACGCTGGAAGGTTGCAGGAGCATTGCATAAGCCAAAGGGCATTCTTCTGAAGGCATACATTCCATAGATGCATGTAAATGTCATATTCTCCTGATCGTCCAGGTGTATTAGGACTTGATAGAATCCAGAATATCCATCTAAGAAGTAGAAATAATCATGGTGGGCAAGTCTTTCAAGAACCTGATCAATAAATGGTAAGGGAAAATGGTCTTTCTTCATGGCCGAATTTAGCTTTCTATAATCAAAATACACATTCTCCAGCCTGTGACAGTTCTGGTGGCGACTTCATCACCATTATATCCCTTTACCACCATAATTCCACCCTTCTTAGGTACTACGTGTATGGGGCTCACCCAATTGTTGTCGCTTATTGGGTATATGATTCCCACATCATGTAGCTTCAATATCTCCTTCTTGACTACTTCCTTCAACATTTGGTTCAATTTACTTTGAGGTTGCACCAACGGTCTTGCTGATTCTTCTAAGTTTATCATGTGCACGCACAGAGCTAGATTCGGTCCCTTGATATCCTCAACAGAATATCCAATAGCTATTTTATTCTCTCTCAACTCTTCCAGGAGTATTTCCCGTTGTTCTTCTGTGAGGTTAGCATTGATGATGATGAGATTCCTTCTTTCCTCATCCAGGAACTCATACTTAAGACCTTCTGGTAGTGGCTTTATTTTTGGCCTTGGCTTTGGAGCTTCTAACTCTTCATTTGACTATTCCAAAGAAGCGTACTTCACTGTCTCTATCACTTTTTCATCATCGCTGAGACTTTCTTCACCTTGGTTAAGATAATCTAGTATCTCAACCACTTCTGGGTCTTCTATCAAATGATTTGGGTTGTTTAAGGCCCTCATAAGTGGGTCCAAAATGACTTTCTCTTCTTGAATCTCTTCACAATATTGGTTATAGCTATCCATGAAGTAGACTGACTCGGAAAGAGATGGCCCCTTCATAGCATCCTTCACTTTGAAGTCAATGTGGTCACTTCTGACTCGGAGGGTTATGACACCTTCTGCGACATCTATCAGGGCTCTTCCAGTAGCTAGAAAAGGTCATCCAAAGATTAGTGGACACTTCGGGTCCTCCACGATATCTATCACAACAATATCACAAGGTATGAAGAACCGTTCCACATGGATCGAGACGTCTTCCACTATACCCACTGGTCTCTTGAGAGTGTGATAAGCTAGTTCTATCTGCATACTTATCTTTACCATATCGGTCAATCCCAATCTTTGAGCTAAACTTAGGGGCATCAGGCTTATGCTGGCTCCCAAATATGTTAGTCCCTTCCTTTTGACGTTATCTCCAATGCAAAAAGGGATGTTAAAAGCCCCTGGGTTTTTCTTCTTGGTAGGTAGTTTAGCCTAAACAAACACACTGGACATGTTTGCTAGGTGCACCATTTCCACATGGGTTCCTCTCCTTCTCTTTGTGATAAGGTCCTTGAAAAACTTAGCATATGTTAGCATTTCCTCCAAAGCATCCAGAAATAGGACATCTATATGTAGTTTCCTTACTGCCTCCATGAACTTTTCATATCTTCTCTTTAGGTGGGCCTTGATAAGCTTGTATGGAAATGTGATTCTTGGTGCATATGGGCTTTTCTTCATAAATATTTCCTCAACGAGATCAAGACCCTAGCTCCTCCACTTTTCTCATGGCTTTCTTCAATAGGCCTCTCCCTGTCAACATACTTTTTGGAAGAAACTTCCTTGTCCTATTGGGGTTCCTCAACTTTTTCTTCCTCTTTGTCATTTTCTGTTCCAGAATTGATCAATGTCCTCCCTGATCGAAGGGTAGCCATTTTTGTTGTCTTTGTGTTTGACAGGATCTTTCCTGAGGGATTCTTCACTAACTCAGCCAATTGTGTGATTTGTTGGTCGATCTGGCGTTGATGCGTTTGCATATTTGCCATATGGACTTGCATAGTTGTTAGGATGCCAGAATTGGCAAGGGAACTTTGTGCCAGTTAGTCATTCACAGTAGCTTGCCTCTTAGCGAAATCGAACAATTGAGTTACCAAGTCTGGCTGGCTGTTATCTTTTCCTTGCACCTGTCCTTCACCTTGACGTTGACTTGTTCCTTGGCTTGGTCCTGCCCCTTGGCGAGTTTGGTTCCTACCTTGTACTGAGTAGTTATTCTTATTTTTCTGGTAATTGGTTGTTCGAGTATACAACACTTGTCTGCTCCTCTTTTCAAATCCTAGTGGTGGCTTTGGCGAATACCCCAGTTGATATGAATTCTCAGCCGCATCCTTATTTCCATAGCTAAAACTAGGGTGATCTGGCCTCTTGAAGTTGGCATAGGAAACATTCTACGTAGACTCTTCTTCACTTTCACTGTCTTCACTCTCTTCAGGTCTGGTGTAGATTCAATTATCGACTCTGTGTCCTCCTTTACCACATGTGACACACTTCATCACCTTTTTCGGTGTGCTTCTTTCCCTTGCCTCTAGTATCTTTTTGTTGTTTGACGTCAGTTGCTATTTTCTGGATTTGGGCGGTTATATTTTCTAAAGCTTTGTCTTCCATGGATGGTCCTTCAGATCCTATCTTCTTCGATGTTCCTTTATCATTCCTTTCATAGTCTACTCCTTCTTGAAGCACAACCATGTTTTCTATAATCCTCATAGTCCTGCTTGGCTTTTCCCCCAAGAAGTCACTACTTGCAGCAACATTCAAAGAAGTCCTCTCTATATGAGTTAGCCCATTATAGAAGGTGGTCACCAGGAATCCCTTACGGTAGTTATGATGTTGGAAATCCCTCAAGTATTCTTGGTAACACTTCCATGCCTCGTGCATGTTTTCTCCTGGCTTTTGTGCAAAAGATGTAATCTTCTGCATGTTATGGATGGTCCTCTCAATAGGATAAAAGTTAGTGACGAAGGTGTCTGCCAGGGGTCTCCATCCATCTATAGACTGGTGGGGAAGATTTAGATACCAAGAGAGAGCCTTATCCTCCAAGGAGAAGTTGAAACCCTTGTAGTAAATCACTTCTTTTGGGACACCCCTCATCTTAATGGCGTCGCAAATGTTCTTGAAAGAATCAAGATGGTGGTATGGATTCTCCCTTGAGTTCCCTCAGAAAGGTTTGTTCTAGATCATAGATATGACAACTGGTTTTAGCTCAAAGTTTGCTGCGTTGAAATTTGGTACAACGATCATACATCTTGACTTGTTGGCCCTTGTTGCTGCTAGCTCACGAAGGGTCTTCCCTTCCTCATCGTCCTCGCTATCACTGTCCCTAAAGTTGCGATTCCTCTCAACTTCGTAGTTATGGTTGTTATTGTTTCTTCTATGCCTGCGGCGATGACGACATTTTGAGTAGTGATGATCATCTTCACGACGATCATCATCTTGTTGCTCTTCGTGTTCTTCCTCCTGATCTTCATATTGATGACCGTAATTGTAACGACCATCTCGATTTTCATCTATGCCTGGTGGAGGTGGGTGGTTCTCATTCCTCACATTCTGCTCATCTCCTGAAAGGGTAATGTCCACGCGAGGCGACATGGTGAAAAGGAGTAAATTTGAACCAATTACTTCTTCCTGGGTGCCTGAATAGATCACACAGTCGAGTTAGCAATTGGACGTGTCAAAATGAACTATTTTATACAAACTCAGGGTAGCAAGCTTAAAGTAACAGTGTTGTCAAGCTTATTGCTAAGCTTTAGGTACAAGAGTATAGTAAGCGGACTCAAGTTCTTAACAATGTCATTTTGCCTTGTCCCTGACAATGGCACCAAAACGTTGACCAGCCTAAATCACACATCTAAGAGGAGTGGATTCAGAGTAGTCAGACTTTTAAAGAGATAACTCGACTCTCAGGCCCCCACAACAATAAACGGGGTACGATGTAGCGATTAGGGTCGAACACAAGGACAAGGTTGGCAGTGTTAAGCGCACGGAGAGTAGCACTTGTATACTCCGACCGAAGAGGGTATATAAAAGGGGCATTCCCCTTGGAACGATAGCACACAAACTGAAATAGGTCAAGAAAAACAAAAATAAGAAGAACAAAAGAAAGCAAAAGAAATGAGAGGAAATAGTTATATGGGAGGAAACCCAGTCTGGGGTTCACCTACTAAAGCATCTCATCAACATGCAAGATCATCTCTTTCTCTCGCATACTCTTACCAAGATTACAAAAAACCACCAAAAGTTTCTATTCCACTCTTTCTCAAGATGAGGATAGATCTAAGTCTAAGGGTAGTCCCTCTCTCGTGGTTACCACATGTAAACCTCGCAATAGAACATATGGTTTAAAGCCTTAGCATTGCAACACTCTCGTGCATTCATACTACTCCATGACACAAGATAAAGCGATATTACTCTTTTGAGATATCAACAATCAAACATCAAAAGATGGTAGCTAGGCATACAAATGAAGCATTAAAATGGATGCATGAAGATAATCTTGATAAGAGTACGTATATTCAACAAAAAGAGATAATATACATGTTGGGAGAGCCTTAGTGGCTACTCCCAACTTGAGTTAAGGTATTTAGCTGCTCATGTTTGCAGATAGAATAACGAAGTTTCAGAAAGATGGATACATGAAATCCCACGAAGAGAGGAGAGAAGTACAACGAGATGGAAATGATCAATCTAGAGAGAAGAGATGCAATACAACACAATACTTCTTCAAATATGGATCTAACATGTGGATGGCATGAACATTCTTCTTCTCTTGAAGAAGGAGTCTTCACTCTTCTCTCTCCTCATCTTCTGCCTTTAGAGATCCAAGACTGATGGATGGGATGGTATGGGATGAATCTGTAATGCAGCAACACTTTGTGGTCCTCGGGATCTGATCTATGATCTGATATGATTTGACAAGACTGGTGGGTGTGCTATTTATAGGCACATTCCACCGACTTAGGCCTAGACCGCGGTCGCAGTCTTGGTTAAGTGAGGGGTGAGACCGCGGTCGCAGTCTTCTCTTTATTCATCTTTCACTGTGGTTGAGCTTAGTCGCGTCCTGGTGACGACCGCGATAGTGCTTTCCTTGTACATTGCATTTGGGCGGTCGAGGTTGAGGTCTTCCCACTCGGTCGTGGTTTGCAAGAACTCATCAGTGACCATAGTTTCCAAGCTGATCGCAGTCCTTCTTGATCATGGTCTGTATCCATAATGCGACCCCTGGTCTATCTTTGGGGCGCATGTTCCAATTGCAACCATCCTTGAGGTCGCGGTTGAGTGATGACCGTAGTCTGTAAACTAGCCGCGATCCATCCTTGACGCCTGATGATCTCGATCTCTAGAGAATTGCGAAACCGTGATCGTGGTTGAGATATGAGTAAACCGCGGTCGTGGTTGAGGGAAATGAGGGTCGCGGTTGTGGTCGAGAACCGTGACCTGGGTTGTGAATATACCTGAAAACATGTAAGTGAGGCTTTAGTAAAAAAGGTAGAAAATTATGTGAAAAGCTAACAAAAGATATACTAAACGTGTTGTAAAATATACACAGAAAGTACGTAAAATGGAGTGTTATCACTAATAAGACTGTGGGTTGCGGTCCCTATATATATTAATAAACTTAATAATTACAAAGTTGTTGAATACAAACTAAGATAATTACAATAAGATTATAAACTAATGCATTATTGAAACCATGTAGAATGTCTTCTTTAGAGAAAAATGACCTCATCTTCAAGAAGGAAACATCCCTAAAGGAGGTGGATAAGATAGTGGAATGTTTGACAACATCATTCAAAAGGAATACTTCTCTCCCAGAGGCCAAATGAGTTGAGGTGCAACTAAGGCTAGAACAGTACCAACGGATACTAGGGAACATGATGACAGAGGAATCTACTCACAAAACAGAACAAACTGAGCAGATAGAGACCTCCGAGTATCAACCTAGGGAGTCAGAGAGCCGAGTCTCGGAGAAGAAGAGAAAGGCTACACCAAAGGGGTCCCAGAACAGCAAAAAGATAAAACCACTGGGTGCTGAGAAGCCAAGGGAATGAAAGACAAGCAATGATAAGGAAGTCATAGGGGAGACATCTGCGTAATCTAGAAAACCCTCATTCGTTCCCAAGAATGTCGTGCACTAGTCTACCTATGACTGGATGTACCAAAACAAGGAGTTCTGCCCTACCCATTACCTGGACGTACAAGATTTCAAAAAGATGGGAATCTATGATAGGACATTGAAATTCCTGGAAGGTGCAAACTTACACACGTTATGCACAGCAGAGGTGAAATCCCACCAGAAGCTGACCAAAAAATTCCTGTCTTCACTAAAGAAGGTCGCTACCAGTAGTGAAACAAGAAGGGTAGGAGGAGGAGACTATAAACTACATGTGAGGCTAGGAGGAGAGTCTCACATAATCACGGAAGCAATGCTGAACAAAATATTTATTGAGACAGAGGAACAAGCCAAAGCCTGCTCCTCCGCCTTGAGTGAAAAAGAAGTGATAACCTATGAGAGCAACAAGATGTGGTAAGAGTTGACTAGGGAGGAGGAGAACAACTCAAAGAACTCCAAGACCTCGCTGATCACATCGTGCTTTATTCACACAATGCAGAAGCTCACTGCCTAAACGATCTACACGAGGTCAGAAACATGATCAATTAGTAAAGGAGATATGTTCCTCATTTGGTCAATGATCAACATAAATCCGGTTAATATCGAGAAGATACTAATCGAGCGTATATCAGCAACAGTAGGTGGGAACACAAAGAGGAACTCTGCGTACTGCATGGGAGGCCAGATAACACAAATTGACAAATACCAAATGAATGAAGGAAAGGTCCAGAAGTATAATGAAATGAAGGGACAATAAAGAATAGACATCAAGTCCCTAATTAGCATGGGTATTCTGTCACAGAAGGGGGAGAAGTTGTACTTCAATCAAAGCGGGTCAAAAAGACTACTTCCCCTTCCTAAAATGGCATTCTATGACGCCCACAAGCTGCAGCCAACCCATGAAGACATCGAAAAGATGTGCTCCGGGGCATTGCAGGCTAGCATGAGTACAAATCCAATAATTACTGCTGGAGAAAGTAGTGCCCAAGCTACATTGAAAAAGGAAAAGAGCACAGAGCCACAGAAGAAGTTGGCGGTGTAGAAAAAGAAAATGATAGATATAACTGCACTGCCCACCGAAAGACCACCAGCTGTAGAAGAACCAACCCCCACGGCTCCACCTCCAGAAAAACCAGTGGAAATTCCAAAACCCTCACCTCTCAAGCCACACCAAGAAGTGGCTACTATGGAAACAGAGGTAGAGAAAGAGGGATGTGCAACAGTCGACTCGCAACCCGACAAAGAACTGGAGGCAGAGCCAGAAGGACAAGGTTCCCAGGCCATACCGGATACGGAGTTCAGTGGAGTGGATATGGACCCACAAGACAAGCTAAAGGAGAAAGAATTAGGTCCAACACCACCACCCCCACAACCTACGATGCTAAACTCATCAACGATGCACATGGAGCATCAGCTGCACCAGAAGCACCAACACACACCTTCCTTCAGAGGTGCCTTAGGTACAAGTTTTGATGCAATGTAGGAACACATGCATCAAACCAACACAATAAATACCACCATTTCTTCCTGTCTATCTGTGCTAACAATGCATGAACAAGTCCTTGATGAAAGGACAAAAGCACTCCCTGACTTCATCCAAGAAGTTATAAACAACCAATGGATGATGGGAATGCTAAAGAATATGAAGGACATGATGGAAGATCTGCAAAAAAGAGGCATGCCATCCGGGCCGACAACGAGCACATGCGTCGGGGCTATGACGCATCAATGGCTAAACTCCAAGAAGAGTGCCATCACTTAGAAGAAGATCGCCATAAGCTCGAGAAGGAACATGAAGAACTCAAGAACTAGTGGTAAAAGAAGAAGACCAAGTGCTCAGTAAGCCCGACACACTCCTCAGCCAGCCCCTCCAGTGACGACGATAATGACGACAACAACGTGGCAGGAACAGGCACGGGAGCAGGCGCGCTAAAAGAAGGAAGTGCCAACACAAAGACGACACCAATAGTTGAGCTAAGGAGAAATGAGCCACCACAACTGTCGAGCTCCCCCAACAACAAGCAAACAAAGAAAAATGTGACATTCTCAAGGGAGCTCGACCGTAATTGCAATCCAAAAGAAGTTCAAGAAGAAGCTGCTGAAGATGGTGGGAAACTAGCAGAGCATCAATTCTCCCCGCCTACACATGCAATGACACTAGAAGAGCAGATTGCTACTGCTCATCATGAAGAATGAGTTGCTGAACTTAGCATAATAGGAGTGGCAAAGCTCGATAGAATGCTAGCTGAGCTAGGGGTCGTACTCGAGGAGAGCAGTGAGTTCCTCCTATTCCAACCACATCATGAGTTCCTCCTATTCCAACCACATCACGAGCATAGCGACTATCTCTATGATGGGAAGATGGAGGCAACCCTAGCAATGATGGTGGATGCCAAGCTAGGGCAAACTTCTGAGGAGAGCTATGTCAAAGACAACGTAGGTGCTGAAGCTTCCTCAGAAGTAGCCGAACCTGGGGCCACTACACAAGTGTTGCACAAGGTGGATGAACAAGCGGAAAAGGCAATGCCGACAATGGAGGAAACTTCAGCACCCTTGGAACAGGAAGGAACATCCGATGATGAGGATGGCGGGCTGGCAACCTTTTTCACAAATGATCCCACCAGGGAGCAGAGTGCACCAGCTAAAGCAGAAACGCTTGGAGAAACTCCCCCTCTTCCTTACAAGATGAAAGAAATGGACATGACTACGGTATCATAGATCACATGTAGAGATGTCCACATCTTGGAAGATGTCCTCAACGACGATCTACCCAGGTCAGACATACTATATAACAACTCGGGTAGACGTATGTCCAGAGACCACTTCTGGGGGATATTCATGAAGAAACGTGAGTACATAAAAAACTATTCAAGGTACTCTTCACAACCCTCCTAGAAGAGTTCCTACATCTGGACAAGCCGCAGGCGGTCTTCAACGGGACAACACATCTAGCCAGCCTCCTCTACAATGAAGACTACAAGGCAACGGATGTAACTGAACTAAAGGCAGTTGTCTGACAGAAAGAAACAAAATATGTGGTGTTGCCCATAAGGAATGTAAAGCATTGGGCATTGATAGTCGTTGATATGTACCAATAGAAAATGACGGTGCTCAATTGATGTACAAATGAACTGGATAACACCTCGCTGATCTACAAGAGGAAGGACGCCATATATGCCTTAAAAATACCGTTGTGCCTACAACGAGCAATCAAGGATGCAGACAATAAGTTTCAAAGGTCCTAGAAGCTCTTCTCAATCAATAAGAAAGTCCCCCAAGAAGAGGTCGATTTGGGGGATTGTTCCTTCATAGTACTACAAATGATGGATGCCATCAATAAGGACATCCCCCTGGAGGATTTAGACAATGAAGACCTGCATGGACTGTAGGGTATGTATGTTATAGAGGTCATCTATAATTGTCAGTTCTTCAATGACCCAGTGATGCCTGCAGAAGCTGTACCCCAGAGGCTTCACATGGATATCCCTCTACCTGAAAAGATCACCTGGAGGGAGCAAGTAAAAACCATGTGGGTTGCTCCAACTGAGCCAACCAGAGCTGTGGCATGGAAAGAAGGTTGGCATGAAAGATCTCGAGAAGCTACACAATAGATGTCAGACTATGAAACAAAGCAACCTCCAGTAGTAGAAGTCCCTCAAAATCAACCTCTAAGAGAACAACCTAAGGAAGGAGAGGTTGAAGATGAAGATCTGGGAGATGATGGGCCATATGGACCGACAGGAGAAATTACACCTTCTTTCAAGAATTTTGACAGATGGATCTGCTTTAGTTTGTCTCTAGAAGAACTGACTATAATTATGAGTTCTTTGAAAGAAGACAATTTTCTGGGAGATGTCATCTTCAAGAGGGATGTCATTTGCATGCTAAAAGATGACCTCCGAGAAATGATGAAAACAAGAGGATACCTTTCTGTGAGTACGATGTCAGCTTACTAGGCGATACTAGGCAATGCCATGCCAAATGTCCACATGGAATACTTCTTACTGGTGGATGACATACTAAAAGACAAAAGATCAGGAGAGAAGGAGTGACTACAACAATGCCTGGCGACATCCCCACCATACCACATTTTACTACCTATTCTTAACGAAAATCATCAGAAGGACTGCATTCCTCTACAACAGCTCCAACGCAGCCTTCACATTTAACAAGAAGAATAATATGACAACAACAAAGACGCCCATAGAAGAAAATGCAAACACATGCGCCGAAGCTATCGTCAACATGATAAGAAGTCATTGTAAGGGTACAACTATACAACAGGAAAGGACTTCAAGAAGAAGCAATTCTACCACAGGAGCCCCCAACAAGTATCCTATCAAATGACTGTGGCTTCTTCTGTCTATCCTGGATGGTGGCCATAACCACTATTGGCTTCAAGGTGGAAAACATGCAATATGAATAATACCACACGATAAGAGGTATATACGCAAGCATGCTCCTCGAGTCCAAGTGGGCCTCCACCAACAACAACAAAAACAAATAAAGAAAGCCCGTTTATACATCTCGCTCAAATTTTGACCCCCTGAGACGTGGTGTAGGATAAGTTTGGGGGAGGAGTCATAAATGGGCTACAGAGGTACATTTACCATCTTTTTACCTCTAAAAATTTTGATGAAATTTTTGAAATTTTGCTAAAACTACCTTTTAATTTTAAGAAGCTTGCCTCCTCTCTTGCTAAATTTTTATGATTGTAGTGTTTTTGCCCTCTTAGAGAGAAATACATTAGCAACATATACATGTATATATGAGTAAAACAAGTCATAGAAATACTGCTCTACCTCATTCTTGCAATAAGACATTGTAAATGTGACAACCTTAATTAATGAAACCCTCAGAGACTAGAGAAATTCACCTAGTCATACTCCTGACCAACCACCCTCACCTGATGCTTTTGACCAGAAAATCCTTATCTCCATAGAGAGGGAAACAACAGCCCTCTTCAAAGCATATCTAAAAGAGGCTTGGCCGCCCAGAAGACCAGGTAAAAATCCCTCACACCCAAGCCTGAAAGGAGATGTAAAAAGCCAAAAAGAAAGAAAAAATAATGAGAGTTGTGCCCAAAAGATGCCAAAAGTTTCCACACGTCCGGTATATTGCTTCACTCATGAATTCAGATATGTCATGCCTATAAGTGGAATCTTGAAGCCAAGCTTACACACTTCCAATCCTGAATGAAAACTCACAAAACCACCTAACTTAAAGTAAGAAGCCCAAAAAGGGCAACACTATTCTTATGCCAGTTGTAGGTGAGGAGTTCAGAAGGAAGAGGAAAACACCTAAAGACTTAAGCCTATCCAAACACATTAACATAGGGCCAACTAAAAAATAAAGAATTTGTGTGAAATCTACCCTTGAAAAAGATCATGTATTAATATGGTTGTCGCCTAAGGGAAGGGGTGACAAGTTGAAAGGGAGAAGCCTTTTACAATTGAAGGAAATGGCAATAAAATGAAGTTATGCAACTCTAGTTGAAAAGGGGGAGGGAATGAGACGTAATGTTTAGAAAACATGCTACAACAATCTTGATGCAAGAATGAGATATTTCAGTCATGTTATAATTTTGTCAATTAAGATTGCTTTTTCTCTCTCTGAGTTCTCGAACCTACACTTAGCCTGAGGGCAGTCTTGATTCTAAGTTTGGGGGAGTTGATAACACTCTATTTTACGCTCTTTATGTGTATATTTTACAACACTTTTAGTATATCTTTTGTTAGTTTTTCACATAATGTTTTCTACCTTTTTGACTAAACCCTCACTTACATGTTTTTAGGTATATTCACAACCCTGGTTGCGGTCCTCGATCGCGATTGCAACCCTCATTTCCCTCAACCACAACCACAATTTGCTTATATCTCAACCGTGATTGCGGTTTCAGAATTTTCTAGAGATAGAGATCATCAGGAGGCAAGGATGGATCACGGCTAGTTTACAGACCACAGTTATCACTCAACCGCGACCTCAAGGATGGTCGCGATCGGAATATGCGCCCCAAAGATAACCCGAGGTCGTGGTATGGACACAGACTGCGATCGAGAAGGACCATGATCATCTTGGAAACCATGGTCACTAATGAGTTCTTGCAAACTGCGACCGAGTGGGAAAACCTCGACCTTGACTGCCTAGAAGCAATGTAAAAGAAGACCTCGATCACGGTCGTCACCAGGCCGTGACTAATCTTAACTGTGGTGAAAGATGAATAAAGAGCAGACCACAACCACGGTCTCACCCCTTACTAAACCAAGACCACGATCGCGGTCTAGGCCTAAGTCGGTGGAATGTGCCTACAAATAGCACATCCACCTGTCTTGTCAAATCAGATAAAATCATAGATCGGATCTCGAGGACCAAAAAGTGTTACTGCGTTCTAGATTCATCCTAGACCATCTCATCCATCAGTCTTGGATCTCCAAAGGTGGAAGCTGAGGAGAGAAAAGACTAAAGACTCCTTCTTCAAGAGAAGAAGACCGTCCGTGCCACCCACGTGTTAGATCTAGATCTAAAGAAGTACTATGTTGTATCACATCTTTTCTCTCTAGATCTATCATTT